>VXBI01011031.1:478916-564425 GCA_013397375.1 Toxostoma redivivum
AGGTTGGGGGAAAGAAAGGAAAAGGGTTCTTTTTTTCATTTGAGTATCTTTCAGATTTAATGAGCTTTTCTGTCAGGTCTTATTTAGGCTTAGCAATACGACCTGTAATAACTTAACACTGCCTAATAGGATGGCATATTGAGTGTGGATTGCTTATCACTACATAATCACAAGTTGCTCTGATAGTAAAGAGTCATATTGTTAGCACAGTGCTTGGAGGGAGGAAAGGAAGACAAAATACATAGTACTTGGGTGCATTTTTATTGCAAAGCTCTGTCTATACACATTGACAGTAGAATTAATTTCTCAATAACCTCACAGGCGGCACTGGTAACAAAGCTGCAGATTCCTGAACTCTAAGAATATAGGCAGCATAAATATTTCTAGTTGTTTGGAGAATTTGCTATTTATGAACTTGGTTAAATAATGCCAATGTTTCAGGTTTTTCTGACAATCTTTTTGTGAAAGGTGCACCTGTGAAGAGTGTCTTTCTAATACAGCATCCTGCTGTTAGGGCACTGGTGATGCCCTGGCAAACTGGACACAAATTTCATTTTACTCTCATATCAAGAGCCCCCTGGAGAGCTATGTCTTAGGATATTAGTGTCTTCAGCAGCACAGCCATTAAAGCAAGCACACAGGGAATCACCCATCTGCACAGGCTTAAGGATAAGAACATTGCTGCAGAAGCTGATCTCCAGACTGATGTTGCTATTTAATGTGGCTTCTAGCAAACTGTGAATAAAACTCCTGGCTTGCAGATGACAAGTTACCATGCTAGACTTGCAAGTTCTTTCAGGAAACCAAAGCAGACACAGCTGCAATCAGGCTGCATTAAGCCAGGCCTGCAGTCCCAATGGAGTGCAATGACAGCAGGATTCTACCGACAATGTCAGTGGGCACAGACATCTTTTGTTTTTATCACATATTCCTTATACACATTTCTTCCATTTCTTTATGAATCATAAATACCAGTGATTAAGGGAAATGCTCACTTTTTTTTAGGAAAGTCTGGTACATAAACATACGGTGCTGCTTCATTATGCAATGGGATATGGCTCCCAGAGCGAGCGACCTGCAGACCCAGTCAGATCAAACTTCTCCTTGCAGGGCTCTTGGGATGGACAGCACTGGGGTGTCTGTGTTCCACTGACAATCTGAGGATTAGTGCTCCTGCAGCTGGTGCAGGGGAGCTATACCAGCAGCATAGCTGTGCCTTAGGGAATGGGAAGCAGTCTGGATTTGTGCTGCCTACACAAATAAGCCTGACTCCTTGCCTTTACTAGGGAATGTCTTAGCAAAAATTGGAGTAATCATATGAAATCAATGAAAAGACCCAACTCCCTTAAAATAGGTAATGATCAATTAAAGCCTTTTTTTAGCAGCACGAATGCTTTTTAAAAAGAACCTCAGAGATAATTTGTAGCTGATGGTCATTGTTTGTCTGTCATACAAGGGCTGACATTTTCAAATGTGACTATTATTTTTACCATCAGCTGTTGTTTGCTCAACTTCTGCTTTTTGGATACTTTTAAAAGTAGCTACTGAAAACCAAGCTTCCTGTCATTCAAACCAGGTACTGGAAGCAAGTATGCCTGAAATCAGTTTGTTTTAGTCATCGTGACTTTGGAGAAGAGAACACTGCTTAAAACAGTTATGATCATATCAAGAAGAAATTATTTTGATTATGTAAGGCATAATTGGGAGCAGAAAGTAGAAATTCAACCTTCTTTCAATAAATTGATAGCAAAAGCAAGTGTCTGTTTAGGTGGTACTTTTCTCTCTGGTACTCTGGTGCAGACATCTCACTAAAGTAATTTCAAATAGGAGCAGTTTTGTTGGTGTCCTCACAGCATACACAGAGGCAGGGTTTTTCTTTCTTCGCTCTAACTTTAGGACAATATCTTCTCTCTCTTTATCGTTTTAAAACTGAGTTTTGTGAGGGTTCAGATACTGCTGTCCTTTATACCATGATGAGCTGAGCCTCTCTCTCTGACCTGTTTCTCTATGTCTCCTTTTGCATACACAAGAAAAGCAAAGGAAGTCTGTGCTTTCAGTGAGGAATGGAGGAAATCTTCCTTCATTAGCAAACTAGACCAGGACTCACCAGCTGCTTAGGATGATGGAGAGTCACTATTGAACTCCTGCATAGAGAAAGATTCTGATTGAGGGAAGCATTTGTGGAAAAACCCCAGTGAAAAGGAAAGAGGCTCTGTGTGTGTTTACCCCAGGGTCCCCTAAAATACAGATTTGAACTAGAGAGGAGACTTGATTCTGAGATTCTCCCTGAGCTTTCCTGTGTATCAATATGGAAACTTCTGCTGATATAAAACTGTAAAAATGATTCCTGCTTGCTTGCTCTGATGCAGCTTGCATTCAGGGTGTGCTGCTCTATTCTTTGTGATGGTAGTCTGTTCTATTCTTTGCCCAGGTTTTCCTATGCAATCTGAATACTCCTATGGGGGTGATTCCAATTTTGGGCCATATTCAGCAGCCAGCACAGTGCTGGAAATTATCACTGCAATGCAAACACCTGGCAAAGTGAGCTGAAGTGCACCTCTAGTGTTGTGAAAACTCATTTTCAGGATATCGACGATCCTTGCAATCAAGGAATATTTTTGTCAATGGGGCCTTATTATATTGCTCTCTATGATGCAGTTGGGGAATTGGGATAGGGGGACTTCATATAAGTTTTGATTGGACATCTGAATGAGAAAATAATTTCCTATTACAAACTGTACGTGCTATTCAGTACAAGAAAATGATGTAGGAAACTTTGGGGGTTTTCCACACATTCGCTTGGCCTCAGAGACATCTCCTGTTTACATTTCCTATTCCATAGACATTTGTACAATTTCATTTTGCTCTCTCAAATGTTTGAGAGAATTAAGCCTTAAGCTGAAGGTTAACAGAAGGAGATATTTTTCTATCCACTCTTTTAATATGGGTGTAAGAAAATTTACTGTGATTTAAATTCAGATAATGTAAGTAGTAGTATTTACAAAGACCCTGAAGAAGTTGTCTCCTAGTGATTTTTCAGTATATTCTAGTACAAGACTTGTACAATGAGATGCAACAGAGAGATGTTTGGATGACAAAAAAATTGTCCTTTGTTCTTCTGGAGAGGCTGCCCACTTGAAGAGAGGAGACCCAGAGTACCATAGGAATGTGTCTATGTAGATGCAGATGTGTGTACTTTACATAGGTGTGTTCCTTCTCAAGCCATCAGTACTGCTACTGATATTGCTGCTGCTTCTAGACAAATATCAGTCATGTGTTTAATGTTGCTCATCTCCAGAACATGTTATGCATATTCCCTAACTGCTTTCATACCTCCAGTAAGAGGAGAGGGGATTTAGATATTGCCTTCATTTTACATTCTGTGAAAAATGAAAAAAGTCATACACCTATAAAAGACCATTTGAGGAGCAGAAAGAAAATAACAGCATACTTATTTATTATTGGAGAGTAATTTTTACTCTCCATCCAGGAGAGAATGGGAGAGAGTCCAGAAACAAATCCTTACTGTCAGGGCACTCCTCTTGACTTCATCCCCTGGGAAGTTGTAATGGTTTATTATTACAGTAATACCTAAAACACCTGGGGTATTTTACTAGCCAGTTGCACAGTAACCTTTCTCCCATGGTAGTGTCCTTGAAGGATCAGATTTGACCAGCCTCAGAAGAATGTAGTTGTCCAATAAACACTTTGTATCTTCCTAATGAGTTTTTAGGGTTTAAATACTTACCTTATCTTATTCTGTGAGATTTTTCTTAATGTTATATAGGCTATTTTGCAAAGAATGTGATGGTCATTGCAAGCTTTACTGAATAATGAAATAAGAGGCCAATGCAGCTGTGTGAGATAGGGAATAGAAGAGGTGAACCAATTATTCTCCTACCAGCCACAAAAAGTCTGTTTATATATGAGTTATGTAACCCAAGCTGACACTTCACCAGGCAATACTTCAGCTGGAAATTATGAACACCTTTCCCACCTCACCACACATGCTATTTATCAAGTCCAGAAATACAAAAATACAACTTTGAGGATAGGTATAAAGAGTTTTTAAGAGCCAGGTTGAGAATCTGTGTGCATATAAACTCAAAGGTAGTTTACAGATGCCTCTGCCTGGCCTGAACAAATGTGAGGGTGATGTGTCAGGATAAAATGAAGACTAAAAATGGCAAGACAGAGTTTTTAGGTAGAGGTGTTACTTAACTGTACTTATATAGTCATTGTATTGTGAGCCAGTGAATGTCTTAGTAGCTGCATAAATCACATGCTTCATTCAGGAAAATTTGCCTTGGACATGCTTTATAAGCTTGTGCATTGCAGAGGAGGAAAATCGGGTCTGGAGGGGACAAGTCTGTTCCCCCATTGCTCACCAGTGACATGCCAAACTGAGAGTTACCCAGGGTGCTGCCAGGGCTGGCAGGCCAAGGGGCTGTGTCCAGGGCCAGCTGGACCACCAGCCCCTGGAGGGAGTCAGGCTCCACAGGGTCTGTGGCCCAGCAGACCCTGGGATGTGCTGAAATGGAGCTCCAGGTCTAAGGGAAGACAAGCACTCCACTCCCTGCATGTCCCCCTGCTCTCTTCTTTCCCCACCTTTTATCTGCTGAGCATGGCACCATATGGCATGGAATATAATTTTGGCCATTTGGGGTCCTGGCTCCATCCCTTAAACTTCCCATGCACCCCCAGCTCCCTCACTGCTGGGTGAGGGGAGGAATAGAGCAAACCTTGGGTCTCGCTGCTTAGCAGTAACAAAACCATCTCTGTATCATCAACCCTGTTTCATGTACAGCCCAAATCACAGCCCCTTACTAGCCCAAGCCAGCACAGTACCACAAAGCAGAGAAGGGAGAGTAGCTCTTCTGCTACTGCTCCTTCTCTCCTTTCCCACCTTCACTTTCAGAGCCACAGTGTTCTAAAATTAAAGGAATGATAAACAAATATGCTATTGAGGTGCAAATGGCAACATTATTTTAATATTATATTCAGGCTTCATCTTTATTAGCATTGGATATTAATGATAAGTGTGGAGTAATTATGTATATAATTATAATAATTTTTTTTATTAGCATCTTTTGACAGGTAGGAGTGTCTTCTCCTGAGGAGCCAATCCACTGAAATGGCCAAAGTGGCTGTAGTTTCCCATCTAACCCCATTAGACCTCACTTGCTTCAGAATATTATTTTCTTCATTCACACTGTAAAATGAGATCCTGTTTACATCTTTGACTTTATTTTTAAAACACTTTGATGAGTTTTGGTATTTCTCCTTGCTTATGACAGCAGTAGTCTGGAAAACCTGTGTCTAGTGCTGTGTGGTGTCACTTCTGGAGCAGGCTGTAAGTACAGGTGGAAA
Organism: Toxostoma redivivum; assembly: GCA_013397375.1. Lineage (NCBI taxonomy): Eukaryota > Metazoa > Chordata > Aves > Passeriformes > Mimidae > Toxostoma > Toxostoma redivivum. Next base: position 484,287 of record VXBI01011031.1, read on the forward strand.
GGATATTTTTTTCCTTTAGCTGAAAAACCTGTAAGGATTAACAGAACAGTAAATAAATCTGTTCTGTGGACAGATTATAGTCTAATTAGAGACTTGTGAAGTTCTGTCTCTAATTTGCAACCTTTGAATTTTCAGATAGTTTTGGTTTTGAGCAAATGTGAAGCTCATTGTGAAACCTGGCTCTGGCCAGCAGACTTCCAATAGCTTACATGCATCATCAGCAGCTGACCCAGATCAACTGAAAATTTCTCTCAAGTAGCACTTGGTTTTAAGTTCAGGGAAAGTTCACATATCTGTCCATTGTGCCAATGTTCTGGATTGTAATCACAGATTTTCAGCGTTTTAATTTTATTGTCTTTAAACATTATTGTATTTAGGCTAACTTGCATGTGTTTCTGCATTCTTGCATTCAATTAAAAAAAAGGATCAAAACAGCCATTCTAGATTTACAGCAGAGATTAGGGTAATATTTACCTTCTACAGAAACCTCTGTCTTCTGATGTTGACCTGTGAGATAGGCTACGTTTTTTTTCCCATTTTGCTTATATTTTCTTATCTTCACATCCCAACCAACATTGCTGAGGTGTCAGAAATCTTTAGTTCAGGCTTAAACTAAAACATACAGAATTTACAAGGTTTTGGATCAAGGGATAAGTTTATTATAGGGTTGCAAATAAATCCTCTACTTCCTGACATCTAGACTTGTGTTTTGGTGTTGAGACTCTCGTGGGACTGGAGCAGGGGGGGGAAGTCAAAGCCTCTGGGCTCCACAGAAAGGACCACACCCCACTTACATCCACGAGCTATACAAACACCTTCTCTGCACGGGAAATTAAATCTTCATTGACAAAAACTGTTGAGAAAATAAAATATTGATCTTGCTTGTGAGACTTTTATGTTAGTCAATTAAATTAGTACAATACCTTTCCTACTAGTAAAATAAGAGTGCCATTACTATATGGAAATATAATGTTCCATAATATTTTTATTGTGAGACAGGGGATACCTCTTACAGCACTCAGAAGTACAGTTTATACATGACTATAAAGTTAGTTGTGATCCATAAACAGCAGATATAGATCTCAGATATAGCTTTGGAAATCAGTTTAAAGGAAAGTGCCGTATTCTCTTTGCAATATTGTATAAAAGTAGCATCATTTAAAAAAAAACCATAATCTCTTCTAATTTTTTTTATACTGAAAGACAATGAGATATCATTCTAATATTTAAATTGGAATATGAGTCTGACAATATTTTTGCTACTGCATTTTCTAAAATAAAAAACCCTTCCAAACTAATAATGATCCAGAATCCATGTCTACTGCAGCTAGACACATGAATGTACAAATATGGATATACAGTAATGGCTAGTGAAACATAAGGGACCTAATACAATGAGATTTGTGTGGGAGAACTGTATTGGGATGTGACTATTTCTTTACCAGATGATGAGATGTGACTATGACTTGGCAGGTGCAAATGGCAGCTGTGTCCTCCTTTTTTTCCCAGGCTAGTTTTTTCTTTGTCCAAAATCATGGAAGTTCCTGTAGTACCTGGTGTTCATGTGAATGTGTAAATAAGATCAAGGCACCCAGCCGTGGACATTTACTTATGGGTACGTATGCCCCACACTTTTTTGTTTTAAAGCCTTTACCGAGCAAATCTGATGCATAATGTAGACAGGAAGCTACTCCATCTTGTATAAGTTGCTTGTAATAGGGAACATTCTTCCAAATTAATAAATATTTTTCATTTCATCCTATTTGGTAACATATTGTTTTAAATGTGGAATCCTGGCATATTTTCTCACTGCAATTTTTCCCCGCCCAAGTGTGTCCCCCTACAATTGTCCCAAACGTGCCTTAGCAGGGAAAACAGAGCATATTAGTCTGCTGGGATATGAGTAGCAGCTGCGATTATGATCAGAGAGTTCATAATATCATTTAATAAAACAACTGTTCAGTTGCTCCACTAATGCATTGGAGAGTATATCCTATACAGCTACTTTCCATATAACTGATTGGCCAGTGTTCACTCTCAGCCTTTCTGCTCTTTCAAAACTCCATTAATAGTGCTTTGCTCTAAGGCTGGCCTTTTCATCTGAACAGTCTTTATAACCCTTCCTTTTGGACCACCTTCTCTGTAGTTCCAAACTTTGACTGTGACCATCCTGTTACCAGGAATGAACGCTGTGCCTTCAAGCAGCATTAAAGATTTTTTGCTACAGAACTGTCATCCTTAACAGAGCTCAAGGGACAGTAAAGGCATCAGTACTGATGTATTTTTTCAGTGATGGGAGAATGTCTATACCTGATATTTAAACTACCAATGTGGAAGCACTCCCCAAGTTAGTTTTAAAGACAAAGGTATTGTGATTGCAGAGTGAAATCAACAAACTCTGGTTTCAGCAGGTGTAAGCTGGATTGCAGAAGCAGGTTTTTTTAAAAATTGATTATGCCCTTTATCTTTCACAGTGTATATAATCTCTTTTAAGAAAAACAAACAAACATTCAATTCTTCCTACTTTTTGTTATTTGCACCAATAAACTATTTATATGGGGGCAAAGGTTTTATTATGAAAATTGGTGCAATTTGATAATACATTAGAGAAGGAGTAAACATTTGTAATGATAGCAGTTAAAGCACTCAGTGCATAGCAGACTAAGATTCAGCAAGTGAAAGACTTCTTTCTCTAGTAATGGCATGTATAAATAGCCCACAAATAAAATGTAGTCCATGTTAAGGTCTGATGGGTATAGCTGTTGTGTGCTGAGTTTATTTACCCTGTGGTTATCCTCCTCTCCACCAATCCGTGAGGTGTGGATTATTTTCCTTGAGGGGCTAATCTCAGCCCACCTCTCTGAGATTGTCATATTCCATAAACCCTTAAATAAATAATAAATAGAAGTGATTAAAAAAAATGGATTGCTTTTGATGTTTTAATGGACAGATGTTGATAATTTTGTCAACTTCGAAGTCATCCAATACTATCTTTTACCAGCTTTGGACCCAAGACCTACCTGGTAATACACTTGATAGCAGCAAAAAAATTGTCCACATGCATGCAGATGCATATAGAAGGCTATTAAATCAATGGTCACTAATTTAGAAAGAGTTGATTTGTATAAAGGAAAGCTACGCAAAGCTTAAGATAAAGCAAGACTCATATATATCTTACATCATTCTTCACATCATCTGTGAACTTGACCCTTGAGCATTATCTCAGACATTTAAGTTACTGTATTATGAAAGTATTTTTCCACAGTTGAAACACTAAATAATGCATAAAAGACATTTCCAAATATGGCGACGTAGTTGCATCAAGGATGGATCCAGAAGTATTTATAGCTTGCATGCTACTGAAATTTTTCTTAAAATAAGAGCTCAAAGCAAAAGATATCTATTTACAAATTATTTTAGTGGATGCAAGTTCAGTAACTGGCACACTGTATAAGCAGCCAGCCTTGTACTATCTTGTACCAGTTGTACTATCTTACTGGCTTTGCGCAGTCAGAAGTAGTCTGTGTTCTTTGCTTTGAATTCTTCCTTTTATTTAGTACTGTGGCAATTTCATCTCTTTCATTTATAAAGCTCAAGCTGTTTGGCTTTCTTGCCTTGCCACTCGTGTGTTTTAGTGACATCTTTCATTTCTTCCTTGCCTAGAAGTGAGAGCTGCAGTATGATCTACTTGGTTAACTTAAAGATGACAATAATCTCCTAAGTGTAAGAGGAGGAGAAGAATTTAATTCTCTGTAGTTTTTATTTTTTTCGTTTCCCAGTGAAAAGCAAGACATTCTTCCCTTTCTTTTGAGTTATGACTCACTTCTCCAGATTTTGTTTTGATCTGAGTAATTAGTGTTTTTTTGTCTTTTATTCTTTATTTTTAGCAGCTACAGTCTATCTCCCACTTAGCTGCTGACATAAAAATATTAGTAAAAAGACGTTGCTCAAAGGGTAAGGAAAATCCATTCATAAAAATCTCAGTGAGGATTAAGTGGGATTCATCCAGGAAAGATCAAGGGTTGAAAAAGATTGTTATTAAACATGCTTATAGAGTACTTTGAGAATACAGCATATTCCCTGCTCCAGTAAGCTCACAGCTCAGTTGGGGGGAAGAGAGATGAGCTGAGTGTTTAGAAAAAGGAAGGAAGGTTCCTCAAAGGAAGGAGTTGAGGGAGGAGTGAGAAGTTATTTGGAGTATGGGAAATGTGAGATGGTGCTGCAGAAGGGGACACAATGTCAGGAATGAGAGGAGGCGACTAAAGAGCTGAGGGAGCCTTTAACAGACCTCATCACAGTGTTGTCCCGTTTCTTTGCAAGTGAGACAAGGCGTGGAGGAGGCTCGAGACGCGCTTCTAGCTCTCTGTCTCCTTAGGGGCTGTGAAATCTTCTGAAAACCTGTCTGCTTTGGAGTTGCCTTGTGTAAAAATCCCAAATAAAGTTAATATGAAGTAGGATATCAGTAGAAAAGATTGAAACACCTGTGTTTTTGTGAAAAGGACACATACTTCATGTCTGGACCTAACACTAGTTGCATAGGTACTACCTGCTGGGGTGAAAAGAAGTCAAAACTGAATTAACCCAGTGCAGTAGTCCTTGCATGGGGTTGGGATACAGGAAACTTATAAGGAGGAAAACCCATCTCTACAGAGAGACTAGTAAGGTCTCACAGGGCTTCCATTTCTGCTGTTTGCAGGACTATTGTGCTGAGAACCTGAGGACCAGGGTGTTTCACAGAGGTCAACTGCTGGATATGAAGGCAATTAGGGGGACAAAACCCAGAGCATCTTCATGTGGAGTTTCAAGATCTTAACAGCCAGGAGTCAAAATTCAGGGAATTATTTTTCCTTGTTCCCATGTGTTCATTATCTCTTCCCTGGTCCTTCAGCTTTCCTTTGGCAGGCACTGAAGCTCCCCAGCCCTTTATGCACTGGCAGGTTGGTCCAGGCCCTATAACAGGGCTGGAAACCCCTTTTTCTCTGATTAGAAGTTCCTCTGGGGGTCAGAGTGGTAGAACAGCTTCTCAACCTTGTTCAAACCACCCCCTCCATTTTTGGCTGCATCCAGAGCAGCTACAAGAATACATCCATACCTACAGAGAAGCTGAAATTAGAATCCCCTAGCACAGAGTATCTAGAGTTCATATGTAAATTTCTGGAATAATTACCTTATATTCTTTAAGTACTACAAGAAAATAGGATTTTTTAAAATTTACATGTGACCATCATGTCTAAAAACACAAGCGTTCTGGATAATGAGTCAATATCTAATTAAGGACATCACCAAACTACACTTATTTCTCAGACTTAGTATCTTCCCACTGGGAATATTCACTAATCTCTCACTGATTAATTACTGTAAAGACTTATGCTTCTGGATAATTATAAGATGTATGATAATGGATCAGACCTTTAATCCATTAAATCTGGTATCTTGCTTCGGACTCTGACCAATAGCTAATGCATCTCAGAAAGGTGAATAACTCCATGCTATGAATACTCCATTGTGGAATGTGGAAGAAGGAGCCCTTCCTCACCTCACCGGGTAATTGCTTTGAAGTATGAGATATAATTACCATTATCTTAGTCCATGTAACTATGTGTCATAAAATGATGAGTACTTAGTGTGTGGTAAACTGAAAATAGAAGGATCTGAAATAACCTCTATTGGGTAATAAAAGTGGGGTATGTCTAAGAGAATGTGGTTAGCTGTATCAAAACTTTGGAATCCTTTACTCAGAATCAAATCTCAAGATTCCATCTAACATCTACTTTTTTGTGTAAGAAAGAAATATACCTCTGAAAATGCCAGAGATAAAACATCGTGTTTTAAAAGTTTAAGATACTCCAAATGATTTTCCATATTGTTGCATATCATGACCAGAGATTTGTTGTGGTGAATTGTTTCAAGGAGGCCTCGCAGGGAGTGTGTGCTGCTGGCTGCTGGCTTGGGAGGCAGCAGGATATGAGAATGTGTGGGACTGCAGGAATGGGCTGGTGGCTTTGCATGGTAACTCTGCAAGTGTCAACTGCAAGGGGCTTGTCTTTGTTGCTGGCCTCAGAGGATGTTTTTGAAAAAAGCCCTTTTGATGTAAAAGAAGATTCTTTGCTTTCACAGAGCTGTCATTCAGTAAGGTTTTGGTCTGTTAAGCAGAGTCAGCACTCTTTTTTCACAACTGGAGCCACAGCCTGTGGCACCTGTTTCCACATTATTGTAGTATCCTCCATGGCTTTATGCTGCTTTATGGAAAGAAATAGGAGGGTGTATTAGAGGAACTTCTCTAAAGCACAAGAATGCTACTTGGGGTATTGCAAGACTCAAGGAAAAGAAGGAGAAAAAATGTCTCTAGATACAGAGAAGTTAATTTATTTTTGTTTAATACCCTAATTGATATTGTATAAGACATGGGATCTTATTCTGATAGAAGGAGTATCAGCTCTGCCCTCATGGATTTCATATCTACAAGAAACATAAATGCATAACAAGTGATGGCCAATCTCTGCCCACATGACTAGCACTCCTGCAATGGGAACTGTGTGTTGGATCCTGATGTCCCATTCCAGTCCTTTGATTTCAACAAGGATTTTTTTTTTTTTTCTGGAAAAAACTGATTTAGACCAATGCTTTTCTTCCAAACAAGATTTTGCATACAGACGTGGATTCTGATTTCACATAGGTTTCATGTGATGGTAACTCACCTGAATTAAGTGCCCTTACTCCTGGTTTACACAGACATAATTGATGGCAGAATCAGATCTTACATGTTAACACATATGGGTGACTCTAACCAACTGGCATACAGTAGGCACCATTAAAATCTTGACATTTACTGCTCATAGTAGTTAAATTTACTGTGCTATTTGCAGTATTCCCAAGTCTAAGAGTAGGAAATCCTTTAAATACTGCAGTAAAAGTAAATCCCACGGTGTGATAAATGTCAGGATTTAAGGGAACCTAATTTTGTAGTTGTTTTCTTCTTTTCTTTGCTATGTTCAAACCTTTTGTGTCTTTTTTTTTTATTATTTTATTTTATTGTAATGGTAAGTATTTTGAGCAGAATCTCTCCTGCCTTGAGACTGGCTGAAGCCTGCTTTGGTGGGATATTTTGTTAAAATAGTTCTTTGTTAAAGAACTCATTTTTTCAAAGAGTCTGTGCCACATAAAGGGAACTTGAGTTTGCTTTAAGATGCTCATGAACATCCCTGCTGGATTCACGTACTTTCTTCTTGGTTACATCCTTTGTGGGGAGTGGAGTGGTGGTGAGAATTGGTCCACCGATTCTCCAGCACTCAGGGCTTCCACTGGATGGAGAACTTAGCAGGGAGATGGTGACATTGGTTTTCCAGTGCCTTTTTTAGCACAACCTAGTCCACAATATTTTCATAGATACACACAGCAGCAATTTTCCCGCCCTAGAAATGGCAGAAATAAAGAAGAGTGATGGATGAGACTTTAAACAAAATATGCACTTCTGTAACGGTACCAGACAAGATTTAACAAAATATTTAGGTTCCCAGAAACAATGATTTTGTAAACCTGTCTGATTCACACAAACTTTGATCCTTCCATTTCAATCTATGATTTTTTAAATCCTACCAAATAATTAGTTGCATCCTTATATGCCAAAAACCTTCTATAAATGTGATCTATGAGTTAATTTAAGAGCAAATTTAGATCTTCCCTTCTACCTTTAATCTCCCAAACTAAACTGAACTGATTTAGGACTGGGAGACAGGGAAGAACAGTAAGAAACGTGTATAAAGTTTCAAGGAATTCAGTGCTGTAGAATCACCTGTACTGACTTATCCCAACCAAAAAGCTATCCACTGTAGTTATGACAAGGAAGGAAAGACAAAGAAAGAGTGATGGTAGAAAAATGGGGAAAAATGAGAATTATTGCCCTGGCTTAAGTGCACAGTCTATTTTTGGAGAAGGCTTAATAGTGCACTGCCAGTAGACTGGTTCCTCTCCATGCACAACAACTGTTGGGGATGTCCTCTCAAATCTGGCTACTGCCTGGCTAGCTGGCATGTGATATAAAGCAGGAAATATGAGTGTGCCAGGCATATATAACTGTATGTATGCCACTCCTGGTCCATCTGCAGAGCAATACTGCACCTGCCAGTTGCTTTAGCTGGCTGGGGGGAGGTGGAAAGGAAGACAGAGTATATAGTATGAGACAGGGAAAGCCCACTGTCTTCTCATTTTTCTTTTGTTGCCCTCTTCTTGTTTCCTTTCTTTTTGTGACAGAGTTGAACAAACACCACTGTTTGCTTACCAAAAAAAGTTGTCTCTTTAGGACTGGGTACTTTTGGGGTACTGCTCATGCAGTAAAAACAGCTTGGCTTGGGTATTTTGTGAACAAAGCTGTCAGTATATGCAGGTTTGTACACCTCCAGGTATCATATATCTTGACTTCAAACCCCATTTTTACATGTAAGGGATTATATTAATTACTTGGATCCTTTTCCACAAAAAAAATCTAAATTGCCTTTAAAGCAATACATTTCCTTATAGCTCATCAATCATTTAACTTCTGCAAAAATTTCCAGCACCCATTAAGAGCCTTAAATCATAAAACCTAACTGCTCCTGAATAAATAAAATTTGGAATCTTGATATGGATGACCTACTATTTCATTCTGTAAGTGACAGAGGACTGAGTATGGAAGGGGAATAAACCAACATGAGTTGACATAAAGGATGCTCCATCCTATGGATAGATAGCAGTCTTCATCCCAAGCAACTTCAGATTTTGTGAGTATTCTTGGACTAGATTTATCTTTTTTTTTTTTCTTTCCCAGAACTCATACTGTCTCTCAGAAGGGGAAAAAAAAAAGTTTACATATTTTCTTCATCCAAATTTAAAAAAAATATTGCCTCAGGGCCTCTCCACTGAATCTAAGAAATTCTTATGTTTCTCCATTTCCTTTTTTTTTTTTCCCCCACTGAGTATCTCATTATTTGCCCACAAAAAAGATTTGTAAAATCCAGATTTTTGGGGAGTCCAGTAAAGGTACTTTGGAAATAGCAACCAGAGCTAAATTCCCGCATCCTTAGTAAGATTTAAGTTTAGTTCTTGCTAGTAAAAGGAACGTGTGCTTTTGTGTCAGACTGGATCTATTGCACAGAGCCCATAAGCCCTCTTTTTCTATTATATTTGTAGGTATTTGACTTTTGTGGTCACGTACAGGAAATTAGTGTGATGGGGGAAGATTACATGTGAATACACATACGTTCATGGCAATCCCCTCCTTGTTGTCTCCTTGGAATGGATTTATTGATTCAAACTTTTCTGTCATCACAAGCACGGTGCACATGCACCCTGCTCTAGGCTGCACTGCACAGCACAGCAGTTGTGCACATGATATCCAAATTTGTGGTGGTGATGGTGAAACGGTGACAGGTCGGGATTACCACTTTTATTGCCAGGGAGTCAGGTTGTGTTGATTCATGAGACAGCTGTTAGAGGATGATCACATTAATAATGCGAGCTGTGAAAACAATGTGTGGCGATGTTAAAAGCTACTTCTCAAATGACATGGTGATGGCAGAGCTTTTTGGGTGTTACATGATTTTGCAAATGATACATCAGAAGCCTAAATAATATAGATCATTTCTACATATTTTATTATTAGTGTGAAATAAATGTAATTATAACAGGATTTTAAAGTGCCAGGTGGCTTGTATTGTCTGTTTATCAAGTATTTTACTGCTGCTCCATCTCATGCTCATATTAAGTATATTTACTCAACACCTCTGACTTCAAACAGGCAAACTCTTTTATCTGACTTCACAGCATATTCTCCTCACAGTGGTGGATGTCATCATCATTTCCTTTTGACATTATTTTCACCATGTTTTTTACTTCCATTACTCTCCCATGTTTCTGTTTCCTTTGGTGCCTCCTGCACACACGTTTTACCTGAGTAGAAGCAAAATAATTTTGTATGTAGCAAAAAAGTAGATATATGTCTCCATTCCTGGACCCAGTCCTTTCTCAGCCTATTTCTTCTGATTTGCCTATAGTATTCAATATTCAATTCAAATTACAAGTCCTTTGGGACACAGAGCACATTTTTTGCATCAAGTTATTTTGAGAGGTAGTAGATAAAGTACAAACATGTCTGTAGACACCAGTATCCAGATCTTTTTTACAATGAGAAAGAAGTGCTTAGCAATTACAGCAGCGTTTTCTCAAAATAACAACCAGGAAGTCCAGTTACTGACATTAAGTAGCATATTTTTGATGGGACATCATGAGACGTAAAGCACTCTGTACCAGAAGTAAAGATGGTAGAATTTGTCCTGAAATAAATGAAAAATGGCATCCCAAAATGACAGCAGACTGGTTCAGCCAAAGGTCAACTCATCTGTGAGTTAGAAGGAATTAATTTTCTAAGCACCAGCAAAGCAATGAGGCTTATCAAACAATGCTATTTTCCATCAAGAAAAAACATCATGGCAGCCTCTTTTTTGTACTTTCATACATTTCCATTTTAAAAAAAGTGAAACAGCTAGCAAATACATTTATTTCCAGGCTTATGAGACCCTTTCTGCTTATTTCTTTAAAGGCATTCTTTTAAAATACAGTAGGAAGAGCTGGAGAGGTGAAATTCTAATGAAACTTTAGCTCCATTGTGACCACAGGCATCCTGACCTGTGCTGTAGTGTGCTCCCCTTACATCTCTCCTTTTTCCCTACATTCCTTAGGGACTCTCTGCAGTGAGCTCTGGTTCCATAATCCCATCCACATACCCTAAACTGGTGTTGAGGATGATGTAATGCTGAAAACACACCATGTCATGATATCTGCTGATCTTTCATTAGCCACCTCCTTCCCTCTCTTCCTCCCCATGTCCTTTCTTCATCATCACCACCAAGTGCATTTTCGTGCTGTTATTGAGCTTTGGACATTGACACAAGACATTGGTACTGAAGGGATGCTGGTGCTCAGCTGCCTTCCTTCTACCCTGAGCTATATAAATATATGTCACTGCCCAAACATACACACATTGGATCTGGAGAGTGCTGAAAGCCCAGCACTCTCTTGACCATGATGACAGTGATGACAGCCCAGTGTTTCTCAGGGATCTGGCTTATGACAAGTTTCTTTAAATCAGCCAATATCTTAAGTGCCTGTCATAAGTCATTCATCCTTCAAGTGCTTCCTTTCCTCCATGTGAATTCTTTACAGGCTTATCCATCTGCTTTTATGTATCAGGCTGTGGTGAAAAACCACTGTGAGAACGAGGTCTACAAGAAGATATGCGGGTTGGGTGTCCTGTCACTAGAGGAGAAACATCACCTGTTCTATATAAAACACCATTTCTCAAAGGTACTCCCTACTAATCCCATACCACGGTGCCCCTGCCAAATCCCAAAGGCATTTTGACAGAATGGGGTGGAAATAGAAGATTTAGCTAAGCAGAACGGTAGCTTTCAGAAGCTGGTTGCTCCATTGCTGCTTTCCAGCCTTGCAAACCTTGCAGATCTTCCTCACCATGGCAGTGGAATTTGGTCTTTTTCTGTTGTGGGCAAACACAAGCAGCCACTTGTTTTCCCATGCCCATCAACCCTTGAATCCATCATTTACTTTCAAAGGTGAAGCCATAGCCACTTAGTCAAAGAGATCTGGGAGCTGAGCATTTCTGAAAAACCTATGTGCTGCATCAAGCATGTGCCTTTAAGTCAAAATCATACGCAAAGTATTGAGTTTTGATTCAGAGGCTGAGTTGCAAAACCAGGAGTAAAATTCTATTTCCAGTTCATCAGATGCAGATGTGTTGTCCCTTTTTTAAGTATGAATTGAAAAATAAAAATGCTTCATTTTAATACAAGATTAAATTTCTCTTTATTTTGTGCATTTTTGAAACATTAGAGCTCTCATTTGCTAAATTTCAAAGCAAAATGTTCCAATCAGAACTGCATAATATTGCTTTTTAAAACAGTGTATCTTAAAAGCTTTTACTTCATCTTCTCTTTTTGAGTCTTTCTATAACTGAAACTATTCATTGAATTTAAAATAAATATATGGGTAGCTGTGGTCAACCTCTAACTGTATATTTGGTGGTTAAACTGTTCCCAGGAGAAAGTGCCCCACCCTAGTTCTAATATCTAATTTCTTCTTTAGCATTCCCTTTTGACAAAAGGGAAGAAATATTGGAATTTTGATTCTATTTATTCCTCCCAGTGCAAAAGCACTCCTCTCCTTTTCCTTTAAGAAATGGGTATTTTTCTCTACCCAATGTGTTCTTAAACTAATGATTTGGGAATAATCTTCCTATGTAGTGAGTGGTCTGTCTTGTCTGTGTATTTATTTTTCTCCTCACTGGTAACCTCTGTAGAAATCTGGCTTTCCTCTGCATATTGGGAACGCACAGGAATGTTTCTCCAACTTTCTTTCTCCAGCTTGCTGCTGCAAGCTGTAATATGCAGGTTTTCTCTTTGCATTTCCTTATTTTCCTTTGTAGACTGCTCTTGTTAGTTTTAATTACAGCAGTGGAGGACAGTATGCTAAAGAGCTCCCCAAGGTGGTGGCACTAATGGTCACATGTCCCCCCTGAGTGACAGCATCCGTTCTGGTTGCAGTACTACAAAGACGTGGGGGCATTTCTTGTATGGATTGGTAAACGGAATTTATGTGAGAAGATAAATTAGCAGGCATCTGCATTTCCTATTTGAATAGGCTATGTGTGACTCAGTAAGCCTTTTGTTCAGTGGGCTAAAAAATGGCATGCAACTCCTCATCAGCATTGAAATTTTAAGGCATATTAAATTACTATAGCATATTTTTGAGGAGTGTAAAGAAAAAAATGTAGTGGAGTTAGCACTGTGCTTTTCAAACCATCAACCCAAACACTGAAACAAAAACCTGAGAAAATATTAACAGAAAAAACCTGAATGGTTTGTATACAGAAATAAACTAAGACACAAGTGAAATACTATTTTCAATAGAGGTTTTATTACTGTGTCAGTGCACACTATGAGTGCATGCATACGCTAAGATTCCCGTTGCTGTTTTTGTGACTTGTGCAGGGCATACTGAGATTTACATCATGGGATGGAACTTTTGGAGGTGCTTTTACGCCAACCTCTGCCAAAATTCAGCGCGTGGTTTTTAGTTTGTACCCACTGCTGTATTTGCTAGCATTTTTGTGAAGTAAGAGCACTAGGCTATGCATACTGTGCACTGTTAACATACGTTAGCTGTGCCTTGTGGCAGTATTCAATCAGATGAATAAATGCACAGTATGATTGCAATTCAGAATCATACAGAAAAGTTGGTATTGCAACATCTGCATAGACACTGTCATAACGTCAAGGAAAAAAGTAATAACGCCCTTCTTGTTTCCTTGGCTCAAATGCAAATAAAACAGCCATGATCTAAAATTGAAGGCATTTAAAAAAAATAATTTTAATGGTTTTTGAAAAAATAATTCCAATTATCAACAAAAGAGAACAGAAATTGGAATGTGATATTTGCATAGTGCATGCTAAGTCTTTGAGTGAGACTTAGTCTTTATTTACTTAGTCTACAAGAAATAGATTACAACATTCACCTCTCAGATGAAGCCATGAGCATGCTTGTTTGATATTATCAAGTACTCCTACTTCTACTACTGTTGTTAGTAGCAATTATTATTGCAGAAGGAATAATGGCATATTTATGATGTCAGGTGACATCAAAGGAAGAACTATGTTTCTTCTGAGGGTCTCTAAACAACCAAGTTCTGTGCCTAAGGAGAAAACAAATCATCTATATCAGGATCTATTAAGAATAAAGATCAGAATTTTCCATGTTGTCCAACGCTGCAATATTCTTGTTTCCTTACAATGCCAGCCAAAAGTAGAGAGGGAGGAGGGTGGGAGAGGAACAATAGATCAACAGTTCTCTCTATGTTTAAAAATTCACAGCACCTCTGCTACACCAGAATATTATGTGACAATAATGTTAGGCCTCTGATTTATACCAACAGATGCAGGGAAATTCCAAATTAAGGCTGTCATTCTCCCCTTGCTGCAGATCCTCTGTTGGTACAACTTTATGTTGCACCTCTGAGTTCGGTGGAGAGATGCCAGGTTACATCAGCTGAGGATCTGGCCCGCTCAGTGCAGAGGCCTTAGCTCTGTTTAAATCAGATCCATGGTTACTGGTAACACAGTTGCTCCATACTTAATATATATTTACAACACACAGGTGTAAAACACACACAGGAAGGTCATAAATTCAGAAACTCACTATTAAAAAGCCTCCTGGTTATGAGTGGGTTTTTAAAATGTTCCCTTTGTTTCATCTCCAAAAGATGTAGACCGGTAGAAAAATATGCAAACACTATGCCTTTTAAACACCAAATGCAAGTGAGTTTTAAAAACCTATCAGGATCTTAGTCCATCATAACATTTAATCTGCATTACATCTCACTTCCTAATCGCTACTTTCATTCCAATTGTGAGCAGAGAGGGTGGGGGAGAGATGAGAATTTCAGATAAGTGCCAGTAAAACAAGTTTGCTCTACAGCTGGCAAGCGCTGTGCACACGTTAACGGTGCCTTATGGCAGTATTCAATCAAATGATTCTATAAACTAAAAATAATCACCCTAATACTAATACCTATTATTCTTCATTGTTACTGGTCGCTATGGTGCTGCATCTGACTATGAAGAATTCACCGCCATTATTACCCTCAGTGTCTCTCTCTCTCTGAAATGTGATCTAATTGCAGAATCCACACCTGTTCGACAGTTCAATAGAAGCCTGCTTTTGATGGAAGCAGACTTTCAAGAACACACACACACGCTCATGCACAGGCACACGCACACACACAGGCACACACACCCCCACACAAACACACACACACACCCCCAATTCACGTAAGACTTCAGCTGGAGGAAAAATAGAGTGTGAGTTGATCAGAAAATAATATTGTGAGGAGTAAAAAGAGGAAAAAAAAAAAGCTTGTGTTTTGTGGTCATTGGAAGATTGCTGATGGGTGCATAAATAAAGCATGCTGGAACATCTGTTCTTTGTTGTGCATTCAGCTTTTTAATGTCTTCAAAGAGCAGCACTGACGCATCACTGACTACCACTCCCCATTCAAGCAACATTTTACCAGAAAATAATAAACCTTCCTGGTGGGGTGCAAGGAGCCAAGGCATTTGGGCAATGCCATTAATTTGGAAATATCTCTTTTTCTGGGATTTTTAAATATCTCTCCCTTTGAACGGTGTTCAAATTTTGGGATCCAGCCTGGAGTCCCTATCAGCCTGAGCAGTAAATCAGCCTGAATATTCCACTCAAGCCTTTTCTTTCTGTAAAAAAAGAAAAAAGAGGAAAAAAGGAAAGGAGATGGCTGTTGTCAAGTTCAAGTTTATATACAATTTCACTCTCCTCTTAATTCTATTAATGTTAAAAATTCTGTCCAGAGGGATGTGTTTTTTTCCCTTAAGTTGCAATATTTATTTATACTGGTAAAATTCAGCGGCAGTGAGGACCCCTGACAGTTTAACAATATTGGCTGGTTATTTTGATACACTGTGCTAGGCAGCGAAAGATTAAAACCAGAGCATCCTAGGCTGAGAGAAACCAGCTTGAATTCTAAAATAAAATTTTAGCAGCATGGATTTCTTTTGCCATAGGCTATGAGGCTACTATGAATTTCAGATGCATCTCCAGAGCTGTCAATGAGGTGGAAAGATGGGATTGGCATTACAAAGATTTGTTGCAATGTGATTCAATGTAATTGCAATCAAAGGTATAGCAACATTAAATCGCAGCTGAGAAAGAGCTGTTTATGCATGTACAGTATAGGAACAGGCATTTGCCCTACCACTCTAGGACCATGACAAGATTTTTTTTTTTTTTACTGCTTTCTTCTGCTCTGCTCTTTCTTTCTAGGTCATAGCTTAAAGATATTGGAATACCAATTAGGTGCTGGTGGGTCACATTTATAAGCCTGACAACAGTCTTTTGACAGAATGCTTCAGAAAACACAAACACCTTTTAGGACAGTTTGTCAATTAGACACTATAATGTCTCAGTCCTATACTAAGAAATTTTTGGCCTGTTGGTTCTTCCTTTTATCTTCTGTGACAACTGACCACTGTTGCACACCCCAGCACAGGGAATAGAGGGTGGTAATTCAGGCATATCACTGTTATCAAGAGGTACAATTCTGCTTGCTTTGGTAGCAACATAATCAATCTCCAAGAAGCTTCTCCAATCCTGTTGCTTTTAAGGAAAAACATGTGGGGTTTTTTTGATTGGAAAAAACATGAAATACATACCTCCCTCCTCAACATATTATAAAGCCTGTGGCATGACCGTGTTGTTACTAATATCAAAGGGTGTGTTGCTATTGATTTTAACAAGAGCAGGAACAGTATCACCAAGATCATTAAAGTTCTCACAGTGCTTTGAGATCCTCAAATGCAATCAAATAAAAACAGAGGCACAGCATTTACACAAGTGTTGAAAAGCTCAAATGAATACATACAAGGCTCACTGAGGACAAGGAAAAATCTTTAAATGGATGGCATCCTTGTCCCTGAAGGTCCTCAGTGCTTGACGTTTAGGCAATGGATTTCACTCTCAGAACATCCCAGACAAAAAAGAAAATAAACATATTCTCATCTTGTGGCTGGGTAACTAAGACACATAGCAGTTGGAACAGCTTTCAGAAATCAGACTGGAATTGAAAATTTTGCATGCCACCCACCTCTGCTGGCTAGTGCTCCTCCTGCTCCTGGCACAGGCCTGGCTTGGGCTCAGAGATGACTCTACCAGCATATATGTTCCTGCTGCTCAGCAGAGTTATGAAGAGATGAATGTATCCCTTCTCATGCACCTTTGGCTTCTGTGACTTTGTAATGGTTCTGCTCTTTAACCCAATAATTGTTTAAAAAGGGCATAGAAGTGGAACAAAAAAATGGTGCAAGGAAATATTTTTACTGACAATAGAAGCAGGACAGGTTGACTCTAATAATGCAGTATTTAAATATGTTTGCTCCTCTGCTTAGAGATCCTTTTGCAGTGCTCCATTATGCTTACTCACATACTAATTGCTCACTGACCATTTAATTACCCAAGGCTGTCACCTTTAGTCATACTCAGTACACAGTTTCCAAATAGTGGCTGTGGTACGAGGAGGTGGGGGCCAGTTCACCTGGTAGCAGCAGTCAGTATAAATGGGGGGAGCAAAACCTGGCCTGCAGTAATTGCCATGTAGAGACATAGTGTTTACATAGTAATTACCTTGTTATTTTTATAGGAAAATACATGATTATTTTTGTCCTCCAGACCAGAGTGCAGGCCACTCAATAATTACTTTTGGGCATAAGTATAATTGTACAAACACACTTTTTTTTTTTTCTCTCTGTGTCTCTTCTGCATGTACACAGTTTGATGTATTCACTGCACAGTTACTCAGGTTATTTATCACTGCATCTTATTCAAGTCCTGAATCAAATAGTTGCTTCCCAATACATTGGCCTCAAATATTCAAGGATCATAATGAATAAAATCTTTGAGGAGTGGAGGTTTTTTATTTGTTTGTTATTTTGTTTTTACTTGTTGTCCCCCCTCCCAGAAAGCAATCACAATGTCTACCTAGATTTATTTTTCTGAGCTCATGTTTCTTCATCACTGGATGTCTTTATTCCAGGCCTGTTGGCACAGTGGATCAAATCCTTCTGCCTCTGGGATCATCTGCTAAAATAATATTTTACAACAAACAGAAACTCAGAAATATACACTGTGTGCTGTTGACAGATGGGGCCAGACACTTGCTATACTCCGGAAAGAATTTATTGACTTCCTTGCTCATCTTCTTTTCATAGTGACAAGTGCTCCAGTGATGACATTTCATGACGTATAAGGTGTGAGTAGCATTATCTGAAAAGACAACAGCTGGACAAAAGA
This sequence comes from Toxostoma redivivum, assembly GCA_013397375.1. Taxonomy (NCBI): domain Eukaryota; kingdom Metazoa; phylum Chordata; class Aves; order Passeriformes; family Mimidae; genus Toxostoma; species Toxostoma redivivum. Next base: position 502,206 of record VXBI01011031.1, read on the forward strand.
GAGAGAAAGGGATAATACTAGCCAATCAACATGTCAATGTAAAAGAGGGGCTGGTCTCAACCCTTAACTGACAACATAGGTGGATTTTTACAGCACTCATGACTGTTACTATTTGGAACCAAATCTAATCATTCTGCAATATGACTCAAAAATAACCAGACCAGTTATTTTCCTATACATCTTGGGCATCAGTTCCTAGACATTGGCATGATTGGTGTAGAAATCAGTGAGAAAGGCTTCAGGTGAGTAGCACCTCTAATAAATTGGGGACATGATCTTCATATTTAAATGACACAGAATGCTTTACTGTTCAATCTACTTTTAATGCCATCTGTAAGTATCTCTTAAATCTGCTTTTCTTCCTTGTACTCACTGATCATTGAAGAAAAAACCAGAAGATAATACAGCACAACATTACCTAATAATCTAACTCCTATCCCTGAAAGGAAATTGTCAGATATCCTATTTGGTACTTGGCTATTTATGTTAATATGTTATCTGAACTGTAAGTAGATTTGTGTGTCTATTGCACTGAAGACATGACAAAGATTTATAAAGCTTCATCACAATGGGTAAAACTCTCTGAGAATATTGACAGTGACTAATGCTGCCTATGTCTCCACAGCAGCACTCTATACCTTACCCATTTTCTACAGAGAACAATCATATTACTACCGATTAGTTCTTTCTATCCATAAATGAAAACTCCCCTTGCTTATTGATTCACTTAGTTCAGTCATTTATGATACACTTAAGTAGATATATTCTAGTTAAAAAAGGTTGGGATACTTTCTTCTGATCAAAGATGGGGTTGGAGAATCGAGTTTGTAATACTGAGACATTTTACATCTCTAATAAAAACTGCATACTGTTTAGTGGCTTATAGAAAGTGTTTTGGGGTTTTGATCTCTGAGTTGCTCAGCACATGTAGATCAGGCTAGAAGAAAAACAAAGGAATACATTTTCTTTTAGCCTACTGCATGCTCTCTGCCAAAAATATGTAATTTATTATGGCAGATCCTTGGTGTGGATGAACAGATAAGGAGAAGGAAAAGAAGGATGTAGGAGCATAAATGCAATGGGAGAAAGAATGGTAAGAGAGAAAATACTTGAGGGAAAAAAGAAATCTGACTCATAGTGAGAAGGAGAAAAGAATTCAGAAAATACCTTTTTAGTGGATAGTATGTAGGCTTCTTAAATCCTGTGGTGTGCCATCTAAAAATATTAAATATCTCACAGTCTCCATGAGTCACAGGAATTATTTTTCTTACCTAGACATTGTTTACACAATTACAGTTCCTACAGTTTTCTAAGAACTACAGTGGGATTTTCTGTTATAAATCTGTTATAATTTTGTTATAAAATTCTGGGTCTATTTTCTAAGGAGTAACTGGGAATTTCACTAACTGAATACATGCAGTGGGGAAGAAGAGTAGTTTAGAGGATGAATATGGCTTCATTTTACAGACTGTAAAAAGTACCTAGCACGATGTAGCTGACAAGCAATTGCCAAAAGCTATCTTCTTGCTCATTCTGGCTCAGTATGGAATTCCCTAGTCTTTAAATGCTCTGGAACCCAGATGAGTACTTGTTAAGAGGTCAAAACAACAACAAATTATAGTTTTCAATCATCAGGAGGACTCTATAAATAAGTGAAGTTTGGAGGCCCTTCTACAGCTAAAAGATAGCCAGCAGCTATGTTGTGACCTTTCAAATAATTTCCCTTGGGATGTCTGATGGGCCTAACAGAGGTCCCAGGGGAATAAACCTCTCCACCAACCTTAGAATATTTCTACTTAAGAGAGAAGGCTGGGCTTAAAACAGTGTCAGAAGCAAAGGTCAGTGCTTTATTTACATGAACTTTATACGCTAGAATTCTGCCCTCTGCTTTCTCTTCCCTTCCCCAGAGATCTCTGCTTAAGTCATTCCGTTCCTTGAACTACTTCTTAGTGACAATTCTTCTTCATCCACAAGCCAGGGCTAAAGCAATTCTTGTCTTTTAAGATGTATTCAGGCAGTAATATGCTAAATAATGACACATTTTGTTCCAGAATCTGTGTGCTTTACCTCTGCTATATGAGGTTTTCCTAAGTTTCGCTAGATGCCAGAGAACAAAATATGTATTTGCTGCTAAGAATAGGAGCAAATCAACATTTGAGAGAAAGAACTGTTGAGTTTTTTTATTTTTCAGGGAAAACTTGGAAATAGTTCTGTCTTTCCAAGTGCTGTGAAATCCCCAGAAGAAAAGGTCTGTATTACAAGAGCATCTATTAGACTTGAAAAACTCCGTATTCTTTCTGGAACAGCCTCTATATTCAACCATATTTGCTTTTTTTTCTCTAGTTGGAAGACAGGGAAACTTACTCAACAAAGATGAGGTTTCATCCAGTGACTGCTTATATCAGTGGGGATCTGATATCACTGGCTTCAATGGGAGCTATGTGTAGCTCCTGAATTGCTATCATTTTCCAACTAGTGAAGACACTTGAGCATCTGGTGCTGTTCTAGCAAGCTTCTTACACAGCTTTGGTGAGAATTTTGAAGCTGACATAGAAAAAAAAAATCCAGGGCTCACAAGCTCTTTGTATCTTCTTTTCTTTTTAGAAACACTCCTGACACACTTGTGATACTGTTTGAATATGAAAAAAAATAGAAGAGAAAGCTAATCTGAGCATTGTAAAACATTCTGGGTGAGCGTTTGCTTGAGTTTAAAAATGAACTTGCTTCTCTGTGCTTATACAATTTTTTAGCACTTTGGTAGAACTGAGATATGTGATTGCTCTTGGAATGTGGCATTCAATCCCCCTCCACCAGACTCTAGAGGCGATACGGGTCTGGGTTGTGAAAACATAGCTATGCTGAAGGCAATACTGGCATGGGCCTCCCAGGGCTTTTTCTACCTGAATTTGGGCAGGCAGTTGCTCTGTCTCCTGCTGTAGGCTGAGGAACATGGGTGACAATCGAACCATGCAGCTAAATGATGCCTTAAGTAAGGTCAGGATGCCCAGGAAATATATACCAAACTGATACAAGTCTAATCCTATTTATCTCTACTTTCCCTTTGGAAATAATTTTTTTAAATTCTTTTTTTTTTCTATGAAACAAATATTTTTATTTTTCTATGAAACAAATATTTTTACTTTTTACTTTTACTATTATGGCATTGATGTGGAAACAGAAAAAAACCCATGTGATTTGTGTGAAAACACACACAACCCGAATTTGAATATGTGTCAAATATTCACAGTAAATACCTGTGCTCTCACTGTACAGTAAAAGCCTCCTCTTATTCTGTGATATGAGAGGCACATTTAGAAAAAAGCAGTCTGCTCACGTATGTGCCATTAGTAGAAAGACTGGCAAATAAATTATCTACTGTGAATTACGCACTAATACAAGTGCCTATGTGATGTGTGCCAGTGTGAATTCATTTACACATGTCGAGGCATATGTATGCATATGAACATAAGTGTATCTCCTTTCTCTTTACCTCTTTTTCATATTGGTACAGCAAGCGTAACAACTGCCATGTTCCTTCTCAGACAGCAAGTCCCATCTTCAGTGGCAGGCCTGGGTATACCCGCTTTTTTCCTCTTTTTAATCATTCCAGTGAAGAGGCTCTCTCCTTGATATCCACTTCCAAAACTCCCACTCACTGACTTCAGAACAAACCCAGCCTTACTTGTACATGTGCACGTGTTGAACGAGCCCTCATAAAGTGCCTATCACATCATTATTTTGTTTAAACATTTTTATTTCTCCAGAGAATTTAAAATACACAAACATGTGATTCCATGAGGAAATGATCCAAAAGAGATTATAAATACAGCTATAAATGTCAAAGTTCTCAAAACATTTCACTGGCTCTATCTTCAGAAGAGACTGTTTACAGAGAAAACCCACGTCAGTGTGTTTTATTATCGTTATTGTGTGTTAAATGTTACAAATGCAATCTGTTTGCCTTACACGTAAACCATGGTCTCCAAATATCTTTAAGGATCACTTCTAATAGTCATACTCAGAGGCAGGACTATAATTTAGTAGGCTATTAAGCAATCGCTCCACTGCAGGAAAGGTTTTTGGGTTTCATACAACTCTCATCAGAGGCACCTATCTTTCATGTCCCCAAAAATGAGTATTTTGCAGTGGATCATCACTCTGGCCTCTGTGTTTATGAGGGATTGGAGCACAGAAAGCTCAAAATACAAACCTTTCAAAACTTGAGTTCTTGCAGACTTGGAACCAAGCCATTTTGGTTTATGAAGAAGAATCATCAAAGACTCTTTCTTTTTTCCTATGTAATTTTAAATTTCTTGCTGCATCTGTCTTCAAAGCAATGCCTAAAAGACCCTTACTACAAAAAGTTCACACTCCTTTCCTTTTTTGATGGAAGAGGCTATCTCCAAGAATGAATGAGTCTAACTTAAGAATGAAGCAAACAAACACCAAATCTCTTGTAAAATACAATATGACTAAATTTGACAGCATAAGTTTAAAATCCACAGCATGGAATGAATTCTAATAGAGAGGACTGGAGTAGCACATATCTAAAATTTGTCACAGATAGTTAACTTGTTAGGAAAAATGTTAAGACTGAAAGATCTTTTTCTTTGGTCTACTTGAATGTTGATCACAGCTGTTTGCTGCAATTATGGAAAACAAAGTAATATTTAAATTTCAAAATTTCTTTTTAAAGGCTGCATAGGAATGTTGGACGTAATTTCCCCATAGTCACAGGAACCTCTGGGAGGCATTTTGTCTGGTGAGTGGTCACAGAATACCCATTTTGTGTTTCATAACCTGCAAACTCTTTCTCTATATTCTCTACACTTATTTAAAGACAACATCCACAAAATTGTAACGTACCACAAAGGGAGATCAGGAGAGGACAGGAATATCACCAGTACACTAGCCAGTTGTGAGTACATTTCTTAAAAGACATACTTCTGGAAAAAACTATATCTTACTACCAGGAAAGCAAAATTCCTCCCAATTCTGCAACAATTCTGCAACATAGGGGAAAAAAAAATCTTTCCTGACTGCAGATCAAATTCTAATTCCAAGTTATGTAAAGAGTAAATTATGTAAATACAGCCTTCTATGTCCTTTGTCTTTTTAGCTTTATTGTCTTTCACCTTTCTTTTAACAAGAAGCAGAAAGGATTTGCAGAACATGGTATTTCAAAATGCTTCATTCCAATACTGTCTGGGATGAGACTGGTGCTACCTGACCCTTGAATTTCATCAATAGCAAAGTTTTGCTCTTAAGCATTCATCTGAGGATGCCCTGTACTGTCAGGAGCTTGGAGGAGAATAAACAGAATATGAGAACAATCTGACCACAGCCCCCTCTGGTTCAGGGGCTCTACAGGAAGAGTGCATAAAAATGTAAAAATCTGACAGCTCAATAGGGCCAAATAATTTGCCCTTTGTATTTAGTGGCAAAATATATTTATTGGCTATGGTTCACTGGCTCTATAGTCCAGGATTAGAGGTTTATCTTCTGAAAGTGGAATGTTTAATTCTAGTTTTGATTTTACCCCAAAACAAAGTCTCTGTAATTCTGGTTTTATGATTTATTGGCTGCAGTTTTCCTGAGATGAAAGTAGGAGTTCAGCAATCTGTTCTTGGAAATCCAGCATTTTGCAAGGATTCTCTGTCAGCAAACATGTGATAAGCAAAGACATTTTCTTGAGTTTCAGGCCAGTGGCTTATTCACAAGATATTTTCCTCTTTGAAAACAGGTCTTCGCTCTTACTGTGTTGCTCTATTGATCAATCTGTTTTGAGAGAGAGTGAGAGCTCAGAAAAGGAAGTTTCTTTTTTACCACATTAAATCCAGTGAATTTGCCTGAGCCAGACATGATTATGCTGCAAATGGAAAGGGTTTTACCCTAAGTATCTTGTAAGCTTTTCTGGATGCTCCTGCAACACGCAGGGAAAGGAATCAGCTAAGCTAACAAAGACTAACAACGTTACAGAACAAGTCCCTGTGGCAGAGGGAATGAGCACATTGCCTCCTGACACTTCTTTACCACATCAATGAATATTTTGTGTCTGTACTGGAAAGGGAAGTAGGGGAAAGGATTGGATCTTGCCAAGCCTGAAGTGCAGAGTGTATGTGAAATACACAACCTTCAGAGCAATCCCAGTGCCATTGCAGCCGGTGCTGCGTACATACATAGGCACATTTATTCCCACAGCACTCAAGAGGAAGTGTTTACCCTTCAGTGGGGCAAGAAGGAGCCTGGAAAATTTTGTCTTTCTCTATTTTTCCAAAGGAAATGACTTTGTAAAGGATGTACAACTCCTTGAGGCCATCCACAGAAAATTGATCCAAACACAGAATTTTTCTTTTGAAATGTGGTACACAGCAATGGTGAAAGAACATGGATCTGTCCTCAGCTGCTTCTGGACTTCTACAAAGTGTCTTGCTTGTCCACACAGAATTAAAGCCACTAATTTGTTTTCCATCCTGCTTGTGTTCATTGGCCTCTCTGGAGCTGAGAAGTTTCAATAAATCTTTTCTTTGTTCTAGTTTAAAAAATTATTTGATAGCTAGTCTGTGAGTGAAATCATAAGAGTTGTGGTTGGTGGCTTCTAGCAGAGGTGCATGACATTCTGGCTGAAAAAACCCCAAACATTCACAGTGACATTGCAAACTATATCTAGTTTCCCACTGTACTGTTAAGTAACTCTGAGATTTACTGCTAGCAAAAATCTAGCTAGCAATAGAGAAAAATCAGAACATTTCAATACTAACAGAAGCCAGAAGCACATTATCAAAACCTACTTGGTCTTCAAAATGGTAATAGAAGTTTATCAAGAATGGGATGATTTTATGAGACAGTTCTTTTTACCCTCTAGTCTGGAAACACTAAACCACTGCCCACACTGGACACCAGCAGAGATTCCAGAGAATTGCTCAAAGAAAGGAATGGAGGGATAATCTTTTCTTCCAATCACCATTCACAACCCCTGGAATAACTAAAACTAAAACTAAAACTAATTTTTCTCCATTCAAAATTAGATACTCCATTTCCCCCACACATTTTATCAACCGAAGCTTTTTAGAAAAATTTTCTTGCAGGGTGGAAGACATAGGAGACAATTAAATGCACTTAACTATGTGTTCTTCTGCTTCAATTTGCAATCCTGAACAGTTTATTCCATTTGCTGTATTTCAAATTTCACTCTTGTGAAAATTGGAAAGAAGAGGTGCTTACAGCATTCATTTCCCTACCTTCCATTCATGTCTAAAACAGTGACAAAAACATAATGGATCACTTTGTTCATTGAATAAACAACCCACAAATGCAACTTTATAAGGTACGTTCCCAAGAAACAGATCTATAAACCTGGTAAATGCACCAAGACCCCATCAGGGATGTTTGAACTAAATCTTAATTTGTCATTCATGAACACTTCACATGCCCTTCTAAATGAGTTATTCACTGCATCATCGACGGGAAATATAACAGACTGTACATTGGAGATACCAAAAATGGCTTGTGGGAGTGTTTTATTGAGCATTGCACAGGTGTTAACAATAGAGTGGGTAACACAGATCAAAGGATTGTGCAGAACCCACTTGGTAAGTTATAAAGTGTTCTTCATCTGTCTTGTCTGGTCATAAATTGCATGTCCACTCTGGCTCCTCCATCCATCCTGTGATGGTACCTCAGTAGAATAGAGGTGAGTAGTAGTGAAATTGCTGCTAACTTGATGCTGCATATCAGTCCCAGATGGTTTTTATGACAATTTAGAGCAAGTTTCAGGCTGACCTAAATTATGATGGTGGCAGGTCTGGCAAAAAAAGTCTTCTCTAAATCAAATTCAATTTCTCACTTTTATCAGGCCTTCTGCACATTGGAGGTGGCACAGTGCCAGAAGACAGCCCAAATGGACAGCATCTCAACATGATGATGAGACTGTATACTTAAATATCTGAAGGACTTCTCAGCAATGCAAACCAGCTTAGATAGAGGAGTAAGGAGGAAGTCCCTTAGTTCAGCTGGATTGCTTCCAAGCCTCCAGAAAACATCCTGCAAAAAAGCTGGACACCAGTACATTAGTTTTCAGATATGGACATTTCTTTTTAACAGGTACTGATCTATGCAAGGATGGAGATTAGAGGTTACTAGGTGATTGACATGCCAGCACAGTGCTCTAGCAGCTGTATGTCCACCTTCCCAATCTTCCCTCCCTCTTTTTATGTCCTCGCTGGAGCTGTATTATCTATCCTGGTTATCAAATGAGCACGAGAAAGACCAAAAGACTGGGATCATAGTGTCTAGCTCACTAAGTTGTGTTAGAACTCTAATTTAATCTGCTCTGGTTTTTCTTTTTTTTTCTTCATTTTGCAGGCTCTTTTGCCCATTTTCTGTATGCTTGAGAACATTGCTTCAGATCAGTAGTCATGGTGGCAAGTGCTGGGCAGTGGGCTGAAACAATTTTATCTTGATGTGTTAAATCAAAAGTTTACTACAAATGGCAGTGACAAGGTTTCAGTATTGGCAGTCTTTCTGAAAAAAAGGATGCGAAAAATGTCTGCCCACTGGGCCCAGAAGTTGTCACTGCACTGACTGTGCTACAGAGGCACTTGTGTTTTTGAGACCCAAGAAACAGATGGAGGCAGAAATACTGATTTTCATGTCTACATTCTGTTAACATCTTCTCAGCTTAAAGTTCGCTTCACATCCTTGAGCCTTCCAAATAGCACAGTAATGAATATGGAAGAAAAGTGCATGTTTTTGACTCAGCATCAACAGAGTACAACTCAGTACTCTGTGAAAAGAAAAGTACAGTGAGAGAGCCCTCCTCCTGAAGGTTATTATTTCTGTCTGCAGAGCAGAGTCACATAGCAGGTATGTCATCTAGCATGCTAGGCCTTGTGCTGACAAACATTAGGGGCAAGTCTTACTCTGAAGACCTTACAAACAACTTGGAATTTTTTTTCTTGTTTAATAAAATGAGCAAGAGAGGCAAGCAATGACTGGGGGACTGCATCCAATTCCAGTGCCCAACCACAGGATTTGTCTCTTTTTCATAGCTCCCACTGGTAGAAAATACTGTTTGATTGCTGACTTAAAGTATCTGAGCAGGAAAGCACAGTGCTTCAACCAGAAGGTGAAACCTACGAACACACAGAGCTAGAAAATGAGCACTCTGCATCCAGGCACTTGCATTTTGAAGTTTTGAAAGTGGATTTTTTTTTCCAGTCTATTAATTTGTTCTTCCAATCAGCCAGTTCCACAAAGGCTCAGCTCCCCAGGCACACACCCTGCTAGCAAACCTGCATCTGCAGAAGGTCCCTCCTTATGCTGTATGCAAATCCTTCTGGAAGCTGGGAATCATTTGACTTATGAGGTTCCTGTCTCCTATACCCAAGCCATTCATCTAATTTACATGTATTCAGCTGCTTGTTTGTTTGCTTAGCATGCTAAGTATCAGTTTTTAGAGAGATTCACCATCTATATATGCTCTTTACAGGATGTGCTCATGTGTTACACAAAGGCTGTTTTGCTCTTTACCTCCTGCTGACTCCCTGGAGAGGAATGTGATGAGGTCTCCTATGCACCATGTGAAGACTTATTTCCATGCTGTATAGTGTGTATGATATAGTGTGCTTCTTTTCCACCCTTGCTGTTGGGCTGACCCTCTTCTTGTATGGTTTCCTCTTACTTATTTTCTTGGCAAGTGAGATGCTGACATTGTTTTGCATCATTTATGTTCACCAAAAAAATACACATTATGAGCAGTATACACACCATAAGGATGAGTGTGTCAGAGTGGGTCTTTCAAATTGCTAGGAGTCACTGAAAGAACAGCTTCATAAATCCTTGCAGGGAAAACTGTCTGTGGTATCACAGCTGTGGTATAATCTTTGATGACATATAAGTTTAAAACTCAAGTTCAGTCAAACAGAAAGTTGCCCTTAAAAAAAGTACCCACCAACTAGGGGGAAATTAAGAAAAGATAAATTCCTCTTTTCTTCCCCCCAAAGAATAGATTTTAAATTTTCAGACATGGTGTTTGAAGAACATATATTTGTATTTGGTACCTTGAAAAAGGCGACTCGACTTTCAGAGATGATGACTCAACTTTCCACTGATGATAACAGGGTTTGGATCAGGCCCTCTGTTTGTACATGCCTTGTAGGTAAACAGAAACTTTAACATCTATTGCTTGTAATCCTCTCATACATGCAGAGAACAAAATTCACCATGTGAAGTAAAGAAGGAATAAAATAAACATACAGGTCATGCTTGCCAACAAAAGCAAACAGCAGGCCCTCCAAAGAAGCCTAAAAACCTGCCTGTGAACAGTTCTGGAGTCTCAGTGCTGTCTTAACATAACAAACCCCTTCTGGGACTACCATGGTAATTGCTGCAAGAAAAATAATTTTCATCTGGTAGCTAACTATGTTGTATTTCAAACCAGTGCCTAGATTATCCTTAAATACCTTTGACCCCAGGGAAATTTAAATTTAACCTTTCGTAACATTGGATTTGCCAGTTCCAAATTACCATCGTCATTATTTCAAGTTATATGTTTGATAGACTATGTGACCTAGTGTAGATAAGATATAATTGAAACTGGTCAAAAGCAGAGGATTGTTTTACAAGCTGTTCTGGAAACTGCTCAATGTGTCAATGTCATATCTTGCAGAGCCGATTGACCAAATAAAAAAAAAAAAACCAGACAAGGAAGGTTTTCATCTGTCTGCTTTAGTAGGACACCATTGAAGCCTGTGCTCCACACTTCTCCCTATTTACAGCTGCAGATAACACCTGGCTGACTAGAGAGGTACAAGAGTCTTTCTCTTGTAGAAAACTTACTCCACATATTGGACCATAGCACATTCAGAAAGAAACTATCCAATCACACTCCCTTGAGATCCAGAGGACAGAAACGAATGGTTCATGTGGGAACTCTGTATTTACTGAGTAGCATCTCTGCTGTAATGTTGTCCATAGGGTAAATTATATTTTTCATTATAATAGTAAAGTATAAACACCAGACTAAGTCCAGTAGCACTCATATTGAGGGCAGTGAGAACTGGGAGAAAAAGGCCTATAGCTTATGAAAGCTTGGAGAAAAAGGTAAGGGTTGTGTAAAAAGATGCTAGAATTAGTAAGAATCTCCATTTGCCTTTCAGCTGTCCTCCCTTTTCTATTAAAGCTTTGGGGGAAAAATGACAATAGTTCATCTATTTTATTAACATATTTTTTTAAGGAAAATTAGATGGGTGCAGGCAACAAGGATAGAGAGGATTATTTTAGTCTAGTACCTAGGGTATTAATTATATACCTAGGGTATAATTAGGGTATAGCTTAGAATCCTGGCATAATTACAGGAAATGGAAAACCAAGGCTGAATATTTGAAAAAGTTCTTTCTGTCTGTACTAATCTTTAGAATTGTCGCCCAAGAGAAATGTTTATTGTTTTGCATATATAAAAAAAGTGATGGACTATAAATTCGAAATATGCTTTATAAATTTCTTAGCTTTCAAAACATGGTTCTCATTTTAAATTCCAGGTGAACCACATCGGTTGGTATCCTCTGGTTTTCACTTGTGTCTTGGTTAAATCAGAAACATGAGATAATGGAACTGAGGCTTAAGAGTTGTTCATGTGCCTGAAATCCAGAATCATTTGATTTTCCATGCATCCTTTCTGCAATTATCCCTGAAAAATATTCAGGAGCTTGCAGGGTCAGATCTGCCCCTAAGTGAAGAGGTGAAGCACAGGCAAAACCATTATGTGAAATGTCCTTTTAATGGCCATGGAGCTTCGTTCTGTGCCACTAGTATTGACTAAGACTGGAAAATTTGTGTATCTTTTCCTCTGGTGGTACCTGATAGTGCACGCCACTTCCTTTAACTGAGTTTCTTGAGGACGGAGAAAAAAGAAGATTGAAAATCATAGCTACTATTATAAGAGTATCCCTCTTTTTCTCTCCTACTTTGCAGGAAGATAATTGCTGTCATCTTTCTAGGAGAAAGTGCCCTTGCAATTGAATCTCAGGAGTTTTATAACATGTCTTAAAAATGGTTTGTTTATTATTTTGAGTTTTCCTGTTGTTCCTCCCCTCTCTCTACTGATTTGTTTTAGAGAAACTAAGTGTACTATACATAAACAGTTAGAGCAAAAATGACTTGTTTTTTTATTCCATTTTTTTACATACGTTTTTAATGACTTTCAATCAGACACAATCTGTAGTTATAATAAAACAGTGGATGTTTATTATTATCGCTATTACATTATTATTATTATACTCTACACTATTATTATTGAATTGTAAACTTGAACTCTGTGGTGCATTTTTACAATTTTCTGTGATTTGCAAGTGTTTGGGGGGTTCATTTACATAAAACAAAGAACTGATGGAGTTTTCATGCATCCTACAGTGAATTTTACTTTGTAGATTTCTTTTACAAGAGTAATGTCACTCATTTTTGATTACCTTAGTAATTTGCTTTGCCTCTAGTTGGTCACAATTTTAATTTAAGGAAAGGATTCAGTGTCTCAGAGACACTGGCAGATCCTGCCAGTGAATCCCACTGCCTGTGGGAAGTGCTGATTGATATTCAGAGCTTTAACACTTCCCATTTTGCTGAAGGAGGAGCTTCATCACAGACATTCTAGCTCTTTGGGCCCTATTTTTCACTTTTTTACATCCCAACCACGTGTCTCGTGCCGTGCTACAGCTACAGCACTGAATTCCTCATCAGAGAGCTCTCTGAAAGCAAGATAATACTTCCGCAGTCTCAGCAGTTACTGTGTCCTCCAGGACGTAAAAAAAAGTCAGTTGGGGGGATTGACAGGACTTACATCCTCCTTGTTTTATGCTGTTTAACTTGGAGCAATAAAACCCCCAACTTTTCTTGAGGAGAGGGCATTTGTTTAAGGTTCTACAACTCGCCATGCTCTGAGACAAACACTGCTTAGTGAATAGACATTTTTCCAAATTGTCTGGGCATCTATGCAGGTTACTGCATGAAGGACAGCAATGGTTTCTGCTGTGGTCCCAGGCCAGGGTGGCTTTGAAGGGTTTCCAGGCACACCCACACGTCTGTGGAGGACAGCAAGTCACAAGGCACATAGATATGACCCATAGCCAAGCAAAGGCAAAGCTCTTCTATGTGTGAAGCTGATGGCCCTGTCCTTTTACTTCTGGGTGACAGATAACCCCGTTTAGAGGTAGGCATTCGGTCATGGGGATGTTTGAATGCCTGAGATGGTTTGACCTGTGATTTTTCCCCACTCTTGATGGAGGTTGTCATTCCTAATTTGTCCCCCCTTCCTTTAACTACCACCTCTTTCTCTCCATGTCCTTTTTAGCTGGGTGAAGTTTATATGCTTCAATCATATTCAGTCAACCAGCCATTGCTTCACCTAAAACCTTGCTGCTGCTCTGAGCAGAAAGCCCAGAAAGTAGTGCACAGACTCTGCTTTTCCCTCCAGCACCACAGAGGGAGAAATTAAAAATGTCTCCTTCATGCTCAGGTTTTCAGCAACTTCTTCCAGCCAGCTAAAGACTTAATCTCATGTCTTCTTCTGAATATGGCTGACACGAGCCATGGTGAATTTCTGATAATCTCTTTGCTTTTTTCCCCTCAAGAAAGAAATTGATGTGTGTTTTATCTGCTTTTGGCAAAAACAAGCAAACAAACAAACAGCTACAGTGGAAAGGTAGAGCCCAAGGCCACAGCACAGCAGCAGCTTCTGGCAAAGAGCTTCAGAAAAAGCCCCAGGGCACCAGGGGTGGAAGAGCTCTTTCCTTGAGAAGGAAAGGAAAACAGGTTTAATCTCCAGACAGGTTATTTCTATTAAAGCTCACAGTAGAGGCAAGAGGGGGACTCTGTGAGAAGCTTGGACATCTTCACTCCCCCTGAGACTCCTTCTCTAGAAGTCCCATCACCTCATGTTGGAAGCCTTGAGGAGCAGGGAAGCAAAGGAAGCCCTGAAGTCCAGCTAGAGGGAGATAAAGCAGCATTGTAAAGAACCATTTCATGACAAACAGGACTCCCAGGGAGTTGTGTGGCAAGCCTGGCAGTGGGAGTAACAGGTAGCAAGGAAAGTGAGCAGAAGTAGTGGAGGGGAGCACTGGGACTGGGAATAGTGATGCTAGACCTCGGCTAAGGTGATGCCCAGAGAATCAATAGCTGTAGAAATGCTGCACCTTCCTGAGGGTAATGGCTGGAGGAGGAAAGCAGCAACTTGTCACCAATGCTGTCACTCATCCTTGCCGAGGGAAGGCTGGGACTGTGGCCAGCATGCTCTGGAGGCTGGTAGTTAGACATTACTAACATGTTCATATTTTTCCTTTTTTTTTTTTTTTCTTTTGCTCCTTTCTCTCTTTTTCAATAGATGCTCTGCCATTTAAATCCATGCACTTAGCTCATATCATGGGAGGGGGGCAATAAAGAGTGCTCCACGTGCACCCAAAGCCATTGGTTTTCTGAGCTTGGAGTTTATGCCAGGGTTTAAACATTTCAGGAAGAATTCCCTAGAGGCCCCTCACGGCTGCCAAAAAGGCATCCTGGCAGATGAGTTGCAGCTCCAGGACTTGATGCAAGGAGTGGGAGGAGAAGGCTGCACAGCATGTCACGGCCCCAGCACTCACACTGCCCTTCAGCAGCAGCCCCTGAGCTCCGGCTCACCCTGCCCGGCAAGGGAAGCACCACTCCCAGAGAAACTCTACTGGCATGTGGCTATTGATCTCACCAAGTGCTGCTGTAAACCATCACTTACAGCAGGGTCTGTAAGCAGGATGAAGCTGAGATTTATTGAAGTTCCCCTCCTCAAGAGCCAGGGGTATTTATCTGAATTCAGTGGGTCCCCATTTGCCATGTGACAGGACTGTGCAGGTGCTCAATCACTGCCTTTCTTATTTTTGCAGCAGCAGACACTTTTCTTCATGAAGACTAGAAGGGTAAAGCCCTCTGAAACAAAAACCTATGCCAGAGGTTAAAAAAGCCCAAAACACAAATTAAAATAAATAACTAGGGACACAGTGAGACTGTCTGCCCACAAGGCAGGTTCTTGCAAGCTGTATTTTTCAACATTCCAGAAAATAATCACTGAAAATTTTTTTTTTTTTTTTTTTTTTTTTTTTTTTGCAAGCATCTACTTGTAAAGTCCTTTCAGTAGCATGGTAGTCTCTCTTAAACATTTAACACGTCACTGTTTGCAAAAAGGCGGTGAATATTTTCTTAGCATGTTTTAAATTATTTGAAGCTTTTAGTTAAAATAACAAATTAATGCTCACCTTAGCCAAACCCACAAATATTTGTACAATTAAACAGCAGGCTTTGTAGTCAGAGTAAGAAAAGCATTCCCTTGTATTTTGTGGCGCCAAACAGATTGTTTTTGTGCCACTAGATTAAGTTAGATTAACCAATCAGATAAAATGAGCAACACCAAAATGTATTAAACAATAAATTAAAGCCTACTTTTTTTAGGAATGCCTAATTCATTAACTTTGACATTTTGAAAGACTGAAATACTGTGATAGAGATAAGGTCTTATCAGGAAATTATACCTATGGGTTTTAGAGGATCAGAGAGGGCAACTCTAGTATTCAGGTGGGTCAAAACCAAGTGAACAGAAAGCAAACAAGGTGGCATGCTACCTTCAACTATGTCTGGGAGAAATGTCTCTTTTTTAGGTATTATGTAAATTATTGTTATGTAAGTGACCTGCAGTCAGTCTTCCTGCCTCCTGTCCATTGTAGGCAGCTGGGAAGAAGGTAGAGGTGAGAATAAAACAGTGTGAAAAAGGAAAGGGGTGAGATGAACTATTTCCTTGACCCAGAGTAGATTCAAGAAGAGCTCCAAAGTTGAGGCCATTCTGCCAGCAGAAAGATTTCAGGAGAAAATTGATGTGCCAAGAAGTGCCTGGTTGGGAGAGAGTTTTCTGTGTGAGAAAGTGTCCTGTGTGAGGAGCCTCTGCTGCAGGTACAGGGCAGGGTGTGTTTAGATCCTGCCTAGCCAGGCCTGCAGGACACCACTTCGGCAAGGACCCTTCTGGCTGGAGCAGGACACTGGTGGGATTTAGGTTGTATGCCAGTGCCCATGTAATTTACTATTTCCTGTGGTGACTGAGAGGTAGTAAAGGGGGTCACTGACTATCAGAAATGAATGTGCTATTTTATGTAGGATACATCATCTTTTTATTGATAGGTATAACTTGTTCAATATCTCTGTAATTCACTAGGGACAAGTGAAGGCCAAATATTTCAAAAGTCATTTTAAAGTGATGCACATAGCTGATAGTAAGGGCATAACCCCTTCTCTCCAACACCATTCCCCCCTTAAAAGAAACACTGCTATTTTGTGGAAAGTGTTGACATGCTAGAAACTATTCCATTGCTTTAATATAGCATTTCAGCCTTTCTGTTTCCAGGGATATTTTCATAAAGACATGGTCTTTATTGCTTGAGAGATCATCTGCTCCTGCTGCTTATTCATCACTTGCAGCCATATAACACACAGTCCTCTGTGACATCATAATCATCTCCAGAGCAACTAATTATGATGCCACAATCACAGGAGTGACTTCAAGTGAGGAATAAGCAGCAGGAGCAAATGAACTTGCTAAGTAACAAATAGTCTGTTTTCAGGCAAATGTCCCTAGTAATAAAATAGGAGGAGGGGGAAACCTACAGAAAACATGACACATGGCCAGAAATGTTCATAAATAGACCATTTAACAAAGTTTCTCACAAACGCCTCTTTGATGTCACATGCTGTAACTAGCTTCTCTGGGCCAAAATCTGAAAAACTGAAATAACTCCAAGGATTTGAGTCACTTGTACTGGTGAAGAAACAAAATACACCAGACTACTTCAGATTTGCCCCAGTGCAACTGAACCTACTATGGAAACAGAATTAAAATGACATGGCAAAAGGCTTTTACATTCAGATCAGAAAAAAGGAATTGATAATTCTCAAATAACAGAGGCATTAAAGTGATGTAGTTGGAATTTGGCTTTGTAGAGTCAATGGTTGTGCATACACAAGCATGAAAGGGAAATCATCCTTTTACTTGTGCTACAAAGCTACCATAGTCTTGAATGATGGCCCTGCAGCTATAGCAAGAAAATAATATGACAAACCTCAGTTTTTCTCATGAATCTACTTGGTTTCAAATAAAGTGGAAAAAAAAAGATACTTTGGAAACTGAAGAATGGGTGAAGAAGCAGTGCAGTTGTTTCTGTTTGTTGTTGGTTTTTTTTTAATTTACAGAAAGTATACTCTATATTGAACAACAACAGATGTCCTAGGAGTGAATGCAGGGTCGTAATTCATTCTCAAGGCTCTGTGGCTGTTCATAAACTGCTCAGGCGCTGTCTGACATCAGCAGAGTCCTGCAAGTGAATTACGGTCCCCTATCCACACTGGGGCCGTACATTACTGCGTGCAGTGGGCAGCCAAGACACACTTGGCTCATGTCACCAACTGGTTTGCAGGCTGACGGGTAGTGAAGGAAAATATTTTATTAATCAGAAGTATTTTTCCTAAACACCTTTTGTTGGGACACATTCAGAAACAAAGGTAGGTATTGCAGCACTGGCTGCATTGACTTTGCTGCTAGAGTAGAAGGAACTTTCAGAACCATGTGAAACCTCCAGGAGAACATGATGTCTGCATTTCATTCATTTCTGCCTGTGCAACACCATGAGAATAGGAAAAGACATTAGTGTCCACAAAATGGTCTGGGGAACAGGTGTTACAGCCGATGGCAGGTTAAAATAGACCTGGAGGGTCCAAGAAATAGCTGTTTCCCAAATACTAGAGAACAGCCCAGATGGTAGATATTCTGATATCAGTGAATCTTTAATACTATCTCATTAAGATTTAAAATGCAGTTCAATTTCAGCACAGTTGTAAACCCACATCTTACAGTCATACCAAAAGCTCCCTTAATACAATATGGTGGCTTGCACTAAAAGCAACTTAAGCTAAGAATCACTCATAAGTAATTTGTTTTATGCTCGGTTCCTCTGAAAAAGTCTTTCCTAGATGTAGCCACTTCATTCTCAGAGTTTTTCTTTTGGGATTTAAGTAACCCACAATCCCTTCTCATCTTGCTATATACCTAAAATGGTACATAGTGCAAGAAAATTTGGCCAGAATTCTTCACTTAAAAGGAATATTCCAGTTATTTTAGAATCCTTAATAACTAGAGAAAACCTCCCCCACCACCCAAAAAGAAGCCTTTACTACCTATCCTGTCCCTAAGTCCCATTGCCACATCTCCCATAATTACCAGCCCCCAGAGGCTGATTTTGAAGCCATCTATCTGTAACAGACACAGCTGAAAGGAGTGGGAGGAGAGCAGTGACTCAGCACTACAGACTTCAGTTCAATTTGCTTTCTTTTTATTTCCACTTCACCATTAAGAATTTAGCCAGGAAGGTTAAAATGAGGAACATGGCATGAATCAGGACAAAGTGAAGACTATAAGGAAATGTAATGATTTTTTTTTTGTTTGTTTCCTCATTTTTCTGGGGTTTTTATTTTGCTAGCCATTGAGGAAGGACTGGGCTAGAAAAGCCTAACTTTTAGGTGAATCTATTAATATAGGCCAGGTAGTTGCTGGGAATAAATTAGGGAAATCTTGTGACAGTTTTTATCAACACGTTGGAGAGTTATATTTTAACTACTTCTTTGTTTTCAACACAAAGGAGCTGGTTGTTAGGCATCAAATTTGGAAGAGGAAAGAAATAGTTATGCTAATGTAATTCATGGTCAGATGATACAAAGTCAAAAGAAGTTGCAAATCTGAGTGAAGATAGAAAAATTACAATGGACTATAGAGAGGCTAGAATCATCGGCAAAAACAGCATAAAGGGATTCAGTGTGGGGAAAAACAGTAGCTCAGATAGAACAATAGAGGCAAGCGATCCAGAACACTGAAATTCAATGGAAAGCCAAAATATGGAAAGCAATTGCTCTGTAAAAAAGGAAATGTTGTTACTGGGCAGTAATTAGATATGGGTTTGAATTGCAAATAAATCAGCCAAACAAATAAACAAATGAAAAAAAGGACAAGGGCAAGATCAGGCTGTATGTGTCAAAGTGCAACATGAGCAGAGACAGTGGTCCTTAAAAAACTGGGTTGACTCTTCCTATCTGAATGTCATACTAGCAAAGTAAAAAAAAAACAAAAAAAACTAGCAAGTCATTAACTTCTTTCATTCTTTTGTGAGGAACTTCAGATTTGTTTTATCTGTTGTCCTCTAATGCCTCATAATCAATGAGGGACTATTCACTCTGATTTGAAAAGTGTTCTTGCCCAAATTAAGTCAAATAGAGCCAAATTCATTTGACCAACCCAAGGCCTGGCTGTCCTCATCCTTGTGCAAGAGTTGAGTGTACTTCCAGGTATCTATTAAATACGTTATTAAATAGTCTCTTTCCTGATATCCCCATATCAAACCATTAATGTGGGTTTTTTTCTGACTTGAAGAAATACACTAGTCTCAAACCAGTCATCTGCATGTTAAGCTGTATTTAGAACAAATCATTTTAAAGCAAAACAACAACAGAAACAACAAAAGAGCTGTGCTGAGTTTTTTCTAGATTTTTAACAAAATGTTTGATGTTGTAGAGATTTCCAAACAATTAATGTGAAATTGGGGATTGTTGTTCCCATGATTTATTTACCATCTATAGAGAACTCAGCTGTGGTGATGCTGCTGCTATTGCTACTTTTCCCTCTGCATTTAGAGTTGAAAACTGGTAAGCTCTTTGTTGGGGCACATTTCCATGAATTAAAGTGTGCTGGAACTGCAAGGTTCAAGCTGCAGCAGTGTGAAATTGTCGTTTGAACAAACACATGCAGCAGAGTTTGGCTTGGGGGCTTTTTGGTTCTTTCTCTCCCTAATACATTGTGGAGCCATGGGAAGGCCTGAATCATCATGTTTTTAACCATGACTTGCTCTTGTGGTGAGGATGGCAGTGCTTTACCATGTCAGGAGCAGGCAGATCACCTGTGTCCAAGGGCTGTTGCTTGTGGCCACTGCTCTCCTTGCCTGCTCAACACTTCCCCACTTGCAGTTAAACAGCTTGTCCTCAAACCTTGTTTCCTCTTGTAAGGCTTCCGGCTCTGCTCTAGAAAACTGAAACAGTGAACTTGTGACATGCTCCATTTGTGTCTAAAAAATGAAAAACGAACAAAGCAAGGCAAGTAGTCAGGTTTATTGGAGCACTGTGGGGCTTGCTGTCAAAAAAGGTTCTTTTCCACAGAAGAAAAAGTGGTCAGGTTTCAACAGATGCAAGGAATATCTTGCAGGATGCCCTGAATTCTGTGTAGCTTAATAGAGAGAGAGTTGTGCCAGGAATGATGCATTCAAAATGAGATTTAGTGGCTGGGAATATTTTCATGTCACATCTATGCTGAGCTACTATAATTTTGCTCCAGTACACCTATCTCAGGGATGGAGGGAGTAAGGGAGGGAGGGAGAGAGGAAGGAAGGAAGGAAGGCAGGCAAGGAGGGAGGGTGGTTATAGGTTCATGGCAAGCCATTGCTGACTTCAACCTCACCTCCAGCAGATCCTCTTGGGCCACTCGAGGCAGTAAATCTGGCTTAAGACACCTCTTTGGTTACTGGTTTCCTTGCAATTCCTGATCCGTATGGAGCTGCAAATGTTGATCAGTTTTCACTGGGCTTTCCTTTGGAAAAGGCAAATCTCAGAGGACAGGGGTAGCCACTGGGCACCAGCTGCTTTGTGCTTGCTCCAGCCAGTCAGGTCTTCCCCAGCCTCATGCTTCATCAGCACCTAAATTACCAGATTTAGTCCACCATACACTTTGCTGGTCTCTCAAGGGGAACTAGTTGATTGGCTGGTTTCTATCTCAATAATAGAGGGAAGCAATGCAGAGATTTTGGCAGAACTCAGGGAGAAGGAGGATTTTTTTTTCTGTGCTTTCCTCAGCTAGAAAACCATTTTAATTTTTTTTCAACCAGTGCTTCTAAGAATCCTATTTCCCTCGACTCTTGTTTTAATACCGTAGGGCTGCTTTTAATGGTGACAATGTAGCTAGAATTAGATCTAATAACAGTGTTCGTATAGAGACTCCTAGATGCAGCATCACATAAATAAACTAGACTGGGTATTCTACAAAATTGTAAAAATGAAATAAGGAAGGTGTGAAGTTAGCAGGTGATTTATATGTGGAAGGCTAGTGCCAAGAATATCGTTATGGGCCTGGCTCCTAGAGGCAAGATTTGTTAGCAGAATCTGTCTCTAAATATTTATGTTCAGCTAAATAATTGCTAAATAATTCCAGTTCTCAGCTGGAAATTCAGGATCAGGCCTAGCTAGAATGGGTGGCTGAGTAGGATGGTATATTGGTGTTTTATACAGCAGTCCTCTTACTCTGTGACACTTGTAACTTTCTGGATATAATTAATCTTTTATAAAGTGCTCTTCATGGCCTGTCATTGGAACACTTCTTTTAGAAGTATTTCTTTAAAATAAATGAAGCACTTAAAAGCAATATATTTGGTATTATTTATTTGGGAGTTAGTGAAAAAAGTTGTGCTTTTCTGCTCCGCTTGTGTACTCTGCTTTGCATGAACTCTGTTTTTGTCAGTTAACAACTTTGTGTGTGACAGTGAGATTATGCTATTACTGTCATTATTTAGGCTTCCACAGCTTAGGGACAAGATTTTTTTTAATGTTCTTTTTACCATGTTGGCTAATACTTACTGTGCTCAAGATTAATGGTGGGCTCCCTGTAAGGAGTTTTTTATGGAGAGACTCTAGAAGAAATTACCTCTTATGAACATACAGGGAAGAGAGAGCCTCATCACTCAATGCAGCTGGGAGACAGACATCTACAGTACAATATTCTTCTATTTTTCTCATCTCAGAGCAGTGCTATAGTGATGTGGCAAAGGGGACTATTTTGAGTTTATGATCATGAAACAAAGAAACATTTTAAAGGGACCTTGTCAAGATTGGGAATTTTGAGATTGGTACAGGCCCTCCAGTGGACTGGCTTTTGGTTACATCTGTCCTCTCTCCTAGACCATCCCTTCATGTCCACAAGATCATTTGGTAAATTTGTTGAAGTAATTCAATGTTGGGATTTATAAAAATCCCTGATCTTAGCAAAAAGAAGGAGAGTTGCTTCTGGGTCCTGTTAGCACAGGACCTGGGCAGGAGCAGTGCAGTGGATATTGCAGGCTGTACTAAACTTGTGTTGTGTGATCTGAGAGCTGGGGAAAATTCATGGGGTGCTCTTGCTCTTGCTCTTTGCTTTCAAAAACTGAGCCCTTGTCCTCAGAGGTGAAATGGTGTTGATCTCTCTTGGAAATCAGACGCTAGGAAGTAGATGTAATTTTCCAAATAGCAACTGAGGGATTTGTCCAGGCTTTCACATGCTTTGATCTGTAACTCACTGACACCCCCAGACTCCTGGACAAACCTAGCATGAGTTGTCACAATAGAACGAAAATCTTTCCTTGTCTTCCTATCTTTTAAATCCCTTTTCTAAAGTTCTGGAACTCCCTCCCCATAAGGAGGAAGAAAGAGTTCTGTGATAGGAACAAATGACTGAGGGGGAAAATGCACCCTAAAAATGTAAGACTCTTAACCTTCTGGACTTTAAGACATTATTGGATTTATGGAAGATAGATATCTTGTATCACTTGCATGTACAAAGCATCACCTGTCTTCTGAACCAGATATATTTTGAATATTTATGCAGAAACAGCTCCTTTATGCATTTTCAAATGCTCCTGATCTAGTTTAATCAATTAAAACAACATTAAATGCATTCGAATATCTCAGCTCTTTCTCTTATCAATATAATTCTCAAATGTTTTCTTTTCAGAGCCCAAGGTGATGAAAAATAAATTCATTTACTCTATTACTTCTTATAATTGTGGCTCCAAGAATTTTTTTCCCCTAATTTTGAAGCCACAAGAAGACTTTATGTAGCTCTAAAACTGCTGTTGGTTTTCATACCACAATACTCAAGGGCATATCTCTCCTTCAGGCTGCTATTGTTTGCAATCTGGAGATAAAGGCACACTTGATAAAACTCCTTTAATGATGTTAATATTAATACTTTGGTGGAATACTTTATCCTCTAGTAATAGCTTTAAAGAGTTTGTTGAGATTTTGTCATCTCATACATTTTAATAGAAAATTAGGTTTGTGATTAACAAGAAAAATATATCTACCTGTTACTTTATTTTACTTACAGTGTCATATAACTGCTGCCAGTGGAATAATGTATACCTTGCACCATATGTAGCTCGACACTCCTGGTGAATACTTGATGCTTTAGACAGAAAGCAAGGTGCAAACTAGCTATGAGCATTACCATAGGCCATGCTACTCAGTGCCTGTCCCTTGGGAATCTCTGCATGGATGGAAGGGCAGGCTGTGAAGCTCCTTTTTCTGAAGGAGGGAAAGCTCCCAGTCTCATAGGGAGCACAGCTGCCCCCATTCTCCCTTTGCAAAGGGAAGGTCATTCTGTGATCTGTAAGCCAGCAGCTCTAGTAGGCTCTGGAGCTAAGCCAGGGACTTGTAGTTTGTTCCTCTCTGCTCCTTTGGGAGGCTTTTTGTGCTTGAGAATGTAGGAACAGTGGCTTGAGAGCACTTAATTGCAGGGCTGTGGTGAGGAGGAAAGAGGAGTCCCCATCCATAGAGGGCTTTGTCAGCTGGAAACACTACCAGGAACTGTGTGTGATTGCTGCTGCTGAAGTTGTGCAGTGCCACCCTTGGAAGAAAAATCAGGTTGGCTCCAGGGTAGAGAGAGCTTGCACTGGCTTCATTTCCTGAAGACCTGAGAATGCAGTGCACGGAGCACAGAGTGGCATCTGGATCATTGCAGTGGGGTTCTCTCTTACAAAAGCCAGGATAAAGAAACATTTTGGGGCTGCTCAGCACTTAGGGACAGGCCTTTACTGCTGCACACTCCTTACTAAGAGCCATGAGGTGCACTTTTCTGGCTCCTTTGGCTCCCATTTCTGACCCACTTTTGCTGTATTTGTTATGCATCTCCTGAGTCTCAGCCCAATGAGCCATCCTCTGGGCTTTAGGTTCAGGTGGTCACAGTCACATTTCAGCACACTGCTGGCTTTAGAGGTAGGAATACTGATCCCATTACCTATTGAATCTGCATCCAGCTCTCCAGCAAGTATACAAGCAGACTAAAGTGAAGGCTTCATTAAAGGCACCTAAGCTCCTACATGAGGAGTCCTCCTATGGGTCGTAGTGTTGCTCACTAACGGGGTTCTTAAAAAAGATGGAAGCAGTCCTGTTTAAGGGAAATCTTTTCTGATCAATGTTATCCAGTGCTACTGCTACCTAGCAGGAGGGAGGCTGCATTTGCTGAACAGGCCAGATTTACTGGCATGCAGGAGAGTAGGGGATCCACCCCTGATCCCCTTGGCAGAGGGCAGTGCTGCTCTGCCCAGCTTGGGGCTGCAGCAAAGCCACGTGAGAGAGATCACTATCCTTGCACAGGTCAATTGCTACGCATGCTATTGCATTCCCAGCTGCATAATTTACTGTGGCTGCCACGTGAGGAATAGTGAAGACAGCCAGAATGAAGTGCTGTGCCAGTAACAGCCTTGGTAAATTAAGTAGTGATGGGGCTGTGCAGTAAGATTTTGATATGGATCTGAATTTTGAACAGCTCGAGTTCAAGGGAGCTGGGATCCTGGTTTTGGGCTCTGTCCCATTTAGAATTACAGCAAATGAACCCATCACCATTTTGAACCCAATGTTTCACACTGTGATAGTGGCTGTGGGAACACTTGATCAGCTGCTGTCAGTCAGAGCAATAAATTGGCCAGCTTTGTGTCAGCCGATGAAAATGCTACAGAAAAAAAGTGCAGGCTTTAAATGTCCTTTAGTCTTTCCTCAGGCCAAAACCCAAAAGATATTTGCAATAATATAAATAAGAATTAATTCCCCAGATTCCCTTCTCTTTCAACCTGTAAAACAATCATCTTCTCTTCTTGCAATGCTCATCAGAGCTCAATTCTTTGTGTCACAGCCAAGTATAGCAAAGCCACTGCAAATCAGGGAAAACAAACATTCTCTTCTTGCTTGTCATTTGAGGTTATCTTAACCTGATTTCAGCTGAATGACACATTGCAGGGCCTCATTACATGGCTCAACTATTTCTTCACCTGGAGGAACTTGCTTACTCCAGAAAAAACTTCTCAAAAAGGAAGAATTTTTCATCCCTACATATGGAAGGATTTAATCGTGATACTAGACAGCATGCAGGATTCATGCTTCATAATGAGCTTCCACTGTGAATCAGGATGAGACTTTAAACCTGTTAGGGGTGGTGTAATGTGGTGATGGAAGATAATCTTGCTTGGAATTCCCTAGAAAGACTTAATGACTGTTGGGCAAACCAACAGGATTGACTGTGCTGAAAGTTCAGCCAACTCAGTCTGCACCAGTCTGTGGGCTCTTTTGAATGTATCTGTTTATCTTCCAGGTACATTGTCCAGTGAGTAACTTTTGTGGAATGCTTAAGTGGTGTGTTTAGCCTGGGAATAAAGCTTCAATGCAAAATTCAGTGTATGTTAGTTACCTTGCAGGAGCTGCAGAGAAACTCTTGTCAGGGAATGTAGAGTGACAGGAACTCCTCCACTTGCATTAAGAAAATTCAATATGGGCCACATGGTAGCCTTCTTCTATTTACTGAGAAGCTGGACTATTATTTGCACTAAGCTTGACAATCTCAAATATTAACATTGCCCTTGACCTGTGTTAGAAGTCCTACAGTTATGTACATGAGTAGTACTAATACAGAGCCAACAAACAGAGTGATTTATTGCTGAATGTCCAGCATTCATGACAGTAACTGTTTCCTGTCTCCTTCTGCTGCCACAGGACTAATTAACAGTATTTTCTAGACATCTAGGGAAACTATGTATCAATTCATTTATTGTTTGATTTTGCTATTTTAGATTTTATTGTTATTCCCAGGGTTTTATCCTTCTTTTCAATTTTTTTCTCTTTTCAATTTTCTTCCATCGTAATTTCTCTTCCAGATAGTTCATATTGCCCAGTGTAACCTTGCTATCAAAGATAATGGACTTTCTGAAAGACTCCTTAAGTTCCTCTTTCTATGAGTAATCCTAATTGCCTAAACAGCCCATATGGCTTCAGTGAGATTACTTGTTTAACTAATAGTTTCTCTCTCTTGCCTTACTGTCTCTTTCAATCCATCTGGTAATCCAATGTTAGAACTGATTACAAATACTGGTTAATTTACTTTTGCAATTCAAAAAGAAAAAACAAACATTGCATAAATGGTTCTTCCTTGCTCATCTTGTAACTCTTTGTCTTCAAAAAGTCTAATGAAAGTTCCAATTCTAATGACTAGCTCTACCAAATTTTGAAATATTTTTATCTTCTTGGCTCTTCTGACTAGTATCTTTAAACTCCAGTTTTCCTATTACAAATCTACTGGATTTACCTCATGCATATGCATGACAGTAAGTCTGACACTATCAGGCTACAAATATGATTTAGTAAACATTGTTTTTCTGAGGAGGGCGTTTCTGTTTTGACAATACCATCCTGTATTGTGGTCCTTCACTGTCCTACAGTGCCTTTTAAGCAGTCCTCTTCTTCTAGTCTCAGGAGAACTTTTCAAGTGTGACGAGGTGATAATCTGTAATAGGATTTCTGCCTACAGAGTACTCACAGGGTTTTGAAGCTAAGAACTTTAACTAAAGATATTAAGCTTTCTTGAAGGAAGGATGCCCAAAGAAAGAGTAATCTCAAATCCAGTGTACAGCAACAGATCACCAACTTAAAGGCTAACTGATGAGTACAGATGTTCAGAGATCATGGCTAATTACATCCCAAGCTGACAACCACTGGATTCTAAGTACCATATGTTGTTTCTCAAAAGTAAGTGATGCTTCTCCTATCAAAGAGGCTGCCACCACTATCAAGAAGCTAATAAAAGAGTTTGGAGTCTCAGTGGACCTGCATTGAAGCCAATGATGTAACTTTGAAGATGCCACTTTGCAGATGCAGTCCAATGCCTGTGTGTCCAAGACCTAGACAGCGCTCCGGGCACAAGTGTGAGAGTTGCTCCCTGTTCCTCTTGAGAACAATCTTGCTTGCTAGTATTAGATGGGAAATTTGGTGCCTACGGTGATGGTAAAATGCTGAAACTTTATTACAGGCATTCTGCAAATAGTTTACCAGTCTGCTGTTTGTTCTGTGAATCACATCAAACCTTGGAAGAGTTTGATCTCTTTGTTCCCTTATACGCAAATGTTTATATGTGAGTCTTCCTCCCTCAGCAGCACGGAGTGGATCAGCTCTCCTGAGCTCTGTGCTCTTAGCTGTGCCTGTGTGCAGGCAGCAGTTGCTTCTCTGTGTGCTCTAAAAGAGCTGTACCTGTCCCATTGCCTGACCATGGATAATGTGGCAGCTAAGGCCAATATTCTCCAGGGGTGGGGTTTCCCCAGGTACAAGGGTGGATTATTTTAGCCATGGATTTAGGCAGGCTGGGCTGGTGGAGAATCTGAGCTGGAGCACTGAGCTGGCAGGTCAGTGTAGGTATGTCCATGTTTACTGAGTTTTCTTTCAGGGAGTCTTGGAATGAACTCCTGGAGACCTGTGCAAACAGAGGCTTGTGAGTATTAGCTCTGAAGGAAAGAAAACATTCCACAGTAGTTTTACATTAAATTTTTAAAGTAGCCCAGTTGTAATGATCTGTATTCTGAGAGAATATTTCTGCAAGAAAAGCTGCACATTTAGTATAAAACAGTGATCATTTTTACTGTTGGTAAAATTTTGTCTCATATACGTAGGGAAAAAGGAGGAGTGAATGCTGAGGGCTCTGGAGTTTCAGTTTCTAAATACAAGACCTCATCTTCTGTTTCATTACAGTAAATGGCAACTTGACCAGCAACTTGGGGAATACAACAATTATGAAAGGCAATGTCGAGCATCCATTTCTAAAAAGTCCGTTCTGTGTAGATTTTGTGATAGATTTTTTCTCTGGATTTCAAATGTGTCATCTGTCCTATAAAGGAAACACTTTCTTTGAAATAGATCTACATGAAGAATAAAAAAATAGGGGTTTGGCCAAGACCAGATATTGTAGAAGTAATTATAATTAAGGTAGGGAAAGCTTTAAAAGGGCAACGCAGAAAATCACCATAATAAACGCAGTAATGAAACAACGTGGAATTTAGTACTTAAAAATGCAACCCTTTATTTTTTATAACTTAAGACAGTGACTTCTAGCACATAGCACCCTACATAGTGATTGATATCAAAGAAATCTTTATTTGGAGGGAGAAATGCCTCATCAGGTGTGCTGGAGCACTTTGTACACTTGCACCTTTCTGAAATTGCCTATAACCATGACACTTACTATCCTGCTGTTTACTCACATTTAAGATTAAGAAATTATTCATTGTTTAATACAGCATGTAATGCCTCCCCTAAAAAACACCTCCTCTGTGCAAACATACCATGTATTTATTATGAATGAAACTCATTAATAAGTAGTGCAATCAATATTTGAGCTCCCGCAAATATCAAATGCTGGGGTTGCCTTTTGGCTGCTATTCGTCTTAATGTCAGGATTTGGAGAACAGGTTGTACTTCAGCAGAGGTATCAATTTCCATAAGTCAGAATCAGAAGTCGTGTCACCTGTTTTGCCATTTATCTACTAAATCATTCATCTGTCTCTAACGCATGTGAACACCCACTGCAGTCACTACTTATGGCTGCAATACTTACCCACCTTTGCAGTTTTCTCCACCACACCAAAGGGGTGTTTATGGCAGAGCCAGGAAGATCTTTTTCCTCTTAGTTCCCATTCAACCACTTTCTACTCAGATTTTTTACCTCATTCTTAACCAGGCTCTCCTTGCCTACCATACTTTATCACATGGGAGGCACTTCAGTCTAGTCCGACTCTGAAAACCTTAGAAAAAGTTGAAAATGGAAGTGGAACTGATCAAAATTTTCAGCATAAACCTCTATGTATTCTTCTGTTGACTGTTTTTCTTGCTTTACTTTCCTATTATGAATTCAGTGTTTGGGGAGGGGCTTGTACATCCAGACAAATTGAGACCTGGTGAAAAGCAGGGCTGTAATGTGAGAGGTGGGTGAAATGAATATGACTAAATGACTAAATCTGTAGGAACTGAGAAATGATCCCACTGGCTCAGCTATCTGCAAGGTGTAAGATTTAGCAGAACTAGAGAAGGACTGTCTTTAGACCAGCTCAAGCCCTCTATGAGTGTGACTGGAGGTCTCATAGAGAAGCAGCTCTGGGGTTCTTCAGACCATTCCTGGTCTTTGAAGGTCTGCAGAAATTTTGGTGCTGGACAGATGCCCTGGACTGTAGGACAAGCTGCTCCTCTGTGGGCAGCCCCCGCCTTCTCCATCCTCTCTCCCTGCCTTAGCCCAGCAGAGAGGCTCATTGCCCTGCTCTGCCACTGCCCCCTGCAAGAGCCCACGCCAATGGAATCACCACAAAGACCTCAAGTGCCCCCTCCAAGGGCTTTTGCTGCACCCTTTTTCCCCAGTGTAGCCTTTCTTGAAGAAATAGTTGTCTAAATAAATAAGCTCTACACAGCAGAATGTTTCCCAAGTATAGCTCTCTTTATTAGGGTCAGGACAAAAATGACTGAATTCATTGCAAAATTAATTCAGCTGTTCTTCTTGCATTTCTCCTGACAGGCCTTTGGATTTTGAGTGATGTCCTTTTGGGACACTAGAAGATTCCTTTTTGTAACATCTTATTTTTTTAAGCTCAGCTTTCTATTCTTGAGCATAAAATTACACAGTCATTCCTTTTTTGTTCCTTACCCTTACACAAATTCTTTTAAAATGCCTATTCTACATGTCTTATCTTTGTCTTTTTTTCCTGAGACAAGAAAACCCACCGCAGCAACCTTATTCTGCATAAAGCTGGGCTGAAGTCATCCTAGTATTTGTTAGGGCTGATCTGTCCAGTATATTTATTTTACTCAGTTTATGAGCAATATAATACCTGACCTATTCACTTACAGACATCCAGGCTCAGGCTTCATAGCCTCACTACAAGTAAATATGTAATACAGTAAAAACTGAGAATGTAGCAAAATCAACAATGTAAGCTGAGTTCATAATGTCCAACTGAACTCACTGGTTCCATAAAGACAGATATGCCAAACCATCACAGCAATATACATGCATGTAATTTAGTTCTGTTACACAAACATTTAAAATTGTCATTGTGTGATACCTTCTAAATTGAAACTTTATTTCTATTATGGGGCTGTTAAGCAGTAAAATATCTGTGTTCATATAGCAAACATAAGTACAGATTTCCTTGCTCATTTTCTACTTTAGATTTAAAAACCTTCCCCCCACCTTATAGTTCAATCTTTTTTTCTATCTTTAGGTATGTAAGAAGCACATTTGCACAGCAGTCCAATACAGCCAATATAAATCAGTGTCATTCCCTCCAAACAAGCAGAGCTACACTGATTTACACCAGCTGAGGCACCAGCTGAAGATGGTCGTAAATTTTATGGTGGTTTTTGACTTCGGACTTCCTCCTTTTTCAAGGATATGTGTGATGAGTGCTGCTCCTTTTCAGAAGCTGTGTGGGTTTGTGTTATGTGTTACTCCTAAAGGTGTTTTTAACTGTCCTTGATTGTTCTTCTACTAAGTCAGCAGTTAAGCATAGCTCTGAAGAGACAGTTTTCTTACTCTGACTCTAGTTTTCTGTGCTTCCCTTTTTCTGACTACTGACATCCTTAATGCACAACACATTAAACTAATAAATACTACTGCAAGCGGCACATAGCTGAACTTAATTTTTAAGGAACGATATTCTCCTCTCTTAAACATCACTGAAAGCTTATACACAAGAAAAAAAAAGAACAGTTATCTGCTGAACTGTATCAGCGTCCTCTGATATAGCCATCTTTAAAGCACTCCTTTGGGTAATAGTACTAATTAAATCCTGCAATGCTTATTCAGTCTTCTGTCCATAAAAACTCCCACTGATGGGATCTGAGAGTCCTCTGAAAAGCAGGCCTAACTTTATTTACGTGTATAGATATGGATTCAAATGCCTAACATTGCACAGTCTGTTGGAAAATGTTGGCCTCCATGCTCAAGGAACACAGGATAAGAGACTTTAGAGACAGAACGGCAATTAAATAGAGTTTTTCTCAGCCTCCCACCAATATAAAGATGCACAGTAAGCTATAGTGTATTTCTTTCTTTCATGGAAAAAAGAAAAGGAATCATTGAAAAGATTGAAAAGAAATACACTGGTTGCACTGAAATTGTGGGACATGACTTCAAGGTAATGCACAGTTACAAGAATGAACTGTATGAACTATTCTTACATACTCATTTGTTACAAAACATTTGTAACTGTTGTAGGTGAAAAGCTTTACACAAAGCCATCAATATCAAAGAGTGGTTTGTTGAAAAAATGTTTTGATATAAAAAAACCACACATTAAAAATTAACTACACAGTGATGTGAGCTGGTCCTGTAATTCCTTAAATTTTGTCATGGTTGAATGGCACATGACATAATGATGACTTCCATTAGCTGCAGTTTGATGTCTGGTGTTCTGTCTAGATTTCTGTTGTGCAAGCGGTAGAGATCTTCTCCTTACTGAATTAGATCTTGTTAGGAAGGGTTTTATGATCTCCCTGGATCTTACTAGGTTTTTGGGGTGAGTCCTATATTCTACATTGCTGTCCACGTGCCAGGCCATTTGAATGCAAACATCTTCAAAATGTCATGGCAATTACACTTGCCCTTGCCAGACCCATGAAAGCCTAATGGAAAATCAGTGGTACTGTTTCCTAAGACAGATTTTCAAAGCCCACTGTTTACATTTTGATGATTAGGGTTTCTAAGTCCTGAATGTTAAGCATCTAAATTCCTTTGGTTTTGCAAAGCCAAGAGGACTGAAGAGAAATGGGGATGGTGTCTGTATAGCACTTGGAAGAATATCAGGTAGTTTATTTTTGCCTGTTCATCCAGCTGCTCAGCCATTTCCCATCCTAATAAGTCTAAGTAGGCAACCTTCTGTTTCCCTAAGGAGTCTAGATTGCCTGCAGCTATGTGGATTGGTCTCTAATAGACAAAATATCTTATATGCACAGGAGGTCGTGCTGGTTCATTGACATTTGCTTGGGAAGGGAAATTTGCCATCACTGTCCACCTCCTCAGCTGTTTTACAAACCATTTCTTTTCCTTCTGCAAAGGCCATGGATCCTGTGCATCAGATCCCCACCACTCACAGTGGTGTCTCTCCTCTCTGTGGTTGTGCAGACACTGTCCTGCTCTGGGATGCAGGAACTCTGCACCCAGACATGGGATTGAGGTCATGCAGCTCAGGCATTGCCCTGGAAAGCTGCTTGGCATGCAGTGTGCCTACTCTGCTTGGCAGCCTGGTGTTTCATGGATAATCAGCATGTGCTGGAGCACAGGCAGCACAGTTTAGAGTGGAATTGACCCCCAAATGTCCCCTTCTGGAAAAAACAAGGGTCAGATTTAAGTAAACCTCACGAATGAGGTAGCTCTCTTGTAGCCCCTAGCATGGCAAAAGCCAGCTGCCCAAAAGGAAGGGCAGGATCAGATGTGGATGCCCCTGTCATCCAGCCCCCATGGCCATGTCACCCCTGCACACAGCTCCTCTGGGATAGCCAGTGGCAAGCCCACGGGATCAAGCACGCACCCTTGGCCTGCCACAGCTCCCTCTGTGGGGACAGACAATGATTATCTGATGTCAGCTGTATCAGTTTGATGTTAGTATTTCCAGCAATTGATGCTTTTACAAATCAGTCATGAAGTACAATTTTAAACTGATTTTAACAACCAGAGCACACTGCCACTAGGAAATGACAGCAAGTTTTTGACAGCAATATTTAAATGAATAGGAAAGAGAAAGAGACTGTACCTGCTGCTGAGTATTGTGTTTTAAAGAAAATGAGAGGGATTTTGCATTTTCTCTTTCTTATTTTTTTTTTCCTTAGAGGTAGAAGATCAATTTTTCTGGCAGGACACAACACAGACAAGAAACTCTCAGGCCTGTAATTCCCTTGAACAGGCAGTGAGCTTGCAAAGCAATTATGGGTTTCTGTGGATTAGGATAAATAACCTCTCTGAACTACAGTGTTGTTCCATACAGACCCGAAATATAGCCTACAGCAATATCTGCTGTGCTTCAGTCTAGCTTGAACTTGCCAAAGTCTAACTCAATATATGACTTTCTCATCAGCTTAGCAACAAGCAGATATATTTACAAAATTTCCAAACAGCTAAAGCACTTCTTGGTCTTCCTCACTCCTAAGGCACAAGGAAGCTTCACACACCATCACAAGTGGTGATATTTTTTCCTGAAAGGGGATGGTCCAAGGAGATGCTGTTTTAATATTAAGCACACAGAAGGAGCTTGACTTGTGTGTCTGGGAATGGTGGGAGACCAGTCATAGCCAAGCAAGAGCATATGAAAAAATTCCTTTTACCAATGAGATTTTGAAGGGATTTTAGGATAACAAAAACCTGTCTCAGTATATTCCTGGGAAGATGCCATGATTGTATGTGATTGACTGAAGGTCTGCTTGGATCTTGGTGATGGGTGGGTCCCCAGATGCCATATTCTTTACCTGTGTATCTATCATGACATTGCTTTTATTCCCTGACACAAAAATAGGTGTGTTATTATCCTCTTTTCAGGCTTTTGGAGGACCTCAGTGGTAGAAGTAAGAGAAAGGGGATAAATTCCTGTGTTTCAGTAGTTTGTCAAGGGCTCCTGGCTCCCAGAGAGTAAGAAAAAGGAAAAAGAAGCGTTAAAGAAAGTAGAAATAGGGAACAACAGAGTTCTCCTTTATAAGCAGTTTTTTTCCCACGATAAGTCTCCAACTGGGGCAGCTGGGATATGTGGGAATCCAGGGTGCTTCATCTGAGCCCTTATCCACTTACCATCACTAAAGAAACCACAATCTTTTAAAGGAGACACGACTTTGCCATTACTTTCTGGTTATGTTCCAAATGAGCAATCATATTTCACACAGGTTGCACACTCTTCAGGGAGGGTTTCTGATCTATACTTAGGATACTCACTATTAATAATGGGGACCTTTTCTGAGATAGGTGACAGCTCATTAACATTCTTCCCAGGACCTTCTATGCTTAGATCTTATGTTGATAATGCTATCTTCTGGTACAAGTGCTCAGAAATAAAACTCTAACATAATCAGCAAATTAGCTGCAGAATAATAAGCTTCATTACAGCTAGCCAGCTACTCCAGCCTTCTGCTTTTATCAATGAATTAAAAGCTCTTCATCTGCAGTTATTACTGTAACATGACACGGCAGCAATGCTGAACACTGAGAAGGCGATTTTGCTGTGATAAGCATGGTCCCCCACAGACTGTGGTTCTGTAGCTTGCTTCCCTAGCCATGGGTTTGGTCTCCATAATCTAAGATTTCATTTAAAAATAAGAGTACATTACATCCAGCATGCCTGTAAAGGCAGCTTTTAGAATAGTCCTCCAGTGTAGGACAGCATCAGGATGTCAGTCTGAGTCTGCAGGCAGACAGGAAATTATTAAGCCTAATTCAGCCACTGCAATTCTCAATGTATTTTGTGCAGGGAACGATGAGAAAGTGCTCAGATCCCAGCACAAAGAGTAACCATAGTGGGTAATGTTTAGAAAATCCCTAGTTTGTCTCTGAACTTCTGGATTTCCCAGTTGCTCTTTATGGAATGTGGGGTTTTCACGGTTGCTGGTGTCCTTTTCTGAGTTATTTGTATTTGTTTTAGGTAAGGATTGTAAGTTTCAATCCTTCTCCCTTCTGAGATTTAGAGATTCTAGTGTCAAAACTTTCCAGGATATTTTTGCCATGGTGTTTGCTAGAATCATACACCTTGAAAATTAATTTTTTTAAAATTTAAAATAGCTGTCAGCTCCAGTTTTGATTAGAAATTCCTTCTGATTTCAGTGTAAGCTACCCCAGACTTACATCTGCCAGGTACCTAACTACAACTCTGCTAATTTTGAAAGAGATTTTCTTACTCCCTGGCTTTTGCAATAGCCAAAACCTGTCTTTTCTGGGTGGGAAGTCCTTTGAGTGGTGGTCACCAGACACAAAGACATGAGGGAGTATTGGCAGAGTAGAAGTGTTCGGTGCTTGATGTCAAGCCTGAGAAACCTTACTTGAAGCAAGAAGTCTGCAGAAACTTCTACTACATTTCTCCTATAGGACATGTTCCTACATTTCTTCTGCTAATGCAATGGAAGGAATGATAAGACGTTGTGCTGGCTCTTAAGGCTGGAAACTGCTGTAAGAAATGGGAAGGGAAGGGAAGGCCAGAAGAAGACAGGAGAGATGTTCTGTAAAGGCTGGGCTATAGTCACCCTCTTCCCACTGAAATATTTCTCAGGTGTAAAAAAAAATTGCTAAGCAGTGTAACAGCACATTAAGGAAATGGACATACTACATCTTTTTCTGAGGAGGAATTTCACTTAAAAACCTTGTTCTCCCATACTACCTCCAATAAATCTAATAACAATTTTTCTGTTGCTTTTCTCCCCTACTCCCTTAAACTCTTCTGAAAGTGTTCTTGCACAGTACAGTAGCTGGGACACTGGAAGCAGAATATATTAGTTGAGTGCAACTTAACATTCGCTGCTGGCACAAATTAAGAGTTAACACAAAGGTGCAAATGAATGCAGATGCTCTTTAGGCTGTGTTGCAGTTCCAGTTCCAGTTCCAGAAAAGTTAAATGTACTCATACATCATGAATTTAAAACTGTGAAAAAGCCATCCCTCCAATATCTAGAAACTGCTCCTTCCTTTTGGGAAGTTTCTAGCCGTTAAGATTCTTTCAGCAAGGATAATCATACGCATTGAGTATACTCTATGGAGTCAAGAACTTGGAATATTTTTACAAAGACCCTAAATCTATTTTAAAATGGAAAACCTAGAAAATATCTCAGCCCAAATATCAGTGGCTTTTAAATGCTCTAGACATGACTACACAGTTCACTATCTGGAAAATAATAGCTGCTTTTAATTTTTTTTTCCTGAAAATTGTATTTCTAAAATGAATGCTTTTGCTGAATTTTATTTTGTGTGTGAGAAAAGCATCATCTTCCAATGAAAATGTTCAGGTGCTGTGCAAGAATCCTCAAAGAAAATAAACTTTTTGAGTTAGTATGACATTTTTTATGTATTTTGAAATAGTAGTACAAAATCAAATGCAATTTTTAATTTTTCCCATACTTGCCATGAGAAAGCAAATTTTTCTAATAAAGCAATCATTTTCCCAGTGGCTTTGCATTTGTTTGCCTTCTTTTTTTTTTTTTTTTTCTCTCCAGAAGAAAACATATGGGGGTTTTGTTGTGGTTTGTTTTGTTTTAATCAGATTTAATAATGATTAATACTTGACATTACTTTTACTGGGTGTTTATTGGCACGTGCCACAGTTAGCACATACATTACATACTGGCTGCAGAAATAACCAACCCAATCCAGGTAGCATTAGCCTTTGCAGGTGCTGATGGAAGATCAGACAGGAAACGCTTTGCTCCTCAGACAGCTCAGCTGCTCATTGCCAAGGAGCTGTTGCAGAGGGGACCTGGCACTGCCAGGTAGCCAAACTTCTCCTCATCTGAATCTGCAATGCTGCAGAAATGCCAGCATTTGTGGGCTCCCAGGTTTTTGGTGGCCTTCCTGGTCACTGATACCCATGCTGGGTGAAAGCCAACTATTTTCATCTGGGGCAGGGCAATCGTTTTCCAAGAGTTGGTCCATCCAAGAGGCAGTTGATGTCTACTGTGTTAACTCCTTCAAGGAATTTTTATTCAACTCCATAGGATTTGAATAAATCCTATTCTGATTTCTGCTGCATGTTTGTCTCTATGTAAAGATGAGGCAGGACTATTTCTGCGCCAAGGAGAGGCCCATCATTGCAGGAGACAAGAGTACAAACATTCTCACAGTATAATCAATCTTATAGAGCAGATGGATACAGTAATTAGAGCAAAAACAATTTTGTCAAGAATATTAACATTTCAACAGTTTATCAGAAAGGGGGTGTTGACACCGGTCAATAATTTTCTGATTATTGCAAAAACATCTTAAGTTGTTGACTATTTTGTGCAAAATAGGACAGACTAATTTTGGCCTCCTGACCTTGTTTACAGCGATGGGAGGTAGCATTGCCACCAAAATATTTTTTCAAAACAAACAAACAAATAAACATGTGTTTTCCCATGATTTGAAGGTATTGTAGGCCATAAAGATGTATGGGGTTTCCAAAGACCATATTTATTTATATTTTACTCAGTCTCATGATACTTGGGTGCACGTTGCAAAAAATTAAACAACTGTTGTCAACAGTTAGCACAAGTCAAGCCTACCCATTCCTCCCCCTCTTCCCATACGTGGATGAGATAAACATCATGTGTATGGACCCAAAAGAAAGAATAATAATAATAATAAAAAAGAACTTAGAAGAATCCAAGTCCATCAAAGTTAAAAAAACTCCCTTTACTGGGGAAGAAATAGCTTCTATTTGTTTCTTTTTTTCTGTCTGAGTGTAAAACTGGCAAGTCTGTGCAAGACATGAGAGGGAACACTGGAATGACAATAGCATAGATGAGGGGTAAGACATTTTACTAATATTAGTGTGTATTTCTGTTGTCTGTTTGTCTTTTATTTCTCTTTTCCCCCCTCCTCTTTCTATTGTTTCTTCCACTTTTTCAGTATCATGGAAATCCTTCCCACTGATGTGCTTTCTCCCCTGTGCTGTTCCTCACTTGCCTCTGAGGCTGCTCTTAGAGCACTTTCAGTGCTGGGCCATTGACACACACCCAGACCCAGCAGACTCATGGCTCTGTGCTGGAGGACTTCCTCACCTGCCTGCTGGAAGGGGTGCCTCTGTGGGGCATCAAAGTGCCTCGATGTAACAGCTGACTACACAGCTGGATAGAACATTTGAAAAAAATCAGCATGAATCCTCTGAAAAAATTTCCTGACCCTACAGCCAGCCATGTAACTCACTTTGAGGTGCTGTGTAAGGACTGGGAAAGTGGATATGAATTCACTTTGTGTCTTGCTTTCCCTTAATGAATCACATGAACCAGACTCTGGAAGAACCCAGAAAGGAGAAATCAGCAGAAGGAAGGAATTTCCTTGAAGTCAGGAATGCCATCCTGCCTACCCTGCCAGACACTAGTGTTGAAGGAGTGGATAAAAGACCACATGTCCAGGCAGAAAACTGCACTTATAGCTGCTTGACTTGAATGTGGCACATAACTTCTTACTATCAGCAGTAACACTTTGCAGTTATAGCTTTATATTCCTCTACTCTGGCAGTACAGATGGTTTGATACTGATGACCAGTGCTTACAGCAAAACCAAGGAGGTGTGGGGTAATATGGCCTAAAATTAAATATTTTTATCCCCTGTCTCAGTGCCCTGTGACTATGAGGCCAGGAAAAGCTTTCCTGTTGTGTCTCGTGCCTCTCACTCATTTGCTGGCTGGGTACAAGGTAGAAAGAACTACCCCAGATACCCTCACCTCCATCATGACCATGCTGGGTGGGAGCTGACTATGGCATTTCAACTCATTTATTACAGCAGCAATGAACTATGTTGTTATACTGTGATGCCTAGAAAAAAGTAGTTTTCCCCTTGTCCTAGCAAAGTAGCCAGAGACCATCAGGAGAGCAGCTCAGCAGCTGCAGTAGAAAAGGGGCAGCTGCTACTCAGAGCTCTTGCAGCTGCTCTGTGTTAGACCCTGTGGGTTAAAAGTCTGGACTTGAAAGTCCTTGTGAGAATAATTGTCCCATCTACTGGCTGGCTGGCAGAGGTTGTGATCAACAGCTGACATATTGATTAAAGAGGAGAGACAACGGGTAAGCAGATAGACTTTTATTTCCAAAAATAACAGAGAGTGAAATGGAAGCTAAATCACTGGAAATATGCCCCATTGAATCTTTAAAGGTCAGGAGTGTGGATAAAAGATCAAGTAATAGAGGAAGTGGGAGGGTAATAAATGCCCTGAAGGGCCTGAAACAGCCTGAGTTTTGGCCTTCAAAGTTTGTGCAAAGCATCTCCCAAAAGGAGGTGGAAAGGAGGAGGGCAATCTGAAGCCAAGCCCTAGGGCAGACGGTGGCAGATGCTGCACACTGGAGCAGTGTGCTCCATGGGACATGATGCCAGCCCAAGGGTCTGCCTGCACAGAAATGATACATTGGATTAGGCAATTCACTCTGGCTTCAGGAATGAGCAGCATCAAACATGAAATGCAATCACACTGCTTTGATCTGCTTTCCCACGGCGCTTTTTGTCCAACAGTGTTTGCAAGCGGTGTCAGGCTCATGGGCTGCATGGTGCCCTGGGGAGGTATCCCCAGCAGTGACCATCCTATCACTCAGAAAACCCAGATAACTGGAGGAGACCTGGCCTCAAACCAGTTACATTCCTGTGAGTCTTCTCCTGGCCATCCTATAACATATCCTTAAAAAGCTTGGGAGTGATGGCTTATGAGGTGATGATGAAAATATATACTTTTCTTTTTTATTTTTTTTTTAATATATTTTTTTATATATTCTGTATGAACCTTTCCTCAGGGCTTTTGAAGAAGAGAAAGGAACAGGTCAGATAAACCTGAATGGAAGTGGGATGTGCAGGGGGAAGTCTGAGAGAATGGTGGTAACAAGTGATAAAAAGTGGCCCAATTTTGTAGGCAAATGGGGCCAAAGGAGCCCTACTTTACTCCTGCTGCAGTAGGAGCACAGTTGTGAACAGCAACTGTACTGGTACCATCCATGGCAATGACCAAAATGATTTGGGTATAAATTTTCATGCTAGCATACATGGGAGGGAATGTTTTGTAATATGAGGTGACCTACTCCTCAATTAAATTATTCAAATCAGTATTTAAAAATCTGGTTATGAAGAATATAGTGAATAAAGTGCACAAACTGCATTTAGCATACCTGACCAAGCAAATTTCAGCCCACTCAGATTTGTCACATTTGTGACTATGGAGGACTCAAA
Organism: Toxostoma redivivum; assembly: GCA_013397375.1. Lineage (NCBI taxonomy): Eukaryota > Metazoa > Chordata > Aves > Passeriformes > Mimidae > Toxostoma > Toxostoma redivivum. Next base: position 542,278 of record VXBI01011031.1, read on the forward strand.
GCAATTGGCTGGATGCTGGACACTGTCCATATGGATGCCATCACTGGGTTGCCAGTTGTCCAGTACAAGAGTGGAAAACACTCCTTGGCCTCTTCAAAAGAAGATCAACCCTTTGTTTTCACAATTTCTTTGCACTTTTTTAAAAGCCTTTTGTGCTTTCTGATATGAGGGGGTGTGTACAGCAGTGAGTTCAGCAGTTGGATGTGCAGAAAAATGCTCACTTTTACTGATTTTTAATCCTGCTAGTTGATAATTTCAAACATTGCTTCTGGTTGTGTTACAAGAAGTTTTGAATTTTCTTTCTGTATTCACCTTCTATGCATTATGGTTGTGCAGTAAGCTGAGCTGCCTTTTTACAAGCCTTTTCTACTTAATCTTTCCTCTGAAACAACTAATTACCATGTTCAGTCTTTCCCCATTTTCACAGGATATCCAATATGCAAACCACAAAGTGGTCCTCACTTAGTTTTTCTTTGTGGCTAACTTAGATTTCCTTTAATTTAAACTAGTCTTGTAGTTCTCCAGCCATCTCTAGGCATGACTGCCCCCAATAAGATTTTATCTAGATATTTCTTCTCACTCACTTTTCCTCCTCTTCTGTCTTCTTTACTCTTCTTCCAGCTGGTATTAAATCCTTATTAAGTTGGGGATATAGCATTTTTCCTACTGAGGCAAGCCAACAACAACACATCTCCTTATTTCACAGTGCAAGCTGCCATGCTGTTAAAGAATCACTTTTCCTTCCCTTGTGAAAAGACAGCCTAGTTTACCTTTCCCGCCCTGGTTTGCTCTGAGGTAAGTTGTTTTCTAAATCGCTTTCCCCAGGTGAAAATGTTGACTGCAGATGAAAGGCCATGGTTGATGATGGGAGAGTGAAGAAAAGTTAAGCTATGTTGGGGCATACCACATTCAGAACTTCCCTGGAGATGGGGCACACATGAGGGACAAATAGCTGAGGCAGTGCTGCCTGTTAGAAGACAGGGTCCTGCTTGAGTGTAGATGTGGAAGAGCAACAAGGCTTGTACTGCAAAGAATGTTTATTTTGTAATGCAAATAACTAAACAGAGTGCCCTGTGTTTCAAATTCTGTTCAGGCAGACGGTCCTGTGCAAATATAGTAGGATTGTACATGAACTTTTCTGGCCCCAACAATTCCCAATCATTGCAACTATTTTGAGATGACTACAAGCAGGATGAAATATCTCTCTGAAGCCTCTTGGGGCAGCTTAGTTGCTCCAAAACCTCTGAACTGTGTGTGCTTTATACATCTCTGCACCCACAAAGTCATGTTTTTTCTGTTCTCTTGCACTATGATAAACATCTAAGCTATACAACATATTTACTGTGGCACATCTTGCCCAAGGAGAAGGAGACAGCTCCAAAAAGTAGGATTGAGGCTGCAAACACACTGCTAGTGTTTGGATGTGATCCTGGAAGAAAATGAGAAGGTTTACAGCCTGATACTACTTTAGCACATGCTATGGGTAAGCAAGTAACCTAGAAAGAGAGTACCAGCTGCATCTGCCATGGTAACGTGTCAGCAGCTGGCAAAAAGAATCCTGCATATCTTATGCACAGAGACAGTACCAGAAGACAAACTGATAGGGGACATCTTTAGCCATGGACAGCTGAGGAGGTTTTTGAGTTAAACTAGATACTGCCTGACAGGGAAAATCCCACAATTGGAGAAAAGTCTGCATTTTCTATGGAGTCTTGGCAATACCCTGTAGTATTTTGAGTATTGCCACAGCACGCCTTGCAATAAAGCTCGATGCCCCATGCAGGGTAAGCTATTGTGACCTTTCTGATTCTTTCATCTTTCTCTGGCACCTTCCTTCTTTCTCCCCTCTGGAAGGCATGTCCCCTTGCCCCTCCACTCCATCAGTTCAGAAGCAACCTGTCTCCTGTGGGTTTGCTCCAGGTGCCACTCTTTCCAATGCAAGTGGCTTATTCTAGCAGCTCTGCAAGGGCTCACAGTGTGAATGGTGATGACAAAGGGTAGGTGACATCAGACACACATAGTCCTGGCTGCCTCATATTAAACTGTGGCACACACACCTGAGTAATGGCGTACAACCAGGAGAGATGACATTTGGCCAAGTTGACCTGGAGCAGGAAGAGTGCCTGGGTCAGGCCAAAATGAAACAATACAGCGTGAGATAGTGGGAGGGCTGCCAGCAGCAGAGCGGGCGGGAAGGCTCCCGTATGAACCTGAAAGCAAACAAACTCACTGCCAAGTAGCACTGCTCCTGCTCCAAGGAGGATCACTTATTGCAGTTTGAATTATTAGCTCATTTGTTGTAGTAAAAGAGTGTGTGGACGCAAGGCACCGTGAGGAGACCAACCTAAATTACCTCTGTGTGCAAAAAAAGGCCTGGGAGTATATTTATATCCCTGCTTTGCTATGAGACTGTTATTCAAAGCCCAATATAAATCATTATGTAAAAATCAAAATACCTTTGGTCTCTGCAATGTACCTGACTTCAAAGCACAAGTTCAATAAGTTAAGCAGAATTGGTAATACTTGATGTTCTAGCAGAGCCTCTATAATATCTAATTTATACTGTGCTTAACATATGGAGCATTTGCTTTGGCAAATGAACTTAGTAATATTTGGTGCTTTCCCAGCACACAATCAAAGCACTGACTTTGTAAATAATTGCAGCAAAATCACTGGTTTGGAGGAACCTTCTCCTTTCTCCATTTGCTGCACCTTCCCAACTTAAAAAGAAAAGTAAGAGTAATAATTTACTTTTATGCATGGACAGTTTTTGTTGGGTCGTCTTGTCAATTTAAGTAATTATACAAAACACAAATCTAAACCCCTGCATCGTAGAGTAGGGAATCTTTTATAATTATAAGCAACTTGCAGATGTGACTGGGGCTTGAGATTGTCAGGCCACGGACCTCTTGGAATCTGGGGCATATTTGGGTTTCTTTCAGGGTGGAAAAACACACACTGGGGATTCTAGCATATACATATAAATCTTGTCAGTTAAATATAGAATAATGGGAATCATCAGGGAGTAAAATAATGATCCACTTTTTATTGTAAACACCATAAAACGTGGTAAATAAGTTTTATAGTAAAATCTAAGTCCTGCCATCCCCTCTCCACATCCACTTTGCTCTTTTTTTAGGCATTTGGCTTTCTTTGCAGCTTAAATTCTATTCCTAGTAATACTCCTTCCCCATTTTTCCCTAAGTATATATGAAACACTCATTTCATACACTCAGAGAAGCCCTACTCAGTGAATTTTACTAACAACTTCCCAATTAATAGTGGTTTTGTGTCTCAATTTTTGTGCTTCGTTACAGAATTCCTGTCTAATTTCTTAATCTTTGCTGAAGTGGAAAGGTGTGTTTGTTCATTTGTATTTTTTGGGGTTCTTTTTTGGTAGGTTTCCACCAGATGGTGAGAAAAAGGAACTTTAGGAACAGAAAAGGACATAAGGTAATTTTCTAAGTAGTCTAACTGGTCCATGAGTCAAGGTGGCATATGCTTGTTGTAGCTGAGCTCCTCACAGTTCAAATATCATGCATTCACAGAAAACTGGAATCCTTAATACACATATCACCTTTGAAAACACTGCCAAAGATTTAACAAAAATGCTTTTGGTCACATAGGCCAAGTTAAAATACTGTACTTGCAGCCCACCCACTGGGACACAAAAAGGCAATGACTCGAACTCCTGTGCAGGTAATGTGTGACTACAGAGGCTGAACCATTTGGAAGACAGCCTCAGCTACAATAAGAGAAAGGACAATGAAGATAATGGAGAAGAAACAGCTATAATAATCATCTGCAAGCACACACGGCCTCTACTTCAGCACCCGTAAAACTTAAAATGATAAAAGAAAAGGAAATCGCTTGCAAAATAGAAAAGACTACTTTATAAACATTTCTTCTTATGCTCTTGTAGGGTTGCCCTCTTTCTGGTATTTGGAGTGCTGCATGTATTAGCATCTAGTGTGGAGACAGGTATATTCCAGGAAAGTCTTTCCTTCACCTCCCCTTCTGCCTTGTATATGCTCACATTGTTAAGAGTGTACCCAAGGGTGCCAGCAGTATTGTCCTGCCCACCAAAACAGTTTGCATTGACTGCGCTACATACCCTGCCCCTCAGCTGTGTACAGGGGTCAGTCCTAGCTCTGTCTGCAATGGCTGCACAAAGCAACAATGCCATTTGAAATAAGGGAAGAAATCCAGTCATGATCACAGTGACTTCCCTAGACTAGGCCTAATTTTGCCTTTTAGTGATTGGCATAGCTTTGGGCTATCAGTAGTTTTATAGCTACTACAAGTCCCTTAAGCGAGAGCATAGTTTTACTGCCTTTTTATTGGAATGCAATGCCAAATTACAAATATGTGTCCCTCCTAAGGCTTATTTCCCTCCCAGAGTGGTACTAAGGCTTTTCTTCAAACTGGACTGGATCCCAAGCCCAAACCAGGGTGCAGCCCCAACACAGTCCTGGGAGAAGCCAAGAGATGCTGCAGTTGAGAGCTACTCAATGTCCTTGCTCCACAAGGACATTGAGACAAAGGACAACCTGCAGCAGTTTTAAATTTCCTTATGAACTTAAACCAAGACATTTGTTAAGAGTAATTTGTGCCTTTGAAATTCATGTTGAGTTTTGCAAACTTTTAGTCATTTCAGGAAGAACTGAGCAAATCCCCATCCCGATTCACACTGCGTGTGAGTTATTTCTCTCCTCGGAGAACAGGGTGTACTCCGTAACTTTTAGCTGCAGACTGCTCTTTAGCCTAGACATGAGCCTTGCATAAATTCAGAGGTCACCAATTGTTATGGCTTTATCAAGAACCAGTGATCATTAAAAATAATCTTGCTTAGAAGGAGACTGCTATGGGCAAAGCCCATCGTTCCTATTTATTTTATGACTATTAATGTTTTTTTTAATGTTTATACATTAGTGCAAGGAACAGTGTTAGCATAATTCTAGTGTAAAATAAAACCAGCTGTATCCATTATAAGTGCATTACTGCCAGGAACTGTAAATATGTTTATGCCTGATAGCCTTCTGACTCAATAATATCCTGCTATCTCTGTTGGGCAGGCAAGTTTTTAAACCAAGAAAAGACAGGTTATGATTTTCATAACCAAACTGTGTTTCTTTTTGAAGTATGTTATCTAAATTCAAATTTTAAGAAGGTCATTAAAAAAATCTGCCTGTGATTTTAAAGGAGAACAAAGTGGTGGCAAGAAGGTATGATGTGCACTAAGAACAAGTTATTCCTCCCAGATATACACATACGCAGACAAACCCTGCCATATCATACCATACAAACAATTTTAATTGTGTAGTTACAGTCAATAACCACTCCTAGTCAGAACATTTCTGCATAAAGAAAATTGTGATACACTTATAAAAACAGCCAGCTGTAACAAAATAACTGGTGTTTTCATAGCAATAAACTCATAAAAAAGAAATACACCTTTATACAGAAAATTTATACAGCTGTAGCTTTAAAATTGATTGTAAACCAAAGGAAGACACATTGCAAACATCAATTATTTTCACATTAATTGCATAAGTTTCTAAGGTGATCTATTAGTTTTATTTACCTAAGCTTATTTGCATGATAGTAAAAATTGCATACAACAATAAGAGTGAAGCTTATAGTATGAATTGCTTGGATAACATAGAGCACTTTTTATAGGCAACTGTGTAAAGCACATTTTCTCTATTTAAAACTTTTAAGACACTTTGTTTTACTGCCCATCAAAATACATTTATAAATAGAAAAAAAAAAATCAGTATGGTAACAAGAGAAGCAATATTACATTTAACGGAAACTTCCAAAAAAATTAATTACAACATGATGCTGCAGGATCTACAAATAAATAATGAGGACTAAATTGTGTTTCACATTTTCTTTTTCATTTTCTCTAAAACCATGTAACAATGAGAATGGAAAAAAATACAGTGACCTTTATTTCCAAAAGAAAACAAATCTGAATTACGGCAGTGCCATATAATACAAGGCATTTGTTGGCATATGTTATCTTTAAACTGCATTCCACAGTCTATAGTTCTTTTGTAACATACAATAGAACAAGAGTAACAAACTCTTTTTATTTTATTTTTTTAAATAAATGTGATTTTTCAAAGATCAAGTGTGGAGTGCTACAGTAATAATTAAAAAACAAGAACAAAACAGAAACGAAAAAACAGTAAATCACAAAAGTTGTAATGCTTGTCTGAAGGCTCCAGAATCAAAATCACTGGTATCATGCTTATTGGGTACACTCACAGTGTATCCAGTGAACACAAATTAATATCAAACAATCCTCAACGCTTCATCTGTTGCTGCGAAGCAGTTTGTAAAACAGAGTAAAACATCTAGTGCAGTCTGCATTATCCTTTTTTTCAACTTTTGTGCAAGTTTTGGAAGATTCATTGGCCAAACAATGAATAGTAAGGGTTTCTGACACAATGCAAGATGGAACTTTCATTTCATTAGTAAATACCAGCGGCACTGTTGAAAGAAAATAATACTTTTAGATCAGTCTTTCAATTCAGCATTAATCTCTGTGTTCCCTTCTACTGATAACTCTTCTTCTAGTTTAACTGAAAAAAGCGTGTTTGCATTTTTGTCTTGGATGCTGTCTTCTAAATCCTTGAGCAGCTCTTCTTCCTTGTATTCTGCAACATCCACCTCCAAACCAGAATTGTCCTTCAGCTTCCCATGGTGCTTGAGATAATATCGCTGGTTCTGAAAGAACTTGATAATGGTGTACTTGGGCAGGTCAAGCTGAGCAGAGAGAGTCTGGATTGCTTCTTCATCTGGATACAGGCCCACATCTTGTATGAAACTCTGTAGGATCCCTAGGGCCTCAACAGAAATCTTTGTTCGCGGTCGGGGTTTCTGACGATTTTCATCCTCAGATTCAGCTGGTGATGCTACTGTCGGTTGCCTTGGGGGTAGTCTGGGACCTGGTTGTTGTTGCTGCTGCTGCTGCTGTTGTTGCTGTTGCTGCTGCTGCTGCTGCTGCAAGACAAAGAATAGCATTTTTTTGTATATGTATTCTTGCTCTTATTTTGTTACTGAGAAAATCCTGGGGAGGGAGCAGGGGGAAGAAATTGCAGAGCTACAAATAAAGGCCTAGTAAGTTTAAGGAACAAAAAGGAAGGAAAAAAAAAGAAAGAACAAAAAGAACATCATAGGTTTGCTGGACCAAAAGCACCAATGATACAACATCGGTGTGGTTTAGCTGACAAATTTTAATGAACATGCTCCACAAGTCAAGTGCAGACAAGACAAAATGCTAAGGAGGTGACATAGTATAGGATTAACTTGACCAGCTTAGCCAGAACTGTAGCAAGGACAAAGTGAGAAAAGTGCCAGATGAGGGCAAACGTGCCGGAGCTCTGCCAGCAACGGCAGCTGCTGCCCAAAAACAAGGGCTGCAAATCTCTAGCAATGGCTAGATGAAGGGACTGGGGAGTCAGGGGAAGGAGAGCATTTTAGCTCTTTAGGTACAGAAATATCTCACTGTTAATCTGACCTCAGCATGCACTGAAGTCTCGTCAAACTTGCAAATATTACGACAGAATTGTGATGGCTGGAAGCGCCTAACGTGATGCTGTCAAACCCAGCCTCGGCAAGGACAAAGGGATCTGGAGGGAAGAAATCTGTATTTCCCCTTCTAGATCTGACCTCTATTGCCTCTGATCTCTGAGCAGGCCTGCACTGCCCATATCCCATCAAATAAACAGGGAACAGACCTGTTTACCTGCCTCTGTGTTTGTGCTGGGGATTATTTAGTTAATATTTATAAAGCACTAAGATGCAAAGCTCTAAATAAGTTGCACTATTATTATTAGAAGGGAACATGCTGCATTCCAAAAACTCAGGCAATAAAAATGAGCCAATATGCACATCAGAAGAATAAGATAAAGCAAATCATGATGTAAATAATTAACAAGAGCTTAAAATGAAGTTTTGCAAGCATGGATTCAGAAACATTCTTAAAAGGTGAGGCACTAAGCCCTAGGGACAGAAATGTTTTTCTCATCTACCACCAGAGTACAGTACACTATAAGATCATGTTTAAAATCAAAAGTAAATTTTTCAGCTACTGTTTGTGTTGACAATTCTTTTGCTGCACAGCACAGGAAGCACTGGTTAGTAAGATATTTTGGATCAGCAAATTTCATGTCATATGGTACAAACAACCAGTTATTATTAAAAAACAACCACAGCAAAACAAGCAGTTGCTATCACTGCATTTTATTTCCCTTTGAGAGTCCCCCTTCAACAATTTTCTGTGTTTTGGTAGTGGTTTCCAGGCTTCTAGTAGCAGTTCTTTGAGACCCTAAGAAGCACAAAATGCTGTACAAATGGTATAAATACTGGAGGGATTATAATTCTGTCCACTTCATAGGGACTCTTGTGGTTGTGGAGACTTCGCACAGATCTCCACAACCAGTTTAGAAGATCTGACACATATTTTAAGGTCTGACACAAATGCCCTGGAATTAGGGCTCCCTCCTCATCCCTATTCAGGTCTTTTCATGTTTTATGATCTGTGAGCAGTCCCATTCAAGGCTCCAGTCTTGAAGAGATTCAAGACTACTCCCAGCACATTAAATTCTTACAAGGCTGGAGACTTTGTATATACAATTGGAAAACTTGTGTCTAAGCTACATATTTGTGCATCTACAAAAATTACCATGTAGAGGAGTGGAGACAAAACTCAGGCCCAATCTCCCAATCCTTACTCTTACAAGTCATATTAAGAGATTACACTGCAACTGCTTATGTGAATAATATTTATGAGATCAAACACACAACTTTTATCAACAAGGCAAGAAAATCTAAGTAAGTGGCATAGTGGTTGAATGTTTATACTGTGCATAAGCTTCTCCTTTTATCCCCTTAAGAAGCGATTTTATTAAAAACAATGTACATTTTCAAACAAGTGCTGTTTTATTACTTAATATAGATCTTTCTCTCTCTTTTTGCTAAATCAAACAGCAAGTTTCCAGGCTTTCACAATTATTTTAGTACTTGATATCCTAAGGGATTGTCTTATTCAGTTTGCTTTATCTTTAATATACACTCGTGTTGTTTCTGGCTGCGAGATAACTCTATCCTTCCTAGCTTTGTAAATGTTTTTCTCTATAGGTAGTACAAGTGATACACAGGGTCTCAGCTGAGGGAAAGCATGGGGTAATATCTGCCCTTTAAGAAGGAGCAGTTACAAGGCTGACCTCAGGCCTTTTGTGAGAAGTGATTAAAGAGTCGCCAGCTCAGAGAGATATCAGTCCCCACTGACAACCTGGGCTACTCAGCACAACAGCCAGCTCCGCTCCCGGCTGGCAGCACCTGTGCCAGCCAAAAGGGTGCCTGCAGCTCCCAGAGGAGGCCCCGCTGGGGCTGCCCTGAAGCACGGGGCAGCTTTTCCAAGCCTCATGGTGTGGGTCTTGTGGGTCTTGCGTGCCCTCCTCTCTCTCCCTGACATGGTGCCCTTGTGCCGGCTCACCTGCGGAGCAGCACCCAGCCAAGGTCCAGCGGTCAGCAGGCCTGGTAGGAAAGCGCCTCTATGCTCTCCTTTCCCAAGGGTGGTGGGAGAGGGGCTCTGAAGGAAAAACAAACAAATATTCACTCACCCCAGTCTCAACTGGGGTTAAATGGGATGAGGAATCCCCTTCCCTTTACTCCTACCCAGGATGAGCCGCCACTGCTGAGGGTTCCTGCTTAGTTTTTCAACAGCAGCAGCACAAGGTCCTCCTGCTCTGTTGGGAAGACCTTTGACACCGGTGCCACATGGCCCTGCCTCTTGGTCCTGGTGCCTGTCCAGCCAGGCACAGCCAGCACAGGGCTCGCCCTGCCCCGCACACAGCTGCCACCACACATGTTTGCAAACAACCAGCGAACTGAAACGAGAACTGTGAGTGGTCACACGGGCTCCTTTGAACTGCGGTGCTGGACGGCAGCGCGCTCTTATCTTGCACCGGGAGACCTGCATTTAGCCTGACCGGGAGGGAAGAAACGCTAATTTCCTTTGCTCCGTTTAAAGCTTTATTTACTTAGCGCTCCGTGGGATTGGCCAAGGTAAACTAACCTGAATCTGTTCTGCTGGCACATGGATAATGTGGGAAGGCCTGTCACCATGGTGATGAACTGCATTGCTTTCTTGTTCATAAATGGCATCGCGTTCAGGCTGAGGAAGACTGAGGAACCTTCGGATCATGGAGAGATTCTCCCAGAGGGTCCTGTTCTCTGGTGATGGATCTTCTTTCCAACGTAACAGCTCACAGAGCCACCCCTTGAAGAAAAAAACAGTAAAACATTAGGTTTTTTTGGGTCACACTGCAAGGGGCAAAATGAGGGTGAAATGTGTAATTTAGAGGTGCCACATTCTCTCATGCTCTCACCTGATTGAAAGGGCTTCCACTGCACAGGCTAGGCTCAAAGCAAACACCAATACACTGAGAGGCTGCCCAGCCATTTCACAGACCCTTACCAAGCACCGGTGTTTTGGAAAGCACCTTCCCCTTGGTCTCATACCACAGTGCTGCTGTTTGTTTGCTTGGCCATAGGGCTGCCTAACGTAAATCACAGCAGTAGAGGAACTCCCTGATATGCTTTCAAAATACAGGAATCCTATGACTAGGTGCAGTCAAGTGATAACTTCTTAATTTCTGCTACAAGAAGAGGTTTCTCTGCAGGTGAACTTATTTCAAGGGACACATAACTGTTTCCAGATTGTCCTCATAGACCCAGAAAAAAAACAGTCTCTCAGTTTTACATACAGGATTATTAGGGGTTGGGGGAAGGAAGATGTGCTCTAGCTTCTGATACACTCTTTATACATTTCCACATCAAGGACAGAAAGGTGCCTACATAATATGAAGCTGGCTACAGAATCCTCTGCAAGAACTGAAGCAGTTGCTAATTTGCTTCCGAAAGAGACATATGAGTTCATCACAAAAATTTAATGTTACCTTACATCTTCTTAAAATTTAATTGAGAATTTTTTTCTTAACTGTGCAGTGGTAGTTCTAAAAGAGGAATGTAAACCCTCTAGCCCTCTAGCTAGGACAGTGTGCATCAGCAGAAATTTTCTAATATATTAAAATTTAGGAACAAAATATTACATGTATAAAACATGCATATTTCCTTTATTTTAGCTTCAAGGATCTGTTTTCAAAAATAGGTCCATGCAGTTTTATTTCTTAATGCTGTAGGAAAGATAATGTGACATTTTATTGAATCAACAAATAATATAAATGTACAGAAGCTTTTAGATCCTTTTTATATGTACCGGTAGTAGTGGATTAATGGTTTATCCAGACTGGTTTACTAACAGATACAATAGACACATAGATATAATATAGATATGTATTTTCTTGAAGATATTCATAGCTAATAGTTAATAAATGCAGTGTGAAAATATTGCCACAGCAGGAAGAGTAAAAGTAAACAAATAATGTTAATGCATTCATATTGAATATGAAAATATTTAGTGAGGTGTGTATTAAAATTTGAGGTATATTTCCTTGGATATAAGTGAAAAACTGAACAAATGAAGAAGAAAATGCCCCCAAGAAACTATCAAAATGACAAATGTTATAGAGACGGTGGTAGCAGAGCTGAAAAAGCAAAAATTTAAATGGGGGCAAAATCTGCCAGGTGCTCATGACGTGTGCTAAGGAGGGAGCAGAGACAGGGGAGAGCAGGGGCAGCAGAAGGACTCCCCTACACCCTAGGGATGGAGCACACCCCATTCCTTGACTATGCACTAAGTGGGGATGCTGGGTATGGCCCCAGGGTTTAGCAAGGTGACTTGGAAATGTGGCCAAATGCCTTCACACAGAGCACACAACACTCAACCTGTCCTGGCTGGAATTGTATGGCATGTTTTCAAAACAGTAGCAAGGGTCTCTGGAATCTCACTGGAATGCATTAGCAGGGCGAGCACTCCCTGCCCCTAACAAAACCAACATGTTGCTCATGGCTGTCTGCTCACCTTGCATCCACGGCGATACTGAGTGCTGGATTATGCTCAGCAGCAGCGTTTGTTTATTGCAGTAAGTTAAAAGTGCTGCACTCAGAAAGCAAAGGTAGCTTGTTGGGGATGGAGGAGAGAAGATGATGAAGGGAAACCAATCTAGATATTTTAACTGCAAGGCTGTTACAAAATTTTTAATTTAAGAACCGCAAAGCCACAAACTATCCCATGCCAAAGCATAAAAATTGTCCTTTGGTTGTCTGGAATCTGCACTGCTTCACACTGAAACTGTTGGCTCTCTTTCTAACAGTGGTGAAACAAAGAGCAGAACAGTCTATCATGACAGTTTGGTGGAAGCAAAAAAAACAAAGACAAGACAACTTGTCTCCACCCATGACACCTCTCCAAGGCATACACACAGGCTGTGAAAGAAGTTGCACCATGCATTTAGAAGCTGCACATGTTTTGTCTGCTGACCACAGGAATGACAGGGTTTGTTTTTTTTCTTAAAAATGCAGTAGAAACCTTTTATAATAAAAAAATATCCAGTAGAAAAAATAATTCCTAGGCAATAACATTTTCTGTTGATTAAACATATTTCACAACAGTTTTTGTTAACTAAGAAATACCTTCTGCCCTTACTGTCTTTTCGGTTTCTGTATTTACTAGGTCAGACCTTATTTTTGTTAACTACTGATAGCTAACATTATATTTCCAATATTTTTCTCTCAATTTTTTGCACTTCTAATTCCTTACCTAAAATTATTTGATGAATTGTAACCTGAAACATGTCTCTGCTAGCCTTTCAGGGATTTTGAGATAATGAAGACATATACTTCTGACAGGGTACACAGAAAAGATTACTGTTCTACCAAAATGTCTCTATTCCACTTGGCACATTTTTAAAGAAGTAGACACACTCTGATGAAACATTTGGTGGAAAACATAGAAACAAACAACTGAATTATTTTACAATTACAAGGATAGAAACAATTTTTAGGTCTTCAGGTTTATTTCTGTACATATTTATGAAAGTTGATCTAACCAGTGTTCTCAGAAGAGATAGTGGATGGACAGCATGAGAGGCTGTAGGGGCTTACCTTGCTAAGAGAGTAAGAACTTTATACCAGTATGTTTTCTTCTGGTTCAAAATAAACAAATAAAAATAGAAGTATATAATTTAGTTTCTGATTCAGAATTCTGTACATGAAATAAAGCTCATTCATAAAAGTTACCTACATAAGAAAGTATGAAATGTTTTTGCAAAATATAGGAAAAGTAATTATCTGGACTTTTCTAATGGTTAATTTTAAGTTTTGTAAAATTTATAAGTTTTGTTTCCATTTGATCTAAAAAAGTATGAAGTGCTGCAGATAATGCAGTTGAATTTACAAGTGAATGTAAAAGGGCTGGTTTTTCTCTTTTCATGCTTTTTTAAGTCTAGAGCAATTTCTGCCTCGTTTCCTTTTTTTCTTGTCTTTATAGTTTTACAGGAAGTGGAAATGACCACAAAATAATAAGGAAATATTTATAAATCAGATTAGATCACAACCATTTTATGCAGCATATAGAGTACATTGTTAAGAAATCAGCATTAAAATAATGCAGTTGATACATTTATACAGAAAGACAAACCCCCCAAAAACTCTGCAATGACATTGGGAACAACCTTGATTTTAAAACAGAGTAAATTTGCCAGGCAATATTACACTGAATATAAAGAGAGTACAAAGCAAAATATAAACATTAGCCACATGTAAATATGTTTGGAGAACTTTCAGGATGTTACTACTTTTCAAACTGACAAAGTTTAATTTGACACCTTCTGTTCTAAAACCTTTGTTTCTATTCAAAATCACGCCTGTAGCTGCTATCAATCACTATGCTCTCCCTATTACTTAAAATACTGGCATGGGCCCTGGATAAGCTGAAAATGCCATGCAGATGAATTCTGAGATAATATGTTCAAACCTGTTATATACAACACAAATCCTGTAAAGTTATGTATTGTAAACCTACATTTATTGGGAACTAAAAGTCTTAAATCCATCTGCTACAAAGAAAATACTGTTATGCACTTTCAAGTAACCAAGTACCATCTGCAAAGGTCTTGCTACAGTAAGCAAGAAAATGGTGAAAAAAAAAAAGATGCTAAACCTAAGATATTTAAAATAAATAAGAGTCTTCTGTCTGGTTTTCTGATAGGGATTTAGTAAAGAAACATAAGACATTAAAAGAAAAAAACCTGTGAAAGCTGAACTGCCAAACTATTGCAGGAAAAGCGCAAAGAAGATAACTGCCAAAACTTAGGCTCTGCAATACCCATGAGCATGCTTATTTTAAAGAAAGCATCTATGCATTTTATCCATACATCCAGATTCTATTCTTTTCAGTTAGACCTCTCCTGTACTTAAATAAAATTTTCTGCTCTTTCACATAGAGTTTCTAATAAAATATTCTTCCATTCTTTATTATAAAAAAAAATCTACACCTAAGGTGCAAATACCTATCCTAATTATATCACAGAAGACAACATTACAATCATGAAAAATGTTCTCTGGCCAAAGCTTTCCAAATCAGTAACAAACACATCTAGTCTGAGAAGGGAAGGCTACAGGGTGAAGCAATTGAACTCATTTGGTCAATTTGCTACAGTGATATTCATTTGCCAAATGATGACTATTTCTTACAGAATAACAATGCTTTCAGCATTTTTTAGAAAGGCTATAGCTTAAATCTAAGAAGGGAAAACATTTTAGAGTATCAATCCTAAGACATGCTCAGGTTTTTTTGGTTATAGTATATTTAAGATTATTTTGTATCATTCTCTGGGGCGCATAGTATAATAAAAATATATGGTGTTCAAAGAAATCAATCCAAATGGGGAGGTATTTGATACAAACATTTTAGCAGAAAGTGTGAATTGCGTTTCAGCATCTACCATGAACAAAGACTAAATACATAATCCATTAAACAGTACTTCTAACTAAAAAAAATTTGAGTATTATAGACTAAACTAAAGTAGGCATTTTGAATGAGCACATTTTCAGCAACTAACTAGAAAGCTAGCAATTTATCATTCAACAAATAATTTTCTACTTTTAAAAGAATCTGTAAGTGTTACTTATGCTAATGAAGACTGTTTTTAATCTGCCCACAAACATGCTAATAGAGGGCAATTTTTTTTATTTACAATGCTGAAGGCACTCCAGTTTATAGAACGCAGATATGAAATTACACTTGGTAAAATGGGCTCTTAATTGTCTGAGCAATCCAAATCCTTCACCTTTAACAGGAAAGCTTATAGACAAAACAAAGGAAAAGAACTCATGGACTAAACTTTAAATATTGACTTTTTCCTCTTCAAAAACCATCCAATTTGCTTTACAGTCTCATTATTGTTCCAAACGGCTGCACTCAGATACTTCTATTTCTTTACACAATAGATTCCACATATACAAGGGAAGAAAAAGGGCCAACACAACAAATGTCATATATATATATAGCATTAGTCTTTAGTGTTAAACTTGTAAGCTTCACATTGCACAGAAAGGTTGCTTTTGGAAAAGTCATAATACTTTGAGCGAGATACATAATGGTAGCAAAGGAGTACTGAAAGCATTTTAAATTATTTACTAGGTTAAAAGGGTGAAATGGTACTTTAAATACATCAAATTTCATCATCTGGGCCATTTTTTGGTGGCAAAGTGGTATTGATCTTTCCAAATGCTTAAAATTAACTATTTCCAGAAGGTCATTATTTGATTAAAGGCATTAAAGTTGAGGGCAAGAAATGATGCACTTTGTCTTCTTTCCCATTCAAATAATCGTGTAATTTAATCAGAACTATCCCTTCATGTCCTGTAATAAAAATGTTTGTCTTAAGATATTGTTCTTTACCTAACATATTAACCTTTAAATGTTATGAAGTTCTTAAGAATAATCTCTGCTTAGAGAAGATTCTTCCATAATGCAATGAAAGGATCTCCAGCATTTAAATTGATAAGGCCAAATTTCCCCTACACATTGATTAGAAAATGCATTAAGTCCTTCAACTGAGATTTCTCACAGTGTTCAACAGAATCAAAAATTCAGGGAGTTCTGAATCAGTAAACTCATGCATAAGGCATTGAGAAACAAAAAAAAGTAAATGTCACTTCAGCACAAACAAATATGACCAATAAGTAACAATGGACATTGCTTTAATTTCTCTGCAAATGTTGTTACATTTACATTATCTGAAAAAATAGAACAGTGAAAACAGGGAACACCCACTGCAGGGTAAGAACAGAGTATTTAATTCAAAATTCATTTTCATGCTAAGATCCCTTAAATCTGTCTTCTTTCTGTGTAAAATACCTGTAGCTTCAGACATGGGAACAAGCCTAGATTACAAGAGCAGTCCTTTTTACCCTTAGATATTATTCTGGAATTTCCTGCTGCAAGAAAGTTTGTTCTGACTGCAGGTTTATATTTCCTAAAGTACATAAAGTGTCCTGGCTAGCTCCTATGCAAAGCTGAATAGACCTAAGTGCTTCACAGAACTGAAGTCTATTAAAAGAAAGGCCACTGGGTATTTTTATAAAAATCTGGGAAAACTAATAATCTACCAGATTTAGTAATTTTTGATATTGACCAAAACATTGGTTTGAGTTCATTTTAGCTTATTTTTTCAGGAGATTTTAAGTATTAATTTCTTTCTGTGAGGCATATAGTTTTGATTAATTTTTTAAAATGCAGTGAATATTCAATACTTTAGGATTTCCCTATTTTTCTAAGAAAATTGTGCATCTTGAACTTAGAAAGCAAAAGCTCATTTTCAGCTGGTTTCAGAAGATGAGGAGAGATACCAGAATATAAATTATCTTCTTGATATGTGGCCTAAAGTGATAATAAGTGTCCCCAGAACAATGGTTGCATTAGTAATTTAGTTACACTAATAAGCCTTAAGTTTCAGGCTTTGCATTTGAGCATTGAGAAAGTTTGAAACCTGAGTCTGTCCTTTATCTCCTGATATTCCTGGTTTATCTATTTTACCAGCTTTCATTACTAGAAAGTTGAAAAGGGAAGCCAGATTTGGATTTTAAGTAAATCTGTATCCACCATCGTCATAGATGAGATTTGAAACTGAAAACCCTACAACCTCACAGGGTTTTTCAGAAGAAAGGTAAACTTCACTGTCAGACAAAACTTCCTCTGAAGAATACTAAGACAGATTATGCCATTCCTTAACTTTCTTGTCCAACCTATTATTCAGCTACACCATCTGTCTGCATGGTATCTCCACCTTTCATCTGTGTGGTGAAAAACAAATGACCAAATACCTAGCAGTGGTACACCAATTTTCAGTGATATTTGAGGGGAAAAGGATTCCTAATGTCTCTTCATCCCTCTGCCTTTTCCTCTCCCTAGCTGCAGCATTTCAAAGTTAAATACATATTTTTATTCTTGTAAACATCCAAACAGATAAATAGGAAAGGGAAACTTGCTAAAGAAACCTCTAAAATTCAATGACAAGCATCCAACAAGTACAGAAGCAAAACCATGTGGAGAGCTGCTGTGCTGCTCCCACAGCCTTGTCTATCATACCACACCTCTGTTTCTAAAAGGGGCCATGGTGAGTGGCCAAAAGCCAGTGCTTGCAAAAAACTACCTAGATTAAGGTCTGAGGCTGTATCAAAACTGGTCTGTGTGTCCCCTGTGCATGAGCACTGCAGACACCAACAGCTCATGGACAGAAAAAACCTAACCTGTAACTCTAAACCTGACTGAAAACATAAGTATCATTACTTTTTAGTGGAGTACAGAGAAAATTCAATAATCTAAATGAAGGGCTTCTCCCAAGCTTGGTTTCTCTGCTCTCAGTTTCCTTCACCTTTTATTTCCCCGGTTCAAATGTATCTTTTTTACAGCATTGCCTTCAATTACCTAGCAATGATAGATAGGCAGAAACTCTTATCAAAACCACAATGAATATACCTTTGACAATCTTATATAAAATGCAACCACGTTCATATGCAAAAAGAGAGAAAAGCAATAGATACAAAAAATAGTGGGTGAAGCTTTATGCTGCCTTCGTCTCCTCCAGATCCTTCCTCTTTCACACACACTTGATTCAATTGGCATTGTAATCGTGACAGAACATCTGACAAAAGTGAACTTAACAATAATGAAAAATATAAAACTAAAAAGAAAGAAAAACTATCTACTAATTATTAAATAAGCCAGTCTTAGTCTGGTACATTACTTTTTATAGTATGGTCATATAAAATGGGTCAGTGGGTTTCACAGAGGGTGACTGATAATATATAGCCCTTTATGTTTTATTTAAGCAGAAAGAAGTACTGATTTCACTGCAATATCAATGTGTCCCTTGAAAGTAAATACAACCTTAAATTCAACCATGACCCTTAACTGCTCACATTTATTTATTCTTAAACATGCAATCAATTTTGTATGGCAGTTATATCTGCAGTTTAGATAGAGAAGAATCTTTAATAGAAAGAGCCTGGCAATTTTAAAAATCTTTTTTACTACTATCAATTTACAGTGAACAGCAAATGTTTACTGTTACATTGCTTAAAGAGATTTAACATTTGCTTTGGGGGAAAAGACCTTCAGTAAGAGAGCCATTGGGCCAAAGTGTCACTTCTATAATTACTTATATGTTTACCCATCATGTTGTTATATATTTTTAAAAATATAATTTCCCAGATAGAACAATTTAATTTCATGGATTTTTCTCATTTTTTTTCTTTCCAGAATTAATTTTGGATCAGGGGAAGATCTACTACACACTGAGGAATCACAGGCTCACAGATATTTGGACTTCATTGTAAATGCAGTTCAGCTGACAAGATATTTCAACAAGTGACATCATTCCAAAACATACACAACTCAAATCCATTCTCAGACATCCCTTCAGATTTTCACAGCCTAACTAAAAGCTTTCATATAGATTTGAATTAGATATTTAAATATTCTGAGAAAATGTCGTCTCTTGCAGTTAAGCTGGATTCTGTGGCTCTCAGTTTCACAGTGAAGAACACTTAATGCCCTGATAAAGCCAAGGGTGAGGGGAGTCTTAAGGAAATTGAAAAGAAACTTTTCTCTGACTTTCCTCCAGATTTTGTTAACCACAGAAACAGTCAGAAAATTAATAATGTTCATTATCTCAAAGCAGTTAAAAAACCCCCAAAGTTTAAAATCCACACCTGTGAGAGTTCGATGCCTCCCAGCAAATGAGAAGGGAACAGCCAGAAGCATGTATCTCACCCATGGAAAAAGAAAGGCAGTTAAATCCTTAGAAAACTAAAATACCCTTACTTGGAGCACAATTGCTTGCGGCAGAAACTTAAAACAATAGGAAAGCTGGATCAAAAGGGGAGCTGGAGAGATCAGGTTACTCTCTCCTGGGTGGGAACCAACACAAGAGTGCTTCCAGGTAGTTTGCCATCAGGATGAGGTCAAGAACAGCCATAAGGGAGAAGTTCCTAGAGAGAGCAGTTCTTAGTGTTACAGTTTTCCTCACTGGCCAAGAAGAGTGCCAGCCCAGCTGAGTCCTAGTCCCAGCTGTATTTCCAGACAGCAATTTCAGCAGTACCTTCTGCCCTTAAGCCAGGGACTGCATGGAGCAGCACAGCAGCATGTGTCTTCCTGCCCTGATCCCTCCCATCCTGTTCCCCAGTGAAAAAGATGAATCCTTTTAGACACTCTCCTTATATAAAATAGGAGTAGCAAATGATTTATTGGAGGTGAAGGAAACTGGCTCTCTTAAAGAAAAAAAAAAAAAGAAACTAATTTAAACCCTTCACAGCTTATTTTTTTTTTAATAACTGGTCTTACATAAAGAGTGGAAAGTTCCTGTATCAGTAGAGCTTTCTCTTGCACATGTTATAGGTACTAAAGATGCTAAGCATCAGGCTCAGCAAAATAACCAGTCACCCGAGTAAACCCACAGATGTTAACTGATACGTGTGCAAATCTTGCTAAGTTGGGGTCCAAAGGTCCAAAACTTTAGGGAACTCTGCTAAGGACTTCTCAGTCCAAACATCTTTGCTTTACAGAGATCCTGAAAATTGTATTTATATGCTTCTAAAATTCCATCCTGAAGTAAGGGAATATCACTGCACAGGAATAAAAATGAGATGCCCCCCGAATAACAATGTGCTTTCAGATAGAATCTGGCAGATTTGAAATTAGATAAATATTTGCAAATTGGAATTTTCCCCACTTAGCTAGCTGCATGCCTGCTCTAGCCTATTCAATAGATGCCAACAGTTCGGGCTAATGCATAACCAAAAATCTGAAGTTTGAGTTAGAGGGAAAATTTGAAAAAATAAAAAAAATGGATGCAATGAAAAATTATTAGGAGCAGCAAAATAAAAATTTATGTGGAACAAAATATCATCTCATTTCTCACCTTGCGCCTAGAAATCCTGCAACATACCTTCAGGTGTAATGTGTTTTGAATTACACAGTTTAACATTAAGGGAGAAAACACACATCTGTTATTTCTTACTCCTGCCTTTGTCCAGCAGCCCTTCACCTGATCTGTAATTGGTCACTCCTTTAATAAATTGCTTCTCGGACCGTTACTGTATATTTGTGTTTGCACAAGATACCTTTATTCTTTGCAGTTACATATTTAGCAGCTCTCGGTTTTCAGCAGGAATTCTACCCTGTCATTTCCTGTTTAGTTACGGGTTGAGCTCGCTTTTGTTTTTTGTGCTGTTTACTTGGTACCCTGCTTCCCCCACAGCCGGGAACCACAGGCTGCTTGCTAACTCCTCAGCCTCCTCCTCGCCTCTGCCACCACAGCTTTGTTTTCTTTTATGCCCCTAGTTAACTCTCATACAGCTCAATCAAACTTTTCCCTTTTTTATTAATAGCTAAAACACTGATATACTCAATCTTCAAAAGCCTCCCGAAACAGTGATCTCCTCACAAAAGGCACAAGCAACCTTAGGAATCAAGAGTATGGCTCTTTTCCTGGCTAAATCTGTGTCACCATACAGAGAAAGGAATGATGCTTTACCCTCAAAGCCAGTAGTGCTGGTTAGCAGTCCAGCAAAGGCCAAGGGCATGGAGTGCCCACACTGTGCCCCACACAGAAAGGAATAAGTGTACAAAATCGTGATGTGCACAGGGATATGCCTGGGGTGGGATTCCAGCAGGCAGGCAACAGGGGTAGGACAGGATAAATCGGCAGATGGAGCAGGAGTGGGTGGTGAGAGTGTTTAAGGGACAGGAAGGGGTGGAAAAAGTCCAAGGAGAGCTAAGAGAAGAGCCGCACTGAGAGGAATAAGAGAAGGTGGTGAGATAAAAACAAAACAGAAGGTGAGGGTATAGAAAGCAGGAAGAGAGATTAAGAAAATCCATCCTGCCAGAAACAGCACCTCTTGTCAGGCAGACAGCAGGTGCTGCCTGGGGAAGAGCTGATTCACACATCTGGAGTGTAGGAACCAGAACACCTCTACCTAAGAAAGAAAAACTAAAAATAAAAGACTCAGTGGAGGTGGGAGAGGGTGCCATACTTCCTTCTTTTGGCAATCCAGTGCTTCCCAACTGCATGACACTTTTTTAATAGCTTTCTGGAGAAATGAATGCTGTATTTCCAGATCTTTGCAAGAATCTTGACAGTTCGTTTCAGCATTGCCTCGTCCAATATGAGCCCTTCCTGTCCTCTTCTTCACCTTACTTCAGACTTATTTTTGTGGTATCTGCAGCCACAGAACTTCCAGGGTTTTGGCTGCACCCCCAGATTAGGATTTTCACTTTTTTCGGGGCCTGCACAGATCCTGGGGGAGTCACTAACGGAGATTGCACGCCATGCAGTGAGGGACACTTGCACTGACCAACTCAGCTCTGGGGAACTAGTAATGCAGTCAGTAATGCAGCCAGTAGCTGCTGTCCAACTGGTATGAGGATGAGTCTTTAACCTTGTCTGCAGCAGCCTGGGGGGCCATCTACATAGCCAAATTTCCTGCCACAAACTGCACCTTCAGTGGCTTTCAAAACCTGTCCTGTTCACCTTCATGCAACTGACTTCGTACACTGATTCTTAGCTCCCTGACTCTTACAATACTGCCACTGCATCACAAATCACTGCCAACGGATAAAACAACCTCTTACTAAAGCTACTTTTTTTTTTTTTTTTTTTAATCTC
>VXBI01011031.1:564459-620630 GCA_013397375.1 Toxostoma redivivum
TTTTAAATCTCCCCTGGAAGCCTTATTACAGATTAGATTTGATGAATTTCTATCCAAGGCACTGCACCATTCCTCCTGCCTGACAATACCCAGAACAGCTTTCGGAGAATCTGCTCAGTTCCATTCTGCACACTTACATTTTTTTCCTTACTGCAAAAATTATTTTAGAGTCTTATAATTAAAACTTTCTATCAAAATAGCCTAATTTTTTCTCTGTGTAGGAAAACTAGCCAACTGTGATCTACTAAAGAGTAGACTGTTTAAAAAAACCACCTTACTGATGGCTGTTTAAAAGCTGAACAATTTACCTGAAAAAATAGATTTATGGAAAAAAAAGCAAAACAATTTGCAGAAATTTCTAGTTTCCTAAAAAGTGTTTTCATAAGAAAATATTTAATTTTTCATGACCTGTTTTCAAAAGAAATATGGGAATATTTTAATAATAAATATTTTAATTTTCTATTTGCCAAAATTTCTAAACATTTTGAGGATTCTTTTTTAAAAAGAATCTTTTTTCCCAAAGGAAAAGGTACAAGGAAGGGTTAGCAAGGAGACAAAATCCATGGTGAAAAACTTTGGCAGAAAATTTTATTTCTGCTAAATTTAGTAGCAGTGAAGACTTTTTTGGTTAGAAGCTCTTGTTAAAGTGAGGTGTTTGCTGGCATGTTACTTTGAAAACCAGCAGAGTAGGATGAATTATTTAATAAATGGGCATAAACCCATAAGATTAGAGAGTGAGTGAAACCTCTATGCGGTATCTGATTTCTTTGCCAAAACAGGGACAGTTTTTTTATAAAGGTCAGGGAGAAATAACCTCCAAAGACAGAAGTGTCTCTTCCCACTGTATGTTTACTCTTTTATTTCACCACTTTACAGCCAAAGGCAGACCTTAACACACACATGCACACACAAAAGGAAACAACAACCAAAGAGGAGGGAAAAAAAAAAAAAGCCTGAAATTTTAGTTACACCACATGTGGTTTTCATTTGTGAAAAATGAACAAGCTGTTTGTGGTTAAACTGTCTAATCTGCTGTTATCAATCTAGCACTGCATTCAAGATTTACAGGATACATCAGCTTCTGTGCCACATTAGCTGTAAAAGGGAGAGGGGGTGGGAGGAAAAAGGAGGAGGAGAGAGTTTATCCTGAGGAATAATATTTCCAATGCAGCCACACTCACACTACATCTGGTTGTGCTGGTAGCGGCAGTTAAATTGAAATATTTCACAGCGTGTGTCAGAAACATGCAGAATGGTAATTATGACAGATCTGATTAAGCCTGAGTGCCACTAGCTCCCTGGCCAGCTCCGGTTGTGCAGGTGTGACCTTGTGCGTGCCTGCGTGTGTAAATAAAATTAATTACAAGCGAGAGGGCGAAGGCTTCGGTGACATCACAAAGCGGAGAAACTCCCAAGGGGGAGACCTAATGGAATATTTTCCCTCAGTCTAATAATACAGTTCATATTGACTTGAGGTAATTAGTGGGATCATTAAAGCAGTTTTCCCGGCGTATTTGGCTGCCTGATCAGATTAGTGAAAATGTTCTTCAGAACAAGCCCTGTGTGGTCTGCCAGAGAAGGAGGAAATAAAAAGCAACAAAGCATATTTTGGAATGATAAGCAGCGCTGGACTTTTTGCATGGCATTTTGCAGGGCTGGTCCCGGGATCCTGGGTACCTGACTCTCCTGACCAGTGCAATCTTTCATCCCAGGTGCACATGCTCCTGCTGCACTGAGTCGTCACCTGAGACTTTTAAATTCTTGTTCCTCTATACTTCAAAACTATGCCATCCCTACCCCTCAATGCTTAAAAAAATCAGATAAAAGGCTTGTGGGAGTACAAGCCCTAGAAGAAATACATTAAGATAACTGGGGGAAGGAAGAAGAATAAATACATGATCAGCTCCTCCTCACCTCTCCCCAAAAGTCTAACAGAAGACTGAAGGACTGGTTTGAGAATCAGTAATATTTTCATTTCCTAATGAGCTTACCCCAGCAGAAGAAAAAGGGGGAGAAAAAAAGGAAAAAGTTTAACTATGATATAAAGTCTTCCACAGTAACAGAACACAGAGCCCTAATCAAGAAATGGACCATTTGTTTAAAAACAGTCTATTGAGCATGCTCTACCTTGCAAATGGAATATGCCAAGCTCTGTCACAGATGGCAAGCTTTGACAGTTCCCATCCGTAGCGTCGATACTCGACAGTTCAGCACAAGATCAGTGACATTCTGTCTCATTAGAGCCACGCTAATTATCACAGCTAGTTTCAGGGGAAACCATGTGTTGCAATGGTCAATTTGAAGGAGTCTGTGCATCAACAAACTGGTAATAAGGATCAGACACCTTATTATATGACAGCATGCTGCCTATGATCTGATTTACTGAATCAGAGGTACTGAGGCAACACTGAAGCCTGATGGGTTATGGAATTGCATGTACACAATGTGTATCTGAAATACGCTTTAAAAATAAAAGGGAAATCTATAGAAACAATACAAATAAAAAATTTAAAATGGTGAAGTTATAATATGGAGTTTTTTCATTTGACATTAAGACATGCAGAGATGTTAGAGATCTTGTCAGCCAGTTTTATCTTTAATCAAATCATATAAGATAAATAATTCAAAATGAAAACTGTAAAATTATGGATTATGCTAAATTATAATTCATTCCATACTCTGATTTTTCAGTTTCAATAACATGTACCAAATATTCCTTATGTTGTGCTGTCTTGCTGCTTTAATATAATTTTATATTTTGTAAAGAGCTTTCTCTTCTTGGCTCTCTTTTTTATTTGTACATTTAATGACTTAAACTTGTACTTCTCCTAGCTTTTCTCACTCATTTATGCTCTTTCCACCAGACAAAAACCATCCAACCAAAACCCCCCACTCTGCTGTTTCTGGACACCTGCGGGCCACATCCTGCCAGGCACTCAGCAGTCCCAGCACCTCCCAGGGATGCGCCAAAGGCTGCGGCCGTGGGAGTGTTAAGCATTAACTCTCCCAGCCAGAGCAGGGCAGGTGTGCACTGCATGCCTCCAGGGAGGCTCTCCTCGGGGCTCAAATACACTCTGTCTCCTGAACCTGCTACCAGTCCTTCAAACAGCAGCATTTGAACAGCTCCTGCTGCCACCCGCCTGGCTGGGAACCTCCAGCCTCAGCCGATTTGGCCCCATGTGTAAAGCATGCTCAGGAAGCACACTTTTTCATCGGTGTGTCAACAAATCTAGCCTCTGCCTTATGTGTTGAAAGGGGTACCTGGTTCCAAGGAGCTGTTCAAAGAGGTCAATATAATCCTCTTACCAATTTAGTATTTTCCATTCTGTGCCTGTTTCTTTTTTCTTATTTCTGTTTTCTTATTTCAGGTTTTAATGCCTTTTTCTCCCTCCTCTATGTAGATTTACATGGCTAATTGCATGCTGATGTGAGCCCCCTTGAAGATTTTAAGGTGGTTTCTTTTCAGTGCGTCTTTGTTGATTCATGAAGCTACTGTCTATTCTTTATTAGGGGAGCCAAAGGCTCACTGAAGTCAAGACACCCCATCAAAGCCATACCAATAATGTGGGATATAGTCAGGATCAATGCCAGCCCTTTCTTAGGTCTACCATCATCAAGAGATAAGAGAGTCAACTAAACTTAATTTTTCTACCCTCTTTCTGAGAAGTAAATTTTTCAAAAAAACCAAAGGAAATTTCCTGAGCTTTTAACCTTCATTACTAAGAGGAGATGTTGTAAAAGAGACTGGGACATGGGGCAGAAGAAGGACATGGAACATTAATTTTTTCCCCCACCAGAAGCCTGAAAACCTTTTTCCTCTGACCTGTGCAAGACAGAACACACTATGACTCTGTAACTCAGTATTTTGTGAAAGAAACAAATCAGCTCTATCTGCCAAGTTTCACAGTTTCACTGAATGACATGCCGCTTTATGGGGCAATTCTTGATCACATGCAAAAGCCCATCTTGCTTTCTCAGTTCACACTCTTCCTCTTGCATCCCTGCTGACACCCAATCCCACCCCGACTCCTGCTGCTCATGGCACCTCTTCAACTGCCAGAGCAATCACCCCCAGGCAATGAGAGGGGAGGAAAATAACATTAAAAATAATAAAAAATAGATGTTGTTTTGTGTTTTGCGGCTAATATTTCCTTACTACTACCTTTGCACCAGGGTCTGGGGTTTATTTCCAGGTGGACCTGTGAAACAGCAGACCTCAGAGTACATTGTGCTTCCACCTCGCATCTCCCTAACAGCATCCCTCCCTGCTCCACAGAGAATCCATTGTACACTGAGGTTCAGGGCGGGGAGGGGGGATGGGGGATAAGAAGGTTTTTAAGCCAAGATTTAAACCCAGGAAGTGACTCAGTGCTCTGAGGGAGACAAAGGCAGGAGAGAACTTGATGGAGAGATGGGTGATGGGTGACGGACCGAGCCCCCTCCTGCCCTGCAGGTTGCACCCCTCTGGGCAGCCTGAGGAGCAGTGCCCCGAGGAAACAGCTTTGGAAATTAATTTCAAGATCCCCTCCTAAAGCCACATTGTTACCAGAGGGTTACTCTTGGTGATAAAAAGGTTTCTTTTCCTCCAGCTGGAAAATAGTTGAATAGATTGTTCTATATCTGCGGTAATGGCATGTTACATCTCTGTGCCAGATCCACAATACCGTGCTTGTTCAGTGTGGGAAGCTGTTTAAAAATGACTTTCCTATTAGAGTATATAGCTTAGTCTCTAGATGGAAAAAGCCAGATCAAAGATATAGCATTTCTAAAACTGCTGGTTAAAAAGATAAAAGTGAGATAACAGACATCAATTTTTCACTATAAATCTCTAGGTTTAATTCAACATTAAAATTTCCAGTAAAAGCAGGGTTTTATATACCTGAACTCTAATGGTCTATTCTGAAAATATTTATGTCAGGAAAAGCATGGTATTTGCATGCCAAAAGCATTTTTAGTGCCAATGTTTAGCATTCCCTTCCCATTTAACTCTTTCCCATCTACTCATGAGTGCTCGATGCTCTGCCTAGTGCCTACCCATCCGATCTCCTCACGCAGCCTCCTGGAGGAGAACACTCCGGATGTGTACAAAGGCAAAAAGTCAAAGGCTTCTAATTAAATAGCACTGCATAAAATACTTGCCTGGTGGCTCAGGGTGGAGTCTCTAGCATGGTCTGAAGCCCTTGATTTTACCTCCACACTTTGTACCTGAAACTACTACTAACCAAAGCGAGAGACAGGGATGGAAGGACAGGAAACTGGGCAACACAACAGCTCAGAAGTAACAGGTCAGAACTCTACGTCATTAGATGAGGTTTCTGCAGGTATGAGTAGTACTCCATTAGATTTATATTAAAATGATTAAAATCAAAGCATGATTCTGCAAGAAGTGTCTCACCATCCTCATACAGGCATTTTCATTGGGTGAGAAGGGAGGGCATTTGGCAGCTATGGGGCCATAAAGAGCTATTGGCAGGATTGTGCTGCAGAAGAGTATTGATTTCATCTGTTTGTTTTATTACAAATTAAACTTCTTTAGGTAAATAATGCAGGCTAGCAGCCTTAAACTGTAGTGCATGGGACTCTCAGAGATACAGAGCTTGCTTGATATTACTTCAGTTTCTGCAAACTGTAATTTCCTCAATTTAAGAAAGCTTTAGTAATTTAACCTGATTTTCAGCAAAGTATTGCTTTCTTCCCTGCTTCATACAAGCATGTGCAAGCCACAGCTTTTCAGGATAAGCCATAATATAAATCTAACTTCTCAAAACATAGCAAACACTACAAGTCTCTACCTGCCTTATCTCTCAGGGCTCTTAAGTCTGGAGGTTTTGTTTGCTTGTTTATCTGTTTTTATGGAATAAAATTAGATTTCAGCATCTGTCACCATCAAGAAAAACTCATCCCTGGCTCCCACATGAGAACGTCATAACCACTGCACAGTTACTGAACCATGATACCTTAATGATCATTACACAAATCAACTTTTTTTTTTTTTTAATAATGAAATTAAGTATGTGCTTTCATAATTACTCGAATCAGACTTTCAGGTCATAAATTTAATAAAACCCCAATATGATAAAATTGTAAAAGTATTGCATGCCACACAATTTTATGTGTGGATTCTTTTAGAGTTATTCAGGTGTGCTGATTAAATTATAAGCAAAAAATACTGTTGGCATTGCCACTCTACTATTAAGAACCAACAACCTGTGAGAAGAGACAAAACACTTGGTAACCTTTCTGTCTTCCTTTTGTGTGCTTTTTTGCAGAGCTCTCTTTTCAACATAATCTAACAAAAAACTCACGCAGGACAGACAACCTACAATAAAACCACAAGATTTTAAACATGGACATTAGGTGCTTTGCCAATTAAAGTCCTAGAACTCCCCAAAGATATGATGTATTCCAGGAATTTGAATTATAATCCCTTCCTTAGCTCCTCAGTATAATCATATTAACTTTTAAAGTATATATTTTGAATTTAACAGATTTTTAATGTATTCTGTAGATAGCATAACAATCCTTAAAAACATAGAAACTTAAAAACTATACAGAATATATGCATTCCTGTATGGGGAAAGAATTCAGCATTTCAAGGAATGTCCCCAAACCCATTCAAATCCATGTACCAAACAGGCTCTTTCCTTTGGGAAAGCCAACAAGCTGCCAGCAAAGTCCACAGTGAAACTTCAAGCAGACAAATCATGCCTCACCTGAGTCAGCACATGATCTCTCTAACAGCCCTGCAACCTCTGCCTGATCCCACGACCTCTGCCACACCAGGCCCCAGCACCTGGCTGCTTTGTTGAGCATCAGCTCCAAGCGCAGTTGGTCCTACACCACTTGGGAGGATTTAAAAATAAAATTGTAAATCAACACATTATTTTCTAATATGTTTCCTCCGGACTTTTCACTGCAATTAAGTGATTATCCCAGGATTTCCAGTTCCACTCTTGCCAAAGGCACTAACACAGCGCAAGGGAAGATGCTTGTTTTTTACTTTGGCGCTACCCAAATAGAAAGTCCTGTAGTGCATCATTTAATAGCAATTCTGTACAAAGTGCTCTACTCAGCAGAACATTACCTGCAGTCTCCTGGCTCAGGCAAGCCCAGCCACCTTGCAGATGTTGGCTGCTTAGACATCCAATCTAATGGTGCCCCAAATCAGTTTATTAAGGGGGAAAAAAAATGGCACAGCCTTCCAGCAAACAACTGCCTTTGTTCCCTTGCAGAGCTGGTTTAGATCACATATGGTTTTACATCACAACTCCAGACTGCACTCAGAAATTAATCAAGTTTTTATATCCAAAATAAGATAAAACCAGCAATGTTAGATTTTAGCGATTTTTTACAACAAAACTGTTAATCAACACATCATTTTCTAATATGTGTCCTACAGACTTTTCACTATAACTTGAGTTATCTCAGGATTTCCAGTTCTGAGTGTGGAACCAATGTCTCCAAATTAAGAAAATATCAGTAAGAAATCTCTCTCAAGAGAGGCTTTCTTAGAGAATGTTTGAACATGCCTCTTTTTTTTGTGCAAGGGAGACTTTTTTGCCCCAAGAAATATTTACTTGAACCACTGAAGAGCTCCAATGAAGAATCTTTTACAATACACATACCTCCTTTAATATATGTGGCAGTGCTACATATTTAAAGATTATTAATTGGGTTACTAGCAGACAGTTAGTTCAAGAAGACCCAATACATCCTAGTCTATCTAGGAGGTTACTTCTGTAAAGCAGCTTTCCAGTACACATGACACTTTATCTAACTACAGACCTGAAAGCTTGCCCAGACACTAAAATTAACATTGCATTGCTGAAAGTGGGGAAAAAATAACCCCTGAGAATACAGGTATAATCACCAGAGTAAAATGGAAGAGAACTATGTGTTTGGTGTTGTTTTCTGTACTTAGTAGCAAAGTTTGTACAAGAATCTAAATTTTGTACAAATGCTCAAATAAACCTACACCACATCCTCTGGAAGCTTTCAGGCTTCATTTTGATTACCTTCCCTTTGAAAGTCAGCACTGGAAGAGCTGACCCACCTAGAAATTTTAAGGCTTTGCAATTAAATAAATATACTATCGCACAAATCAGATCAGAACAAAATTATGTGGGCTGATAGACTGGCTTCATACCTTAGCTTTACAGAAGACTGCAGTGGAAAGGGGAAGGTGCAGAAAACGGACAGATCTCTAACCTCAAGTTTTGACATGTAAATAAAGACATCTGAGGAGCACACAGGTTGGGAGCTGCTGTAACATTCTATCATAATTAGAAACATTTCAAGAGCTCTGTAATTTCCAATCAAAATTACAGTAATTTCCGATATACAAGCCATGATTCATGACAGAATTTTTACATTCCATGGGAGATTATAGTGGCCTGATGTATGACACACTGAGTACAGCACTAACATAAACAATTCAGTTTAATGTTTAAACAGCACTTGGTGTTTAGAATCCCACAATAAAAGAAACATATTATTGTTGAAATTATCACTTTGACAGTGATTGAAGGGTAGGCAGGCATGTGGCCTATAAAGCTATAATTTTTACAGTCCACAGCTTGAGTTTAATCATTTTGATACAACATTTCCAAATATCCCTTTATATGCTCCTTACACCATATAACTTAAGAGACAACATCCTTTCTGTACAATGAAGTGAACTCCAAAATGTGAACAGCACAGAAGTCAAAAGTTAAAGCCTTGTTAAAAAGAAAACCAGCACTAAAATGCTGATGGCCCAAGAAACATCAGTCTAACTGAGCTTCACTAGCTTTCCTTGGAAGATGCTGAATTTTTCTATGAAGTAATTTTAGAAAAGCAAAGAAGTAGTGATTAAGTGGATTTAACACTTAATCTAATATGAAAATTCAACATTGCAACCATTGGTGCCTTTGGATTTCTTTCAAGCATTTGTATAACCATAATCTTTCCGATTTTTCTGTATGTTTTTCCTTTACTTCTTGAGTACATACTCACTTAAATCAATGTTTTTGCATACTCTAGTGATCTTTCTCAGAAGACATGTCATTGATGATAATCACACCCAACAAGTGCCTGCTGATTTCTCTCTTGCCACTAAACTTGACAGAAAATCTTCAGTTAAAGAAAACAGAATAGGAAACCACAAAACAAAGGCTTAAAACTGAATATGCAACTATATGTATGCACATAAGCAGGTAACCAAGTAGACATTGTGTCCCAAAAAAGTATACAGTATACAGTATACAGCTATAACTTGACCAACTGTAATTTTTGGGGGTATTTTCTTTTTTTTTGCTTTTTTTTTTGACAGTCCACCTCTCATGCACAGTCTCACCAGTCGGTCTGACTAAATATTTTTATGCAAAAAACCACCACCCCAGCATTCCTCATTGCAGCACATGTAATTGCAAAACACCAAACCCTCGAGATTAATTTGGCAGCAATACCCAGATCTTGACCATAGCTTTTGCCATGTCCACACCAGCTAAGAACTGATGAACCTGATCCCTTCTGAGCGACGCCAAGATCCATGGGCACACAGGGAAGGTGTCTGGCTGGTGGGGAAGAGGGAGTGAGAGATCTCAGGAAGTTGCTTCTCTACCCTGCCTGGTCCAGTGCAACCAGAGGTTACCTCCAGACTTAGCAAGGAGCTCTGAGTTTTTGTACTGGGCTGGTACACTGACCCAGCTACCCATTTTAATGCACATAGAAACTGATCTGGGGGAATAATTGCACAAGACATGGAGCTCTTTGAGCCCTGGGAGGTTTACCTGGCTTTTGGTTGCCGCAACCTTTGCAAACAGTGCTTGGGACACCTTAGCTCTCTTCATTTCCTGCTGAATCTCATCATAAATGGAAGCATTAATGTTCATGGAATTGTTTTCTGGTTTTCCATTCCTCTCTGTAGCAATAGTAGCAGTTTTGACCTAAAAAATATGAGACATTTTTCATTACAAAAAAGTTATTTTCCTCTCTTTCCCTCCCTACGTAGCTCTCCTTTGCATTTTATTTCTTTTATCCAATCTTTCTCTGATATTCTTTCAGTGTTTTGCAGAATAAACATTATAAGTTATCTATGGTTCAAGCGACTGGGAAACAGGAAAATTCAGTGCATTGTAACAGGTGAATGCATCTGAAATATGAGTTACCATTAACAGACCACTGAAAATTTCAATGTCATAAATTAGGTGGAAACCTGACAAACAGTCTTGTAGAGACTTGTGAATCCTTACACGATTTCTTTGCCCCACACAAATTAAATAAAAATTGTAACTGCAACATAAAAGAATCTCTAATGAAACAGAAATCTGACAGATATATCTTGATTAATGTCTTATGCCCAGTACACTCAAATGCACAATAATGTTGAAAAGCTGTGGCTTTAGACTGAATTTTTAAAAATTTATCTTATCAGTTCAGTTCTTAAGCTTTTTTTAAGAGATGGTTTAGAATAATGCGTACTTTAACCACTCCTCCATGAAACCAAGATGGACTTTCTTAAAGTTACTGATTCTAGTTATATTTCACTTACATACATCAAATATTTATTCTTCTTACAGTCCAGGTTAAATAAACACCAAACATGTAAACAAGACAGAATGATTACAGTACCACCTTTATGCTGCATCTGCAGCATTAAGGAAACAACAAAAAAATACATCAGTAGCGACATGATGTGCAGGAGACTATCCTTTCCTTCATCCTCTGGAAATGATGGAAGTGATGTTTCAACACCAAGTATCATCCCACCAAGGTTAGACTGCAGTTTCTGCAATATCAGTTGAGAGGTACAAAAAATCAGCAGGTACTCAGCTTATCCTACAATATTCTCAGTAGTTAAGGATAACGTCTGTCTTTAGCAGTTATTCTTGCACGGCTTGCTCAAGATTAGTGGACCTAATGGGCCACTAATCCTAAAGTGGATCAGAGGAAAGGAAAACTGGATTTCTGCCAAGAACCCACAAGGTGATGATGCAAACAAAATCAAACCTTAAGATTTCAATTGAAACCTACTGATTCATACTGAGGTTATTGAGAGCTGAATCAATTAGTTATTCTGAAGTTACATCTAGTTTAAGACAGTCATTCAGCCTAATACTAAATCTAAAGCACAAAGCCTGGCACTTCCAGAAGGTGATTCAGCCTACTCTTAAGTACGTGTCTAAACCCACACTTTCACTATCAGTTTGATCCAGTGCAAGTCAGCATCTTCCTGTGCTCTGAAGTCCCTTGAGGTTCAAAAGGAAATCATGACAACATGATAATTCGTCTTCTAATCTCACTCTCTACGAGCTTTCATATGTCACAGGTCTCACGATATGGGAGTCGAAGGCTTTGGATGAGAGATGTACTTAGGCAAATCAGCAGCCCATTTTTTTCCTAGAAATGCCATGCTCAGTTTGTGTTAGCCATCATCCATAGTGCTTTTAATATAAAATAATCAAGCCCAGAAACTGGGAGCACATGCCACTTTTGCTGGGCCTGATTTGCCCATCAGGCTTTTCAGTAACTGTGCTAACACACACACATTAACTACAAGGGGCAAAACTCCAGCAAGAACAAGCTGTCTACAAGCACTTCCCCTTGCCCCCATTCTGGCAGGCATTAGCACTTTCTGGTGTCTGAAAACAGGGGTCCTAAGTAAAAACAGAAATGAAGAAAAATCCCAGAATGTGGCATACAGTTAATAATGTGAATTTTTTTCATCTGAAAACAATTAGTACTTTGCAGCCATGCCCTTTTCTGCAGTGTGACATTGTACCAGTGACATTGCAGCAGAGGATGGCCAAGCCTGGAACAAAGGCTGCTCAGAAACATTTGAGGCACCTGGCAGCAGGCAGTGAGGAGCAGCAGCACGAAACTCTCTCCTTCCCACTGCAGAGCAGGAAAAGGTAGGCCTCACACCAGAAAAATCAGTACAAGGCTGCAACAGTAGGTGCATTTCCTGAACATTATACAGTGAAATAATTTGAAAATACATAATCAGTGGCAATTTTATAACCTTTAAATAAGAAGGACTTGCCAGAAGTTAACTGACAACTGGTGGGGATGTTAAACATACAACTGAAGACAGACTTATCTGTTTGCACATAAAAATCAGCCTAAGCTAAATTAGAGAATGAAAAAGTGATGGTTTTGTCAACACGCCTTCTTGAACCTTGGGTTTAAATTTTCGGAAACAAATTTCAGTCCTTCCCCACAAAAACAATTTTAACTTGTAACTAATCTTTGAAGGACCCAAGGAGAATATGAGATGAAGGTATTCAGATAGCATACATAAGTCTTTTGAGAAGGAAATACTTTGCTCTTGTGATTTTGATCAAAATGTGTCTCTTCTGTAAGCACATTGCCTTTTTGATTGCTACTGAGCTTCAAAAACAGCTTCATGTTGTAGAAGTACTTCATAGATCACTTAACAGAGCTGTGAACACCCAGATCATCAAATACCATCACACATCAAGCTGTAGACATAATTTAAACTATGCTACTCAGTCCACACTTTTCAATGTCCAATTTAATAAGGATATGCATTTAACCCAAGGGAATTACTGAAAATCCTCATTCTGGTTTGCAAATCACATCTATCTTTATACAGGTACAATAAATTCAACAGCATCTAATATGTCACCAAAGTTAAAACAAACAAACAAATTCCTATTGCCTTCTGTTGATATTTAATTAGGGAACACTAATTGAATTCAGAAAACACTAATATCTGCATCAAAAAGTAGTATTAGCCCAAAGATCTTCTGGGGAATAAAGTCTTAAAGATATAAAATGATAGGTTTGGAGATTACCAGGAGTTGTAGTTTGCAGTCATACCCTCTCCATCTCCAATTCACTTCACTGGCCAACTATAAAAATTCTTCTCCTATCTCTTAATAATTTCTCTTCAAAGATCAGGTGTAGACTCTGGTTGGTCTAGATAGACTATTGGTCTGCTTTGGTCTGATGAATTCCATGCAATAATGCCAATTGACCTCTTGGAGAATATCCATACATAAAACTGTTTCATAATTTATACATAAGCAAGCATCTAGGCTGTCATGTTGAATTTAGAATTGAGCTCAAGACAGAGGCTGTTTGAAGCTGGGTTGAAAAAACACCCTCCTCCTCAAAAAAACCCAACAGAAAACAAAAAAGCTCTCAACGGTGCAACTTCAGGACTTGGGTGAGGAGGTGGAAAAAGTATTCACTTGGGAGAGAAAAACAAAACAAAACATAATCTCTCATCTCATGCACACTTAAGCACAACCTCCCACCCCACCCACAGCTACAGCCACATTTTCTGTTTAGGAAAGAAACCATAGATCAGCCAATTTTTTTTTTGTTTTTTGACAGTAACCAAATTTTGCAAATACTAACTGAAGAGGGAAGCATTATTTTACAAATGTAACACACTGTGAATCAGGAACTCATTTGGCCATCGTCCTATCACCAATCAATCTAGTCTTCTAAGAATACTTGAAAAAAATAACACATCCATCTTCTCCTGGCCTACCCAGATATATCTTCTCATAAAATAAGACTGATTACAGCAGCAAGAAGTTCTGGATTAATTCAATTTTCCTAAAAAAAGGGTAAGTTGTCGTAGAAGGAATAACCAGTATGAAGAGGTTTTCACAAACATGGAAGCTCATTCCTTCCCCATCGAAACTGAAACAAAAAAATCTTATATAGCACATTCTCATAAGTACTGTTTTAGCTTGGGAACAAAAATCTTCTTTAATCCTGGTTTAGCTTTTAATATTACATTGTACATTAAAATTCATAAAGTAGTTCATTCCAGGCAAAACAAACTACTTTTCAGTTCTGCTCTGCAAATAGCAGAGGAGGTACAATAAATGCTGTTGCTTTCAGAACAGCTTTTATCAGGACAAGGTTTACTACTCCATTATTACAGTGGCGCCTGGAAGTGCAGTTATAGTTAAGTGTCAGGGTTTCCATTAACTCTCCTCCATGGTGATTTTTGTGGGGGGCGGGGAGGAGAGGATTGCATTTATTATTTTGTTCATTTTACTTTCGTTAAAATGCAACTTGGCACAAAGATTATCAACCTAAATCTCAAATTTTGCCAACTTAAAAATTTTGCTGGTGGTGATATACGGCACACGCATATGGGACTAAGACTCCACCATAAAGTTTCATGGAAGCTGGTGTTATCCAGAACTCCCTGCAATGGAGATTCACTGGTCCTCAAACACCATCAAAGCCGTGCTCTTCTAGACACCAGTCTTTCAAGAGTAACATCCTATCTCTGAGACTGAACGCATAAATATGAAGGAACTGCAATTTATTTGCAGTCAGAGGGAGGCCAGGATTGTACTTGTGAGATGAAGGTTTTGGTCAATGAGTACCTAGAACCATGACTCATGCAAGATTTGTGGCTACTTCTTAAAACATTGCCTTGTTAAAATAATATTTTGCTCTTGACGTTACATGTACTCTATTTTTACACATGATGATGATGGGCCCCACAGGTTAATACAAGTTTTCTTTGGGGAATATGGGTGGTGAGAAAGATTTCTTGGCTCTGCTGAAATGGAGACTACTTGTCCTGAGAAAGAAGTGTTTATAACTGCAGGATGGCTAAAAACCTTTAAGTAGAATATTTTGGCAAAGAAAATCTGTAACTTGGCCACCTGTCTCCAATCTCCCCCACAATTTGTACAGAGGAGGGGAGAGTCATTTTCCCCCCCACATTCCAAACTGCCCTGATGAGACATAAAGGCCATCCCTAGCACCTCAGCATCCTCTAAATTATCCCCAGATTCTCTCATTTTCACATAGCAAGCAATAGACTCATTCTCTCAATGTGATCTAGGAATACCTCAAAAGGGCCTCTGTGGGGAGATTGCAAGACGAAGGTGTTGAAGAGTGGGGGGGGAAATTATTACAAGAAATAGAACATGAAAGGACCTTTCCCCTTCCTTCTAGATTGCAGAGGTTAAACGATGTCTCCATGCAGTACCTACCTGATGGAGATGCTAACACTTATAAACTCCAGTGCCCCAAGAAATACCCTGATAGACAGGCTTCTGACCCAGGGGTGGCAACTCGAACAATGTCCAAGGGAAAAATCCTTGTGTACGCCGTCTCCTTGTGCTCAGTCCACCAGTGTGGAAGATAGTAGCAGACTTTTACAACTTGACCAGCTTAGAGGGCTATACACACATCCCAAAAGCTTATGCATTAGAGGCTAATGATTTCAATTAAAAAAAAAAAAAAGTAAGATTTTGCATTTTGTTTAAGTCAGAGAGAAAGAGAGAAGTAAGGGGGACAAAGAACTTCTTAAAGGATTTCAAAAAAGAATTGGAAACAATCCAGATACATTAGCTCAAGTAGCAACTAGTAAGAATGCTGTAAAAATGAGATAAATTCAACACTGTTCCTTCTAACTCAGGCACCAGGGTTTATGCTTGGTGAGTTCCTACTATCCAATCAGACCTCCAAGGTCACACTTTCTGGTTTTGCATACAGCAGAATACAGAATTTACCCAGAACAAGCTCAGCTGCTAAATGGTTAAGTCTGCTCTACTGTCTGGCCACCAGTTGGCAACACAAAAATGCAAAATAGATCCTTTTCAGGATGTTTATTTTCACATCCTTCCGAAACTGATAACTTGCAATTGCAAAATAAACCTTCATGTGTGGCATATTAGCTCCCATTTTTCATGGTTTCATAGTTTAATTGTTTCAAATGTTACACTGGTCTAAAGATTTAATATTAAATATGTTGGCTCTTGCGTAAATTCTGTTGTCAGGATAAACGGTCTATTTTCTCTTTCAATGGTTATCCGAGAAGCTCACAGCCACGCTGGAAAAATATTATCCTGTATTCCTGCAAAGTGATCTTTAAATAATTGCTTATAATAAATTTAGTAGTAAGGATGATAGCAGTTTTATTTCCTTAGTATCAAATATTCAATAAACTGTGGACATTTTGGGGGAGGTATCACAGTAGCAGTTTGCATTAAAAAATTTGCAGTATCCTGACTGTAACTTGCTTCTGCTGTGAGTCATAAAGTCATATTTGCCAGTGTTACAACTAGGACAATTTCACTATTATTGCAAGCATCAAGTCTTGTAGTTATCGTACTAACACAGATATTTCAATTTTCAAACTTGGGACTCTGAACACTTAGCAGCAGGTGAAAAGTGCTTCAGATGTTTATAGTGGGGAATTCTGGAAACATGTAAGAAGGTCACAAAGAATCATAACTCAGAGGTTTCTAAATTCTCAATCTATTCACTAGGGGAAATGTGTGTTTTGCTGAATGACAGAAAACAGCCCAACAAATGGAAAAATAAATGCTTTGTTTTTGTAGACCTCAAGTACTAGTCAATGAGGTTTCCTTGTAAACTTGCTTCCCTTTTGAAAAGAATTAAAACAAAAATGTATGCTGTTTCCACTTTGAACTGTTGCAATTAGGTTAACTATACTCCTGACTCACACTAAAAAAATGAAATGTAATTATGAACAAGAGCACAGTAGAGACAGATAGATTCACCCCCCTCCACCCCCTTTCCCACTGAATTTGGACTTACAGTATGTTTTGTCAGTTTAGAAAACCCCTAAGTCTC
The DNA here is from genome assembly GCA_013397375.1 of Toxostoma redivivum. Classification (NCBI taxonomy): domain Eukaryota; kingdom Metazoa; phylum Chordata; class Aves; order Passeriformes; family Mimidae; genus Toxostoma; species Toxostoma redivivum. Next base: position 581,044 of record VXBI01011031.1, read on the forward strand.
ACTTTCTTTCTGGCTGCAAGGGATTTATACAGTTTAAAGTGTGAATTAAAACCAGTACAAGGACTACCTCTGACTTGACATCCTTCAGGAAGGTCCTGTAATTAACTCTGTTCTTTAGCTGTGAAATTGCCCAAGACCACTTGAGACAGAATGAGACATTACCTTGGCAGAAAGAGATAAGTTAAGAAGGAGGGTTAGCCTTGGCTCTGAATTACCTGGGCTGTAGGAGCAGGTACAGATATTAAAACAAACTCAAATGTTATTTTAAACACAGTTATCTCTATTTAACTATTTCCCACTAAAGTATTACTATGTAAATAGATTCTTGTCCTTTATCTTAAAGAATATCTATAGTGGATTTTACAGACTAAACTCAGTTAATGATAACAAAACTACACCATTAGTACAGTCTATTTTTTTCTGTTAAAAATTCCTTCTCTTGAGAAAAGTACAGGAGCAGGTCAAGGCGATCTTCTGTCCTCCCTCCTACAATTTTGTTATTTGTTACTTTAGTGTGGTCCTTAGTATCCATTATCTGAAGGAAAATTAGAAAAATAATCTCAAGAGGAATTTATAGGATTCTGAACGGGTATAGAACATAGTCACAGTCACAAGCCTATGACTGGTTAACAAAAAACTGTTGTTTTCGTCAAAAACTCACCCGTCACAAAACTCCCCCAATCCTAAATCCTTGCTTTGTTTAGCAAAACTGGACTGTGTATACAGCATGATTCCCACATATCTGCAGATCAGTTTGGTTTTTCCTTGCATACGTACAACCTTGAGACACAGCAATGCAGAGTTATTTCTGAAAATATACAGGTTTTGGAGTGAACCATGTCTCTTTGTGGAAATCCTGTGCATTCCTATAGTTCAAATGCATTTCTCGTGTACCTTAAAACAAGCATCAGAGCTTCTTTAATCAACACAAGGACTGCACCATTGAATCTCTTGATCCCACTCTATCAAACTTTACAATTTTTGCAGAATTAAATAAATCTTAGAGAAATCAATAGGAGTTTCATTTTAACAAATACTACATGAAGCTTTAATGAACATATCCAAATCATTCAGAACAATGGATATAGCAAGCCTGTTATTTTATGCAATTTTCAGTAGCTCAAGCTGGTGAAAGCATGCCTAGCATTTTGGGATGGGATCCTCTTTCCCCCATCACTTTAGTTTTACATGTTTGCCTGGAAGAATAATTTTTAAGGCACTACAAGGTACTCACACTTCTCCTTTCATGCCCTCTCAGTTTAATGGTTCAAATCCTCTAAAATCCCTATCTGAAGTTATAACATTAAGAACCTAAGAATTGGAAGAAAAGCTAAAAGCCATCATCTTCCACGCCCAGTAAAGCTTATACCTCAATAAAATGAGAAAAAAAATTCTATAGGAACCATAATGGATAGAATTTATCTTAAAATTAGAAAATAGGTAGTAATAAACTGCTACTATCATCCATTATATTTCTTAAATTTAATTTGCGATATGCACTGCAAGTAATGATTCTATAAGCGTTTAAAAAGCGTGACAGCAAAAGGTTTCTTCTTTTTCAGAAGGTCTCACCCAGCGGGACAGTGAGAGAACACAACAAGCAAATAAATCCCAAAGGCAGAGAGAGTGGTTTACTTGTGGAGGCCGGCTGGGCGGTGTGCTTATGAGAGGCGCCGGGCCCATCGCAGAAGCGGCGTTCAAGCTCCTTTCCCTTTCGTCCTGGTAAATTCGATCTCGTTCTGCTTCTGGCAGCTGCAAGAAGTTTTGCATAGCCCGAAGGTTTACCAGCAAGGACTGCGAGGCAGTCTTGGGATCCTCTTCTTTTCGGAGGATTTCTGAGAGCAAGCCCTGTAGAGAAGGAAGAAAAAAAAATAGGCTTGAGAGTTAGCCTAGGTGAGTGTCTGCAAAACTGTGCTCTGCAAAGCCACTGCTCATCAGTCCTCATTCTTCTTCCCACTGGGCTGGGAATGAGAAGAGCATATGCACTATTTGCTCCACATAGGATTATATTAATGGCATTTTAGGTAGCAAAGAGGAGAGCCTCAATTGTACCCTTAATTTTATTAAGCACCTGTTTTAAATACAACATAAACTGAATCTTCCTAATAGGTCTGCCTCCTTTTACTGGCTTAACTTGCCAAGATATCTTTCACAGTCCACAGACAATCATGAGATGTTAAGGATAAGTGAGATACATTGGGGGGTTCATAGGCTTCACAGGCATAATGCATAAACCTTAAAAAAAGGCTTTCCACATTTCTAGCAACTTAAATAGATCTTTGAAAGGAAGTGATATTTCACATCTAATCTGAGACTATAAACTTGCAACGTTCCTAAAGTACTGCTTCACTGACTCAGGGCCATACTTTTTATAAGTCAATATTTCTTTCTAAGAGCTGCATATTGGAGTTTAACAACAAATGAGGAAACTCATTGGATGCTCTCATGTTCCTCCTTCTTGCACCTTCCTCTCTCTTCATCAGGATAACCCCAATCCTCAAACAGTCCATCACCTGGGATATTTATATTTAATGTCAACAGGTTCTTGACATCTCCTCTCCATGCCAGATTCTCCTTTTAAATATGTCAGGTATTCAAAATGCTCTACTGTCTTGGAGTAACAAGATGGTGATAAGAAAGGTAACTTTTGGAAAAGCAGATGTGAACTACTACTTAGAATAAATGCTGCTGCCATGTTGGGAAACAGAGAGGATTGGCATGGGAGGCTCTTACTTGTAGTGTAACAAGGGAATACACACATGAATTTCAAGAAATAACATAACCCAATGCTTCTTTTCCTGAAGAACTGTTGTAAGTTGTAAGAGGGAAGCAGACAATAAAAAAGCCAAAACCCATATAGGTAATACTGAATATATCTATTCCTAAGGGGGTACAAGAGAATGATACAGCCAAGGGAATCTTTTTGGGAAGTCTGATGCTCACAGCACTTGTGGAAGTTGTCAACTCTCTCAAAGGTCTTATCTTACCAGGCAAAAGACCCTTAGAGAGCTGGTGCTGAAATGCCACTGGTCTCAAGCAGCTGTGCTTGGGCAGGACCAGGGCCCACCCAGTGTGGGTGTGAGCTCTGCACTTCCCTGTTGGGCGATGAGGACAGAGGTATCAACCACTACACCTCAGCCAGTGTGGTCCTGTCTGTGCCTGCATGCATAACAGGGAAATGGAAAAAAACAAACAATTTTTCCAGCATTAAGCATGAAAAGTATTTATGAGGAGGAGAATAAAAAGTATAATCTTGGGGGATACTTTCTTACCACTTTTCTTGATCCTTCCTGTTTTCTGGTATCCAGGCAGAAATTACTCAGAAGGTAAATAAACAAGTTACTTACAAAAGTGGCATTTAGATGATGTTTTAAATTTTTTCTTAATGGTTATTCTAATAATAAATTTACTTATTAGCAAACATGGAAAATAAACTTGTGTCTATAATTTTTTTCTACTTTTAAGTACTCAAACCCACAGTTACCAAGGTTTGTTAGTGGTAGGGTTACACAATCCACCTCAAGAGGAAGTACAAAATGATTTTGTTCTACTGGAGACAAGGTAAAGCTGTCTGCAGAGCACAGGATGTAGAGAGCAGAAGAGAAAGATTTAAGTTGGAAGGGACCTTTAAGATCATTGCATCCATCCATTATGTGTGCACTGCCAAGCCCACCACTAAACCATGTCCCCAAGTCAAATTTATATGTCTTTTAAATACCTCCAGGGATGGTGATTCTACCACTTCCCTGCTCCCTGTTCCAGTGCTGGACAACATTTTCGAAGAAGAAATTTTTCTTAATATCCAATCTAAACATCCCCTGACATAACCTGAGAACATTCTCTCTCACCCTGTTGCTTGTTACTTGGCAGAAGAGACCAAAGCCCACATCGTTCATCTCCTTATAGGTAATTGTAAACATGTGTGATTTCTGACTCTTTCTGTGATTGAGACACCTCTCCAAAAAAAAAACGAGCAAGAAAAACTAAATTCAAGTGGAGTCATCCTTGTCAGGAGAGAAGACTCCCTATAAACAGCCGCCCTACTGCCAACCACAGGAAATGTCCTTAAAAAATATTTTAGCCCATAATAGAAAATATTTGCTTGGATAAGCCTTAGCCACATAGTGGGCAGCTAAAAAAGGTAGAAAAGGGTGTTTTTCTTATATGACTTTTCCCTCTTCAGCGAAATAAGTAAATAAAGAAAATGCTGGGGTTTTTTTTAACTTTTGCCTGCATTTCCACTGCTGTGGGACACCTCTTGATGATTAGAAATGACACTAAGCATTCATTCTCCTCTCTTCCCTAATCACTGTCATGACTCTTTGAGCTAGGAGTAGAACAGAGCAGAGGACAGTGATGCAGAGAGAGCAGGGGAGATGACACAGCATGGAGAAGGCAAGGAGAAGGTTTGCTTCTAGGCTCTAAACCCAAACCTGTGAGGAAAAACCATGAAAATGAAGATGTAGTACCAGGTGCTACAGGTGTATCAGTCAGTCTTAGAATGCAGTTTGCCTGCTTCACATATTACTGCATTGCTACTCCTTCAATTTCTGAGCACAAAACTCCAGCTAAAAGTTGTTAGGCAAGATGTGCAATGTGAAAAATCCTAGAAAGAAAATACTGGCTCTCACATTCTGGCTTGTGCTGATGTGCAGATTAACTGTTCATTTTACCAGGCTTGAACTGGTTTTCCAGGATACCAGTCTTGGTGTGATCTCCTGATATTGTACCTCAAGCTGCATAAAAACTATAATCTCTTTGCAAAGAGATTATAAACACTGTTAGGCTCAGAGCCCTCCTCATTGTTCCTCCATTGTATTCTTTTTGCACTGGAAATGTATTTTTTTTAATATTCCCAGGTTCCATTGGGGAAAAAAAAGTTTACATGTCATCACAAGTATAATTCATTACTAATGGCACAAAAATGTTCAATAAATATTATCAAGGCTTTCAAAAGCTTATTACAAATTCTTTAAAAATGGAGATAAATTAAAGTGTCTGCCAATATGAACAGAAACACTGCCTGTCTGGCCCCCAGTTCGTCTCCTCCTTGAACGTAATCACTGATTCAAATAGATTTTTATCAGCATGATAGAACTTCAAAGCTTCCAGAAGAAACATGCAATTTGCCCAAACCTTCCCAAAACATGCAGTACATCCCTGAACACTATCCCTCTTGGTTGCAGGGTGCTCCTATCCCATGTCCAGGTGGAAGATTATTCCCAAATTCCACCCCCAAGCCTGGATCCTAGCCAAGTAAGTTATAAGCAGACACATTTATCTGTGTCGCTTAGTAGCAAGAGGAGAGCTGTCATGATAGTGTAATAGCACCTTTTTACCTTTTATTTAATAGTGATATGGATAGTGTACTTTTTCTTAAATTACACTATGAAGAATTATATGAATACAGTGGCAATTTCTGTTATACTTAAGCAGGCAAATTTCTCTCTGCCACATAATTTACAGAACTCAAATTCAATAAAACATTACATGATGGTCCATTACTGTTATCAATTTTGAATAATCCATCTTCATTTTTCATTTTACTGGAAAATAAAGTGTGCCAAAGTGGAAGGAAAAAAAAGTAGTGCCTGAGAAGGTGGTTTGTGTAAACTAAGATTTTGTTTTACAATTAAACAGAGCCATTTAGTGCATCCAAGCATTCTCCTTCGAAATAGCAATTGCCCAGAATTAGCATGAGCACAGTCCTAAATACACAGAAGTTTTCACATATGAGAAAGGGCATTAGACATGAATGAAAGGCAGTACATCCTGGCAGCTAATATTTTAAACAAGCATGGGGCTCAAGTAGAAATGAGGGAGGGAGAAAAGTGAGAAACACTGAGAAATAGTCAAAAACCTTCAGATTAAATGCTGTCACTTGTGGGAAAAAGAAAAGTATCAAAATTCAGATATGGAAAAGGAGCAAAAAGCACTCTTCCTTCTTTCATGCAGACAGAGCCATGAGGCTACTGTAACAGCACCCAAGTCCCTGCAGCCTTACAGCTGAAACTGTACACAAACAGAGGCAGGCAGCCCCCAGTTCCAGTTCCAACCACAACCATGACTAACTTAATTCCCTGTTCACACAGTGCAGACTGGTCACCCTGCCATGCACCAGGCTAAGCTACACCTTCCAGTCAAATGTCAGACTGGCTGTGGGAACCCAAGCCTTTCGCTTCCTGACTCATGCTAACATTTAAAAACACACAACAGAAATGGGAGAGGAGTTTATTTATTTGTTTAGGGCTCTGAGGGCAGTTCAACCCAACAAATGTTGATGCTGCATTTCAGCTCTAAGAACAAAACAGAGCAGAGGAACTCCCAGCTTAATTTAATATTTGAAACAGCAGGCAGAGTCTCTCTGCTGATGGGGGGCGGTGGCATCACACTTTGGTCCATCCCAATGCATCATCACTGTCACCCCATGGCTGCTTGGGGCTACCCAGGGAAACTGATCACAAATACTATTTTCTAGCCTGCAAAGCACAAGAAAATATTGAATTTGCTCTTTCAGGACAGTCGAGGTATCTTCACAGTGCACTGACATCAGCAAAAACAAAATATTATGTTTATTAATTTGATGAACTGGCAACTGAAACATTAGCGTCTCAATTTACTAAAATTATCCTGGCAGACTGGTAGTCACCTTTGGACACTTTGCTTGAGGTGAAACTCAGATCTGCCAGCACAAGTACTAACTCAACAAAGTTTTCCACAGTACACTGAAAGGAGGTGCTAACAGGATTCAACCTGCTTCTCTGCATCCAGTGAGCTGGAATCACAACTGCTGAAGGACAAACAAAACTTCAGATCCTACTGTACTCTGAAGACTTCCTAGAAGAAATTCCTCCCACCAAAACTGCTTCTGCTCCCTGCAACAGTTGTCCTATTGTGCCTGTATAGATGTAAAGCTTCGTTCAAGTTATAGGTATCTGGACTTTAATCAAAGGCAGATTCCTGAGAATTCAATTTTGAAATTACCATTTGGAACTTAAGGATAGGGAGGAAATTATTCAAGAACACATCAGTCATACTTTTTCTTAAGGACAAACTTCTAAGGTGTAGCTAAGGGTTTGTTTTTTTTTCTGCTTTATAGATAATTAGTAATAGTAAAAAAAGACACTCTAGTTTTCAGAAGTGTTTTTGCTAAATACTTGGAAAGATAGAAATATTTCTAGTCGACATTTTTGCAGCCAAATTAAAAAATCTTGAAAATTAGGATTAAGTGTTGAATTACCACACTACATTGGTAGAAACTTCCCAACCAAAAACCATCACCAAATTCTATATTCATATTGCAGAGTATAAGTCTGAAAAACAAAAGCATCTTCAGCCAATTTCAAAGTTTATTTTATTGCCTAAACGTTAAGCTAAATCACTCTTAATTTATAGATTGCTTCCTTCCTTAACTTTTACACTGAAAGCAAATCTGTACCCTCATCTGAGACTGTATCTTGACACCAGGGTTTTCTTGTACAGAACTCCTAACTGATTTCAGTGAGTTCTTATGCCTTTAGAAACTGATGGCACGAAATGGTCCCTGGAGATGGCTCAAATATGCTTATGACAGTTTCAAAAATGTCAGTGGTAAGCCTGAGTTAGCTTTCTATCTCAGAAAGCAGAACATGAATTTAAACAAGCATTTTCACTTTTCTAGCCAAAAAAAATCAGAAAACAAAACCAGAAAAACAACTTAGGATATTACATCACTATTAGAAAATAGCTCCTCAACAGCATCAGTTATTAAAGCACTATCCTAATTTTAGCTCAATGTGATGTATCCTTGAATAAGCTGTGAAGAATTCAGAAATACAGCAAGCAGAACAAATTTTAAAAGTTTTCATGTAAGAATTGCTGCTACCTGTGTTTACCCTTGGATATTAGCTGTCACTATGGGTAAAATTAACAATTTCAAGGTTTGCAAAGGTGAAATACACCCTCAAAAAACTCCTCTGTATTTCAGTGGGGCTTTGCTTCATATGAAAAGTCTGCTGAGATATTTCTTGGTAAAACTGAGACTGACACTCTCTAGGCTCCTAGTATTTTGCTTCTTATGTTTGCCACAAAACATAACAAATACTGCAAAATCTTACCTAGCTAACTGCAAATACTAACTTGATTAGTAAAAACAATTTGTAGGATGTAGGGATACTATTCTGTGTTCTTTCAAATAGATTTGGTTGAAAATTGCAAAAATATATAGGTGTATTTCATATCTCTTTAGGGGAATTGTTTTCAGAGTTTATTTTGGAGTTTCCTCCCATTTCTGGGTCACTCTCAACACATTTTACCAAGCTGGTTGATCACAAAGTCTGGGGGAGACTTGAACTTTAAAGAAATATTTAATAACATTTGTAGTAAGAAAAATACATAGCAATACATATTTTAATACATATTTAGTGTAATAATACTAATATTAAAGTAAAGAATCAGTATTTGCAGTAGAAATCTTGTTCTACAGTTGCATTCATCACATCAAAAAAGCATTTTCTCCTATTCTGTCATATAAGTTCAGAGTCCAGTAAGAACCTATCATCCTTGTATTTCAGGTAACAAATACTGCTTATGCACAAAGGACATGCCAAAAGCTGTATGCAAATCTAGCTGACAAAAACTGACTGCTTCAGAGAGGGGAAAGTTTAGATAAAACAATGTGCTTTCAGGCAAACCTGAGAAAGAAGTAAATATAAAATAAACTTTATTGTCTGAATTACTTGCTTGGCTTTTTGTCCAGGTAAGATGGCAGACCACTGTAACACGAAGTTACTACTATTGCTTTAACACTTTAGAGTAATAATTATTAAATTTTTAAACACTGTACTAAACAAGATTCACTTATTTGTAAATACAACAACTGACACTGCCTGGACCTGAATTAATGTAAATAATCCCTGCATGAGTTCATGCAACCCATGAAATTTGGTATGAAAGGCCCGGATCTGGAAACCTCCTCTACTGTAAAGAGGAAAGACACACGCACACACAAAGCCCTACAGAGAATTCACACAATGACTCTACTTTCTTTTAGCTAAAGGAGGATGTAAAATATTGTAAGGCAATAGTAATTCAGAACAATTATAAATGACATGCTGATTCAAACCTGCTACCAGAGCATTTGAAAGAGAATTTTTTATTCTCTAACAAAAATGCTTCAAGAGAAGCTCAAATTATGATTTTTTTTGTTATACTATAATCTACAGTGGGCAAATTGTTCCCTAAGTGTGTGTTTTAATTTAAAAATGTGAAACTCAAAGCTAATTTACCTATGTCTTCTTAAAATATTTCCCATTTTAGAAAGTCCTATTAAAAATATTTCATTTTGTGTTATAACGTACTTCTAAAATTTTGAGATCTTATTATTTGCATCCAATATACTGACATTTCTTCCATAATTTCTGCTTGATTAAATTCCATGCAACATGGCATTAAGTTAAATTCATAGAGCAGAATAAATTATAACAGGGTTAGCTTCTAAAACAGGTGTAAAAAATAACACATTTTAGTGTTACTTATCAGCTTTGCTAGGGCTGGCTTTTTCCGCATTGAAGAGCTGAAGTATATGTTCTGACGTGGACACCGGCAAGCTCAACAACTACTGTTTTTGCAACAAACTACAAAAATACATGAAGAGAGTAGATGATCTAGAGACAAAGCTTTTCATTTTTAATCTTTTCAGAAGCCTGAAAAGATGTTATTAGGACTTTCACTGGAAAATAATAAAAATAAATGCAAGTATGGATAAAAGACCATCTCCTGTACACCTGTGAAAGAAGACAGGTTGTTCAGTGCGTGCAGGTGGTCAGATCAGGTACAACTCTACAACACAAAAGGCAATCTGTTGGCTGACTTTGTGAGTGGTTCTGCATTGAGCTGTTCATTTCCTTTACTGGGAAATTCAGCTATTCGTAAACCATCACAACTGGAGAGGAGCCATGCTTCCTGTAAGAACAGTGGATATTTCCACAAACCATCAGTAATGTATCAACATGGACAGTGATCCTGCAAGGAAGCATGGTTCCTTCAGAGGAGCTAAGTGAGGTAAAAATGAGAAGACAGACTTAGAAGATGGCAATTACTAATTAGCAAGAGAAAGAAGGAACTCTTAGACTTAAAAAAAAAAATAAAAAAAAGAGGACTGACCTGAGTTCGGTTAAAAGCCACACGTGCAAATACTGCCTGTGAGATTCCTGCTCGTTTCAATTCATCACGGACCCATTGGTAGATTTCGGAAGACACCTCTGTGTTCGTTGAGACCTGCTGCTCCAACGGCTTGTTCATGGATCTACTGACAGGAGGAGGGTGGTTCAAGTACTGTTGGTTTAAGGACTGCTGGGCTAGAAGTCTGTTCACTGCATACTGCTGGTTCAGTAACTGGGCCATTACCAGCTGCTGATTTACCAGCTGAGGGCTAATGGGAGTAGATACAAGTCCAGGGTGCAGGTTTGGAAGTGGGGTCCGAACTGATGGTTGACTACCATGAGAAAGCTGAACAGGAGATGGAGGCTGTTCGGCTGTGTTCCCTGGGACTGGCTGCTGACCGAAGTTGACATGGTTGGCACCTTGCTGGGATAGTTCAGAAAGGCTATCCATCTCAACTACAGCAGAAAAGAAACATTGAAAAGGCCAACATCAGACTGAAAATCACAAACTTGACTGTCCTCATAAGATATGCTAATAAAAATAAATAAATGCAAAATGGTGCAATGCAACCCAACCATGAGCAGGTTGCTGCATCCCACAGTGACAGACACAGGGGACTTCAGACAAAGCAGTCACCAACTAGAGATGGGGCAAAGACAAGAGACAAAAATCCACTCTGTGTTGCAGACGATGCAGGTGAAACAACAAGTGCATCTGAGCAAAGGGTAAGGAAAACATGTCCAAGCCAGAGAAAGAGAAGCCCCCGGTGACTGGTTTTGCTCCTCCCATGAGGTCCCAGCCATGACATCTGCAGTTCCCAGCCACTGGAAATCTGCAACAAGCAGGGTGAGGTGCAGACCTCCCCATGCTCTGCTAATTTCTAGATGCTGCATCAATTGTATGGGACTGCTATGAGCTAGTATAATTTATGTAAATTACACAGATGGGCTGCTTTATCTTGCAACCATGTATGCATGTTTTTTTTCAGTGACTTGCAACATGGTTGAATTTTTTTCTTCTATTAACTCATCTGTCTTTGACACACCCTCCTTTTTAAATAACAACACAGTTTTTTAAACTACAAGAGTTCTTCCAGTTCCCCTCTTGTGCATGATTAAACAATATAAAATAACTCTATGTTGATATAAAGGAGTCTCCTTTTTATCCGCATTTGTAACTTTTTTTATTCCAAAGCTTCAGCAGCTCTGGTCTGCAAATAGCCTTAAGAAAATAAGATTTATTTTTAAAGTCCAGTGTTTTCACAGAAGTGTTGTAGAAATTTTTTTTCTTATACTAGTAAGGCTTTTTTTTTTTTTTTAAGGCAGTGTCTGAGCTAGTCACAGTAATTATGATCTTCACTAACAGTCATCAGTGCAAGGCCACCCTTTCCTCCACAAGGATCGAAGCTGGATGAAGAAATCTGCGCTTGGCTTCCCAGCTGCATCCCCATCTTCGTCCCCTGTCTTATCACAGGCAGAAATTTGGTAAATAAGAAACAAGCCAGTTGTTCTGCAGAGAGTTCTGGTCTCTATAGCCTGGCTCAATACCCAAGCAGAGGCCCTGGTACTCCTCACACAGGTAGCTTTGGGGGCAATGCTGCCTCTTCTGCCATTCGTTTACACAAGAACACACAAACACACATTTTCTATTCTCTGGCTTCACTGACCCCAGGTGAATGGATGATGAACCTGTCTTGGCAGCCTGTGTAAGTAAAATTTTGCATGGGTTGCCCCATGCAGGAGCATTTCTGCAAAGATGTGGGAGATGCTGCTGTGGTAAGGTCACTCTCCCCATATGGCAACTCTGCTGCTTCACACATGGAACACCTGAAACCAAGTGAGGTCTTACCACTAAATTTGGTGGTCTCAGAAGAAGGGTTCTGTGTTACACAGAAGGTACAAAGTAGATTAAGGAAAGAAGCTGCCTTTTTTCACTCAGGAAAAGTAGAGATCAACCCAAGTGGGCCATTCACTCGGAACAGTAATTCAAGCAATTATCACAAAAGTGATGCATTGTCTTCATTACAGCCTTAAGCTATAAAAGGCAAGGAACCTGTTTTGGTAGATTAATGGTTTTGCTTCAAATACTGAAAGCTAAGTCAAGCTCAAAATTCAATCCAAATTGAAGTCCTATTTCTCCATTCTGTTGAAATCTATGTAGAAATTTTCTGATAGTGTTCAAAATTATGTGAACAGGTTTAAGAAAGATAAAAGGGATCACAGAATTGATAGATTTTTTTTCTCCAAATAATTTACTTGTGCTTACTACAAGAAGCAAACAATTGTCACAACAACTATTTGTTAAAATTAATTGAAATTAGGGTCCCAAGGTTAGAGAAAGATATGAATTTATAAAATTACAGCATTCTTCTCAAGTGATAGCTGAAGAAGCCTGTTTCTTTAAATATACATTAGCCAGAATGAGAAAAAAATACATATATTAAAAAATCAGTTCGTCACAGTTCCAGGAACAGGTTTTCTAAACAATTATTCTGGGTGGTAGAAGATCTCTAGATTTACAGAATGACAGCTTTACATCTCTGGCAACCCAAGTCAGCTTGGCTGTTTCAATAGCAAATATTTATTTAAATGAATTCTTTCACTATATATGTACTTTCTACATCTACTCATCAAAAGCATCCTAAACTTATCATGAAGGGAACTGGCTTCTTATATGACTGTGACAGACCTCAATGTGACACATAATAGTATGTAACCACCATCAAGGCAATTTTTTTTTTTGCTTACCCATCATATCTTTTGCCTTCTTGAAATGTTTATACCACCTTCCAAATTCCTGACATTTTGCTGCTGAGACATTTGCATAGTAAGTGCTGTTCACAATGGAAGAAATCATACTCTGTGTGAAAAGGGGAGAAGAAAAAAAAATCTGTAATACAGAGCAGTACAAGTCAAAGCACAAATTATTTCAATTGTTGAACCATTATATTTTTAAAGTTTGAGAACCATATTGCATTTTAAATCCTATCATCCAAAGCCTTTTGAAAAACTCATTAATTGAGCATGAAAACAAACCAAGGTATATTGTAAATGGGAGCAAAAATAGCAGATGTACTGAGGGAAGAACAAAGTTATCGACCAAGAAACATCATGCAATGGGATGGGCTCTGGACAGAAGATTCTAATCTTGAAAGTGAATTTTATTCATCCTATTTCTGCTTTTAAATTTGATTGACCCTTCACATACCCACACAGGCATACAATTCCTACACTGCCTTTACAAATGCAAGCAGTGACCCATATTATTGACATCCAGTTCCTCTGTGACACTTATCAGAAAAAATAATGGGATAAAACTTTATCTGAATCACCTATGAACAGGATAAAATATGGGGTTTATAGTGAATAAAATATGTATCTAATAACCCAAAATGAACCCAGCCTTGTTTTTCCTAAACAGGGTATTTTAAGTGATTTTCAAAAACAGGCTTATGAAAAGCTTATTGTCATGTCTAATTCTGTAACTGAATATTAGCTGTAAAATAGACCAAAGGAAAATCGAGATGATTTTTTTCTGAAAGGTTCTCGAGATATCAGATAGCTACAGTGAGAAATTTACCTTCTGCTCAGTTATGACCAATTTTAAAATAGTGGAATTTACAATGCATAAAACTTTCAGTTCCAGTACATTCTTTTGCAAATCAATTAAAACTAAGCCTTGCAAAATGAGATAATGCTGCAATTTGAAAATTATACTCAGTGTATGATGCATAAACAACAAAATTAGCAAATATAATTTCAACAGACTGAACTTTGCCACCCTTTAAATTTCTATGTGGAAAGTAGTTACTTTTGGCTTAACTACAAGAATTGTCCAGTGCGTCAAAACAGCAATGACAGTCAAGAAGACAAAGCCTTGGTTATTATGTTTCTCCACTATTCAGCATGTAACATTTAGATATATTTGTGCTGTCTTAAGAATCATTTAGAGCATCAATTCTTTGTTACACCAACTACAAAAGCCACTAGAAGGAAGAGTCTGGAGAAAAAAATGCAATAGATGTTACTGTAAGTCTTCTTCTAAAAGCCTTGTTCAGTTTCTGACTAAACGTACCTTCATTATTGATCTTAGTGAAGTTCATTATAACCATTTTCTAAGGTATTACTCAGTGGCAAGCTGTTTGTGGAGGCTCAGAACTGCTATAGTGAGGTAGCATTATTTGTGCCAAATGTGGATATCCCCTACTCACCAGGCAGGTATTTTAATGTTTCTCCAAATCACCAAAATTCTTGCCTTTCTGAAACTAGCTAGAAGCCTTTTGTCAGTGCTATAAAAGAAGAGTGACATTTTTATAGACTACCACAAGTCTAGCCTGAATGACCAGAACCAAGGTCAGCTGAACTCAATTTCAACTTCCAGTATAACAGTAGTATACTTAATGTCTAACATGTACAAAATTATCTTTTAAGCGTTTTTATAGATTAAACTATTTTAAACACGGGCACATGGTACATAAGACAAACATGGGCACATAGACATAAGGCATGATTTTAAAAGTCCTAAGGATCTGAACTGGCAAATTATATGACTGCACAGACTACTTGTATAAACTGCAGATCTGTATGTGGAAAATGGGGAACTGCACCTGTCAGAGGCCATCATCCCACACCAGCTCGTGTATTTTGCAGATGTGATTTAGACTTCAAGGTGGGTTTCTCGTACTTTGCCCCTTTCAGATGTGTTCTTCTGCCCAATTAACTTAAAGTATGAAAACACGTGTATTAGTTTTAGTAAATTACCTATTATTGAAGATGTTTGTCTAAGATTTCCTAGTGCTCCCTTCCACGTCATTTTACAAAAACTATACACAAATGACAGGGCAGTTTGCAATACATCCCCTGCTTCTTCAGGAATAAATTTAATGCAGTTACTTTACAACCAAATAGGGGACTGATCTAAGAAACACTGCTGGGAATTTTAGCTTCTCTGACACAATGTGAATTTCGAGCTTTGATGGCTAACACTGTGATTTTACTCCTGCTCTTCAAAGTGGATTAAAAAAAAAAAAAAAGACAGACATTATAAACACATTTAAAAATGAAAATTATCCTGCATTTTCTTTGAGAACACTTCATGCAAACATTCAAGTGATATTACCTACGCTAAGAATCCTCATCAGGAGGAATCAATGATTTATTTACTAATTCACTGAAGGTAAAATTTTACAAGCCAGATAAAATATTATTACCTTGTTAACTCAGAAAATATCTTGACAACACTGAATTTCATTGTTTCTATGTGTTATTTATTGTCATCAAATGTGTAGTCACATCAGTGGAGAGAGATGCACTTGGCTGTAGAAATTTCCTACTGCTACAGAATTCCTGTACATTTTAATGCCAATCTACATATAAAAATGTCTGATATGCTTATAGTCTAAAACTTAAGATTAACCCCATGAGTCAGTGGTCTTCAGAGATTCACTATCTAGACTTAAGGCATATTGAAGCTTTTCATATTACCTTTTCATATTCACATTACACTTGAGCTCCCCATATCATGAATTATCAATAATCAAAATTATTGTATTTGAAGCACATCATATCCTGGTACTACTGGACATAACCTCTTTATCTGTGAGGCACAGAGGCAGATGCCTTCCACACACAAGGATGAATATAAATATATCATACAAATATTCAAATGCATCACATGCATCACTCATAATCAGATTTCTTTTTCACATGTTGCAAAGAAAATTTAGAGAATGCAAAAACTAGTCAAAGATACGGAATCTTAACTTATCTCCCTGTAGTTTACCCATGAAAGTAAGTTGTGAGCCTTCAAGATCTCAAATTTCCCTCTTTCCCCTCTGCAATGTTTCCCTCCCCCCAAACACATCACTTGCAGTCATGTTCTGAGAATCGGGAGATCTCATCTGAAATGGTGCCACCTTCACAGAAATCCCACTATTCTGGAATGATACCATCTGCTGCAGCCCAAGTGCTCTTTTTTTAGCCAAATAAGTTAATTATAATTAGGCATCCAACAACTGTATGAAGGTAGGGGTAGAATTTTTCTGAGGTTCAGCTGAGGTTCACCCAGCGTAGATTGAACCAAATCCCATTTTCTCTGGAAGATTAAATACCAGAGATTAAATACCAGACACCATCTTTTTCTCAAAGAAGTTGGGGAACTCCCTGGGGAAATATCATAGATCTCAAGCAGGAATCGTTTCATATGCCCGTCAAACAAAACCCAATAAAATGGTAGCATCAGACACCTTTTGTTTTGTGCCAGAATCTAACGCAAGGTGCATCCTGCAAGATACAGGAAGGACCTGAGCCTTTCATGCCGGCTCGCTGCTGCAGCCACCGCTGCAGGTGCTTCAAGGGAGGCATTTCTGAGTCATTGCCTCTAACACTGCTCTTCAACCAGGTGAAGTGTTGCTCGATCATCGCTAAAAGTATACTGTTGTCCTTTTTGCAAAACAACAAAAACAATGTTAATCAGGTTAATTCAATCATCTAAACCAAAACTGTTCATGCTTTTCTGCCAAATCAACCAACCACAGCAAAATCTGTTATCAGTGATTGCTCAGCTTCCAGTCAAAAAAGCTTTTAACCCCCACAGTCCCAAAACTTCCCCTAAATAACCTTAAAATTATTTTTATATGGGTGGAATAAGGTTGTTTTCATGCTTCATGAAGGGGTACTTGGGCAGCAGTATTTACACAGAGCAAATACATGCTAACAGACTTAGCAGAGAGTAACAGACACAGCAGCTTCCTAGAACAACTCGGCTGAATTAGATATCAGGGATTCCTTTGCAAATTAAACATTTTTCTCAAAAGAAGCACTGTAACCAAAACTTATTTAGGTCTTCCAGGTTGTTTAACTAGGAAAAAAAATCTGAGCTTTTTTGCAACTCATTCATTGGTGTTTAAAGCTTCAAGCCTGCTCAGTGGAAGGGGCAAGGGCTGCAACAACTTATTTACACAATTATCTAAATACGATTAAACAGCTGATGGACAAATATTAAACTGGAAAATGTATAGTCATTTCAGCTTAATGTAATCCCCTTTCTGTAAACACCCAAGACGATTTTTTTTCAACCAGAACAGTCCTGACATCTCATAAGCCTAAGGGTGAATAGCAAGAGATTGTTTTTGATAGTTATAAATATTCAAAAGACATGCAGACCATCTGCTTTCATAATACAGGTAAAGCAAGACTGAAATGGTGACTGCTGTATAAAAATGGTTCTTTTAACAAAGTCTTCCTCTCTTCGAAAACTATAAAGACAGATGTCAAAAACTGTTTACACAGGGTAATCAGGAGCGTGCAAAATGTAATATTCCTTTTACACACAGTGCTTGCTAAAGAGATTTTTTTTTCTTTTTCTTCCCATCTGTGTGTTGCAACACATTTCTACAAGTTAAAAACATTTTTTCAAACAGAGATCTCATGAATACCCAAAAACATGCTATCTGGTTTCTGAATGCTAATTAATTTCAACTAAGGAATCTGATTTTTTTTTCTGTAGAAAGGAATGCATGCTTTTGAAATGGAGTACTTCAACAATGACAGACACTGAAAACAGAACACCCCACAAGTTTAATTTTGCACTAGTTTGACACTGGCTATTTTCACAACTGTTTTACGTTCAAACCCACATCTGCTAAATCTGGTTATAAGACAGGCAGCAACTATACTCTCACTTTTCAAATGAGATTTTATTTACGTTTTACTATTTATCAAGTTTTTCAGTATAAAGCCTTAAGGGTTTTGTGAAGTGGTAAGTAGAAGATACCTCATCATACAAGCAGAATATGAACAGTGCTGCCCATAAACCCCACAGTTAATTTTCAGAGCTGAAACACTAATCTTGACAGTACCCTTTTAATGTATTATATTAATGGTACAGAGGCGTTAAGCACCTTTTTTATAATTCTCAATAAAATGAACATTTACTGAACAATCTGTCAAACCACTGGCTCCATTTTTTAAAACCAAACTTTTAAGGCTTTATTCTATTTTGTCTCCCATAAATCCTCTGCTTTACATCCCTAGACACCAGCAGGGAAGCATGTTCCAATGCTGCAAACTTAACATGGCTTTTTAAAAAAAAATAAAAGAGAAAACCTATGAGCCTTTGTCCCTAGACCTAGTTTGAATACTGATAAAGTTGCAGAACAGAACTTAAAGATTTGGGGGCAGATGGAAGGGGGGGATCTTTTCATAAAGACAGAGGAACTTTGTTTCCCCTATTCTAGCCACTATCAGTGGCTTTTGTTTGCGTGGAAATAGCAACCATCAGTTCTAACAGAAGCTGAACTCTTACGAGTGCTTATTTCTCAGGAGGCTCCATGTTAGCATTTTTCAAACGAGAATGGAACATTCAAGCCCCAACCAGATAACACAAGATTATCCCTAAATCAAAAGATTTTAGCCTGCCTGAGCCTATGCCAGCCCACATACTGCATAAACCCAACGAGGGCAAAATGTCGTTCCTAGTGTCCTGGCATGGCAGAGAAATATCATCTGCCATTCTGAATAAAAGCAGACCAAATATATCCATCCAGTAGCTGTTTTTTGGGCAAGAAACCCTGACATGGACAGTTTAACTGCGTACAAAGAATTATGTTAAATTCATTGGTCCATTAGCTTGAACTATAGCAAATAATGCAACGGAATTTGTTGTCATATGCCCTATAAACATGTAGGATCAGGGAAAAACCCACAGATGGGCAGAGAAGAAAAAAACTTTTGTTTGTGCCTTTGGCATTGCACTTGGATGGCTATCTGACCTCCATATTGTTGCCAGGGTCAGGAGAATAAGGATCTGCATGGCAAATGCTGGTCATATAAGTTAAAACTGAGTAAAAGCAGATTTACAGTGATGGCACAGGCTTTTCTTCCAATACGTTAGTATGCCTTTCATCCTTTCTCCTATCCTTGAAAAACTGAAATTATCTCCTCCTCCTTTTCTGTCTTATGTTGTCTTTAAGTATTATAAATGTATGTATTAATGTAAACATAGAGCTACATTGGTATGAGGGAAGATGAAAAACTAAAAGAACCCAAATGATATATACATACATACACATATATTTATATATGGATAGAAATATACCCACACATGGGAAGATTTTGAAAATCAGAAATGAGGATTCAGCATCTGAAGGAACTGATCCTTGCACTATTTTTACCATTCTGCAATGTAAATTCCCAGTTGCTGCATGACAGAGCAGCATTCTCCCAATGTTTTCCGAGCATCTCCCACTGACAGATATAAATAAAGCTCAAATAAAAGCTGCTTCCCAAGATACTACTCTCATATCTACAAAGGTTAAAAGCTTAAAAGAGAGAAAGATAGGTAGGTGGGAAATGTTAATTCAGATTTGAAGAACTTCATAACTGCATTACAAGCTTCATGGCACAGTGCCTTAGACTTAAAAAAGCAGGAAGAAAGAAAGAAAGAAAATGAAGTCACAACCCCAACCTATAAAAGATAAGGAGACATATAACGCATTTTTGTCTTTATTGTCAGATGTCCAACACAAATCTTTCTAAGAATCCCGATTTTACTGCACACGATTTGTAAATGGCAGATACTTAGTAGTAAAAGTCCTGGCTAAACTCTTCCTAAAAACAACTTGGATAAAACATAGAATGCAAAATAACCAGTATTTAGTAAGTTAATTCTTGGTTTACTTCACAGAATGAAAATGAAATTGAGGGGTGACTTATTACACCCTAAGATTTTGATTATGCAAGTGCCTTTGCCAGCAGAGCTCTGAAATTTCAGAGTTCCACGGGTAAGAAATGTGCTATCCATTCCAGCCAGGAATCCATTTGAAAAAGCTGTTGTGAAATTAATAGATTGCTTTAAACTTCTCTTTCAGCTTGAGCTAGGGATTCATGTTTTCAGGAGCTCTCCCTGCTGGTGCTCACCACACCATCTTGGGGTGCACAGGCAGAATTTCTACTGGATGAAGACAAACCCAGAAGCCATGCTCCAACCCGGGCTGGACTTTAAGTTCACAGAATCAGAATTAAGCTACTCCAGGTTAAGATCCATCCCTCCTTACCAGTTCCCTGTGGTGACAGTCTCAGCCTCTCTCCAGAAGGCTGCTGTTCCTACACTAGGATATTTACTACATGACATCTGTGCACCTGCAGTCACCTCTTCTTGGGATGCAATAAATGGGACTAGAGGAAACTAGAACCGAGAGGACAATCCAAATAATCCAGATATGAACCAGCATTTCTTGTATGGAAATAAAGAGGTAGGTGGGGTCTTGGAGATCTCACAGACTGGTTTGGTGAAAATATGAGACACCTTCAGCATTCCTCTCTGGTGGATTGGTTTTCTTTCCAATCACTCTGTTCCAGTCAGGTCAGAATGCTTCTGCCTTGTTTTCTATCTGGGATGCTTGTCCTAATGAAAGTGCTTTCAAATACTAACTCAATGCAAATGCTTTGTGTGTTACAAGACATTTTAGACCTATTAATGCATTAAAGTCGGCTTTGTGTATGCTAAAAATTTCTACAAAACTGCAGTATATACATTCTCCTGATAGAGATGTTGATAATTGCTCTATCTTCACCCAGCCACAATGTTTGTTTTAATTTCAGTTTTTGCTTAATATTACCCACCACGTTAAGGAAGATTTCCTTGCTGGGAAATAGGACATGATTTTCATCAAGTCTCTTCTCGGATTCCACTGTTCTGCTAAGCAAAGCATCAGATGTCTGGCATGAAGCTGAGCCCTAAGGCACAATGTCCAGACAAGAAGTCATCAGACTTAGTAGCACTAACAGTTGTCTTGCTGAATTTCTTTTGGTGTTAAGGATAAGCCTTTTCTTTGATCTCTTTTCCATTTTCTACATAAGTTTTTGCAGCTTTTTAAAGTCAAAAGAGGCCGTTTTGAGCATCCATTTTGGAATCTACATAAAATGAGACCCTAGAACTTCATCTAGCAATTTTCAAGTTCAGTCAAGTTACCAGTGGCTGAGCTAGAGAAATCATCAAGTATTTATCTGAAGACTTCTTGTGCTGAATCTTTCACCACATCCATTGTAATCTCTTTCTGTAACCTCTAAATGTATCTTTTATGTACCTTTTTTTTTTTAAGTCTATGACTAGCTTTTTGAACTTCATTGATTTCTGCTCCTAGTGAGTGCATTTTTCATGCCTCTGATTGCTTGCTTAAATACCCTTCTAGTGCCAAATGTAACATCCCTTATCTATCCTTTGTTTAAATGGTTAAGTCTCAGTTTTACTGTTTCAGATCACGTATCTCTTTATGAACCACATGTACATCTGATTATTCTTAATCATATAAATCCAAATTCTATGAGAGATGTGCTACTAAAAGCACATGAACACACTTCTTTCTGTACTAAGAAAAACATAAAATTTTGTCAGGAGAAAAGTAATTTATAGTATGAAATTTGCTATGGGTTCTTAACTTTTGCTAGGTAAGATCGTAAAGGTGACATTGTAAGCAGCTGCGTTAGCCAAGGTATGGGTTTTGCCTCTGTGTTGCTTTCACTAGCAAGAGTTTGTGAAAAGTATAAATGCTCTGAAGAACTCATAAAAAGATCCAAGTTTCAATGAAGGTATCTCAAAAGAGAAATGTTCCAGCTAGCTTTCCATGAGGAATATGTATGTACCCTTTAGAGTTCTATTTACTAAATTTTTCTTGAGTAGTCATTACATTAAAATATATAAATTTAAAAAACCAAAAAATTAGCTGAATTAGACTTAGCACACAAATATCCTCCTTACAAGAAGTAGAGAGTAAGAAACACACCTTTAGGAGCTTGGAGATGTGTGAGTCGGCACATAGATCTTGGTGGAGTTTTATTGTGATATATATATATGTAAATATATAAATACACACACAATCCTTAAAATTCTAAGGAAGTCCCAATATACTGATTCAAATATAAACACCCTAAGTAAACTTATGGAGCTGAAAGCTCTCTGGGTCCAGAAAGGCCATTGATACCAATGTCCTTTGCATGTGTCTCAGTTTTTCATCATCACAAAACCCATCCTTCTCCCTGACAGTTTACTGTAAATTACCAAATTCCTTGGAACAGTGGCATGGCCAAGCACACTTCCCCTCCTCTGGTGCAAGCTTATAGAAGAACTGCAGTTATGAGCGTAGGAAATCTTAGTACTTAAAAAACAAAATAAAAATAAATGAGACAGGTGTATATGAGGAGAACATTTCATCCTTTCCCACTTCTGGGGAACAGACCTTTTCCCTTTTGAGCAGTTTATTTCATGGCTTCCAGTGAGGCACAGCTGAGGTTGCTACTGTCCTGAAAAACCTGTCCTCTGATCACTGCTGCAAGGCACCAGCGGAATCTGATACCATTTGTGCTGCTTTTAAGGAAGTGTCCAAGGAAGGAGAGACAAAGCTCACCCTTGCCTTAGGGTTCTCCTATCATGGTTCTTGGGTACAAAAAATGAAGTACTTAATTACTAATTTAAAAAGAAAAAAGTGGTGATGGTGGGGGAGCAAGCTTTCAGAGTTTTGCTCAGTCTGAGAAACTCCTCTCTTTTCTTCTAAGTTATGATTCTAGTGAAGCAATGAGTCCGGTCTGACAAGGTGAGAGTTGCATGTCTCTGAGCACTGCCTCTCAACAAGCGGGTCCTGTTTGCTTCTGCTCCTGTCAGGTAAAAATTATTACCAATGCAAGTGATTTTCCCCTGGTGCATCTTTATGCCTACACCCCGGCGTCCCCTAACACAGATGTACCTCATCTTCGAATCTGCTGACAGTGACGCTACAGCACCTACAGAATTTGCTCAGCTTTTGGGTAGGTTTTATAACCACGCTGATCCCTGTGCCTCCCACCACTGCTAGTAATAACTGAACTAGTCAGAGAAGGTCTCTGGAAACCAGTCACAGCAATGATTAAGATGCAGACATACATATCTCCTCGCCCTTTAAATAGAAGGCTTAATTGGTGATGTGGATAGCAGCTTTCTAATGGACAGAAATTAAACTCCATTTAATTCCTGAGGAGACACTTCCAATGCACAAGGTTTACCACACATTTGGAGTGGGGAGGGAGGGGGGAAGGAAAGAGCTGCATGCACAACTCTCTCTACCTCTGACAATCACTGAGGAAAAGCAACATGAGGACCAGAATGGCATAAGTGTGGCAGGTGTGAATTGACCTGCACTGGCAAAGCTGTGAGCTGGGAAAGTTGCAAATCACATGATTGTGCAATACTTGGCTCCAGTCAGTGCTATCGTGTTCTTTATTAAAAAAAAAAAAATCCTAAAGACATGTACATCAAGTTAAGGGATTAACTGTCAAGTGACATTACTGAAAATAGAGACAATATATTTCTTTATTGTTAATGAAATTCAGTTAAAAGTGAAGGAAGTGATAAAGAATGTACTGTTTTGTAATGTATTTTACATAAGAACGTAATATAGAAAGGGAAGTGCAATTAAATCTTAATGTGGACTTTTTTATTTTTAGTTTATCATCTGGTTTACATTTTGAGCCCCTTTGCAGCAGTAAATTATGCTGGCATTTCTTAGGGAATAACTGCCATGTTAATTTAGTTTAATAAAATAACTGACAGAAAAGGGGGAAAAGAAGCAAGAAAAGACAGTACCCCCCCACACACACACTCCTTATCTTTAGCTAAGTATTCAAATGCTTTCTATATGAATTGTCCGTGGTCCAACTCCAGTACCATGTAATAATACAATACATTACAACACAGTACAATACAATCTTGGGTTTCTGTAGCGCCCTTCATGCAAGCATCCCAGGGTGCTTTACAATCATTATGAGTTAAAATTAAAACTGAAGCACATACAATTCCTAATAGAATCGTTTTAAAAATGCTAAACAGAACAAATAACTTTTAAGTCTAGATTTAAAAGTCCCAACAGCCAAGCTTTCCTTACTTCAATTGGCAATGAGCTCCAAAGCTAGGGAGCAAAGTGACTAAAGGCTCTCTCATGTTATGTTAAAGGATCTCTCATGTTGTTTATACTTGTGCAGTATTCCACAGCCAAAAATTTGCCAATAAGAAGAAAAAAAAATTATTTGCAATCTTGCTTTAAAGAACACTGGAGAAGTGGTTTGTTAACTCTCTAATAAAGTTATGGGAAATATAAATGAATCAGGGTTTGCACTTGGCTGTAACTGTGTTAGGAGGTAGGCAAGAAACATGAACGAGTACAAATGAAGACAAAATTCTGTAGAAGTGCACTACTTGACGGCCTCTTAACCCACTAAGTGTACCCAGAAGAAAAAAGAAAAAAGTGTGGTTATGTATATACATGTATCTACAAAAAAAAAATATCACTACAAATATTTTAAATGCAAGTTATTCTATATACCATTCTCAGGAACACTGAGTGAAAACAGAAGTCAAGTAGAACTCAGTTCTACAACAC
This sequence comes from Toxostoma redivivum, assembly GCA_013397375.1. Taxonomy (NCBI): domain Eukaryota; kingdom Metazoa; phylum Chordata; class Aves; order Passeriformes; family Mimidae; genus Toxostoma; species Toxostoma redivivum. The sequence goes on from VXBI01011031.1 coordinate 605,594, forward strand.
ATGCATGCTTTAGGAGGAAAACTTATCAGAAGAAAACATGCTGTGTTCCTTTTTCATTCTGTAACTTCCCTAAAACGTGAAGTCCATATGATGCAGATAATCATTCACATGACACAGTTCTCAAAATTGTCAAGATACAATCAAAAATGGTTAGTACTCAAAGTGGGACACACAGTCCCAAAAATACATTAATTTTGTACTTTTCACAAGAGAGCCTGGTGGAGGACAGGTGTTATAACTCCTGACTTTAGGAGTGCAAAAACAAAATTAAAAAAAAAACAAACAACAAGAAGAAGAACAACAGAAACCCCCTCAACACTAGCACCATTCCTCTCTTGGACTCCTCCACTTTTCAGAAGCAGAAACAGAAGACCTCATCAGCACAGATACCAAGGGGCACACTGACACCTTACAGACACCCCTGAAGTCAGATACTGCACTTATTTGAAGAACAAAGCATGTTTTTCCCCCTCCTCCCACAATAATTTCAGGTTGCATAACTGTTTTGGAAAGTGACTCTACATCCTTGTTGTACTTCATTCTAATGAAGAGGCTGAAAAAATAGCTATAAATTTTCACCTTTAACTGGGTGCTATGCAGATAAAACAGTTGCAGATAGACTGGCGTAGCTTTAACACTGAGAGTGTTTAGGTGCATCTAAAGAACATAAATCAATGATCAAACAATCAGTCCATTGAAAGGTTGAGTAAATCTGAATGTCCTCACACAGTTCTACCCAAACATCTATTGCATACATCTTGGTCATCCCATCAGCAATAGGCTCTGCACTGTCCATTTTAGCAGGATGACTAAAATTTATGGGCCCAAATTTACTAGTTAATTGCAAATGTTTTAAAAATCCAGATACCATGTCAGCTTGAAGAGACATCATAGTGAACACTCTTGAGCAATTTGGGGGTGAGTTGAAAAGCCCTGCCTGTAAAAAGCTGAGCCCAGGCCCTCAAGGATTTACTTTCCCGAAATAATTAATGACATCTTTAAAATCTAAAGTACAGTAACTTCTAAAGCAGAAAAAGGAGCTGCATTCCTTACTCAGGTTATTAATTATTGGGGGAGGGGAGGAAGATAGAAGAGTCTTACAAGCAACAAAGAAATCCAAGGACTTGATCTCAGGTCTAGGCAGGTAAAATTGAAAGGGGAGGGGGCAAAAAACACCTTTTAGTTTAGTAAAGCATGAATCAAAAACTGCTCATAAAAAAGTATGTATTTTGGCAGCTCTTAATAGCTCATTCCTTGATTATCTATAGATACAGAAAATTTAATTTTAGCAAACACTACTTTTTTGGTTAGAATTTTGGAACGGTGGATCAGAACAGAGGTGTGGAAATGCAAGAGGATTTCTACTGAGCTGCCTATTTGCCATGAAGGCCAAGTGCCTTCACATCTGGTAAACTGAGAAACACTGATGTACCAAGAAAGCTTTCTTTCTGTTGTCTTCACCAGATCATATAAAGTTTGAACAAAACAGCATGCAAATTCAGGGCAGGGTATGTGAACAGAAAGGAAAGTATATGATCTATACTGTGCCCATGTCAGATAAAGAGAATCATTCACTACAACATGAAAGCTTGTTAAAAATGCAGTCAGGATAATTATATTTGTCACAAGTGCAAAACTATGCAGACTTGTGTATCGTACCAGCACTTGTACTGTATATACATAGGTTTCACAAAATGCAAGCATATATCCCTCTGACTGAAATAACGCTATTCCCTCATCACCAAGAGTAAAATTATGTAAATGGCATTATAGGCGGGGGAAGCGGGAAACACACAAATATCTTCCAAAAATTTTAAAATAGTCCGTAAGTTACTATGTCCCCAAGTATCACAGCCTCTGGATATTTTTTTATTGAAATACTCTACATCCCCTACAAAATATTGAACAAAAATACATTGAGATTTGAGATTCTACTACATATCAGGCCTGGAATTTCTCATCTATAATGCACTGACTTGTGGTTGTCCTGAGCGTCAGACTAGATACAAACAGTCTCAAAGGATGAGCAAAAGGGAGGGAAAAAAAAAACCCAAATCAAATACCTACACATTTCAGAATACTACGGGATAAGAAAAAGAATACCTTGCTTCAGAAGTGCTTTTGCAGTGCTTTGATAGTGCCTGTTTGTGCATACTAACAACAATCATTTAGAATATCTTTTTGTAGAAAAAAATCAGGCAAGATAATACCAATAGAAAAGTCAATGTCATTTGATCACTGAAATATTTTTAAAGCAGTACCCAGATACTAATTAATCTATACAATCTCTTTATTTGGTAGGTGACTTGTTGCCATCTTTTAATGGAAAAGGTTACAGGAATTCAAGATAAGGGATACATCTAAAAGTTCAAAAGCACACGGTGAGTTTGTTCCAGATTTATCAAAAGGATTTCCTGTCCTTTTCTTAGGCCAATACCCCATGTTGCTCTCCTCTTCCTCATAAAAGTTGATTGAACTATATATATATATACACACACACAGAAACAGAGAAAGATGCAGTAATTCAATAGCAGCAAAGCGGAAAAAACCCTTATTAATATCAGAATAAATACAGAGTGTAGTATTTCAGTTATTAACGGTGAAAGTAAGAAGAAACTTCTGCAGTAAAAATCAAAACAGCAAAACTGTGGAAGTGAAGTATGAAAATGGTAGCACTAAGGCAAAACATTGAAGGACTAACATTAAATAAGTAAATGCAACAGAGCTGCCTGCCTGCCTGATCACTTTAGAGCAGCTCCCAAAAGACTGAAGTAGAGTAGAGCTTCTGTGCAAGGGTTTGGAAATAAGAATTGATGGTAGAACAATTTCTTTACAACCCTTTGGAGACTGAAGAGCCAAAACAGGAGGGAAATGAGATCTAGGCCACTCGCGAGATAGACCAATTTAACGGAATGCACAAGACGGCCCAAAATTGAGCCCTAGATTAAATTCCAAGTTACCTTCCCCATCAAAAGAGGTCTGGAGAGGAAACAGAAATGAAGCAAGCTGTGCGTATCAAACGCGAAAAGTCTTTTGCAGTCGGCATCTGCACACACTGCCAGTCTCTAGCAATAAAATCTGCAAACCTGACGTAAAGCATGAAAATATGCACTTTAGCACATAATTCAGAACAGGCTTGGGTTTTCCATGCAAAATTTGAAGTGTCCTTTTACCTTGACTGCTTGAAACCAAAAATTTGAGGCTAAATGTCTGAACGGCTGTTTGCAATTGCACAGCAATTCGGAGGCGTGCGTTTGCTCCGGTTCGTCCGAAGCACTCCAAGTCATGTTGACAGGGATTCCCCATGATGTGGGCTCATCTACTGAGCAATAAAACTGACCTTCAGGGGTGACGACACCATCACGGGGTGAGAATTACAGAAGCTTCAAAAGGGACTATGTGTTCAATTCTCCTAATGAGAGCAAGAGCCACAGTGGTATTTTATCAAGAAACACATGAAGAATTTGTACCTTTACACCCCAAGGTTTTAGATGGACAAGAAAATAAATGGACAAAAAAATTAAAAGAAAAGAAAAAGAAAAAACACTCTAGCAAATAATGCTGTTAAGTTTTCAAAACTATAATTGAAATAGACTGGTTCTCAAAGTTTTGTTGACATATCTTCAAGTTATTAAGTATATCTGCACTATAAAATAGCTTGTTTGTTTTTGGATTTTTTGGAACATAGGATGCCAGTGCTTTGAACAAATATGAGCAATTTTTTAATATTCAAAATGCAAGATTGCTTCAGAAAATATAGTAAACTCTAAGTGAAAATGGGGCTTCAGAGATGCCACGAATTTGGGCACAGCGGCTTAATTACTTTAAAGCAAGTCCTTCCATACCTACACAAAACAGAGTATTGCTAATGGCAGTGACAGAAAATGATAACTACTCTCGTTTCCACTTTGAGTCATTTTTCTGTGGTTAATAAATTATATCCATAACAGTGTTAATAAGTTATGGTACAGTGTCACTGCATTAGTTTACATTTATGATGAAGCACTTCATATGGCACTACCTATACCCGTGGAAGAACATAACAGGAGAGAGCCCTTCTCAGCTCTTATAAGAATCTCCTGTGCTGGCACTTTGATGGATCCCCTAAGGAAACGCTGTCTTCTGACCTCTGCCTTGCTCTTACTTCTCACCTCTGCTGCAGGAGCATGCCATAGCAGGGCAATTCAAAAACTTTAATACCTTTAATGAAACACTGACACTCTTAAATCAGTGCTCTTTACATAGGAATGATATACAAGGAGTTAGAGGCAAGGCAAATATGGGAAGTATTCAGATCGATTTACTCATGTGAAAAGGACACTGTCAGATCAACTCATCTTCCCTCAAGCTCCCAGAGGGAAACAGGAAGACTTAGACTGACTGATGGGCTCTTGATCAACTACTGTAAAAGCTTGTTTTTCCAAACATGAAGCATAAATAAATGTACTTTAAGCTTAATATGATTTGGTTTTTAAAGAAAAAAGAAAAGCAGAAGCTATTTAAATTCTTGCAACCCAACTATGGCAGCATTGGTGAAGATAGAGATGGCAAAAGTAATAAGCACTCTTTTAACAACAGAAAGAAGCTCATGGCTTTAAGAAAATTCTTTTAAAAATAAAGAAATACAAACCAATAAACAAACAGTCCCAAATCAGAGTTCTGTAGTGTGGAGTTTTAGTCATCTCAAGCATTAACTTGAAGAGCTGCTATTAAGCAAGATGGTTTTTTGTCCATTAAAGTTATTACATAAAAATTCAGTATAGTTTGAAATAATTTTTAGAAGAATGTAATTATTGAATTGTCTCCAGTACCATGATACTTTCTACAGTAAAGCATTCCTTTTAAAAGCTTTTTTCTGCTTTATGTTTACATATATACAGAAACTCCTTTGTGAAACACAATGTCCAAATAGAAATGAGATATTCCATCTCAATGAAATTATTTGCTTTCTATCAGTATCAAGTAAAAAGTAGCTCTATTAGATTAAAATTGAGAAAAATCCCAAGTTATCTGCAGCCTCCATAAGCCAGCAGTGCAAAAGCTCACGTTTTTACAGTAGGTACATACAAGATAACTTTGTAGACATATTACTGGAATGGTTTGCAACCAGTGAAGATAATTTTGATTATTTCCACTTCAAAACTTCCTATATTGGAGCCACATCACTGAAAACAATGTAACCGTAGGGGAAAAGAAGTGATGGGAAACAAGTCTGCTAATCTCTTCACTAAAATTAGACAGAGGAGCAGAGTAGTCTCCTGTAGATTAACTGAAGTCTTTCAGAGACAAAGACTTCAGTATTCTAAGCAAGAGAAATAAAATCCTTATAAAAATACCTTCACTTCCGTAATTTCTCTTTTTCTCTCCCTGCCACAACTAGCATAATTTATTTGTATACTGAATTTGTCTCCACTGTGCCACAATGAAATACATTTTAAAATTTAAAAGGTAAAAAAAAATTACCATGTTCCCACCACAGCATCATTGGACACCATACTGCATAGAAAAATGAGTCGTGCCTTTGCAGCAATTTGACAAGAGAAGAACAAAAAGAATGGCAAAAATAGAACAATACGGCTAAGGCTTGAGGAACGCATCAGTTTAATATTTAGCAATGCATAAATTGAGGTTTCATTTTTGCTTAGGTATATTTTGATTAGAACTAATAAATGACTGATTTTCCTTTGGTTCTTTGCAACAACAACATATCACCCAAAGAGCTTTATTCTTTATTCCCTTCTCATATAGCATGCCAAAGACTGTCTCAGTTTACGAATTAGCATTTAAAACTACTGTAGGTTATCTAACAAGCATTCAGATTCAATAGTACTTTTGACAGCAGTAAGTAAAGAGCCTTTTAACATCTTGAACACATGTGCTTGAAAAAAGTAGTTGCATCAAAGCAGTTCAAAGACTGAAGACAAAAACCAGTTAAAATCCAGTTTGCTGTGAGATGATTTTAGTGTGGTGTAAACAACCTTTCACGACTCCCCATGGGAAATGTTGTAAGACTATGTTCAAAATGAATCAGGCATATTTATAAAGATCATGAAGTGGTCAAATGCATTTGCATTTTTGGCAGATTCACTCCACGGGTACTACTTGCTACAGTCTGTAGAAATCTCAAATCTCACATCAGCGTTGCCTATAGTGCTTTATTATTTATTACATGTTATGCTAAGTACCTGCGAAAGGGGACATTCCTTGGCCAATGAACTCTGGTTCATATCCTTCAGTAAGTCCTTCAGAGCATTTCTTACTGTTGTGTGAGACCATTGTTCAGGAGGCAAGTCTTCTAGTTTAGGGCAACTATTTGAAACACAGATTAGAAAAGGGATTATTAGAAGATTGCATCCTGCTGCAGAACATTCCTTTAAGACAGACAGATTTCATTTTGCGCATCAAGCAGATGCATCTGGAGATTGCTCTCGGTCTCCTGATTGTTCCGATTAGTTAATTACTTTATACAACACATCTGCTGTATTGATGCATGAATTATACATCAGCTGCATGTGGCGACTATTTTTTCATGTTACTTCTACCTTCCTGCTCTGATGCGCTTGGTAAAACAATTTAAGGTGTAATGCTTTCTCACGACTGATCATGAAAAGCATTAATATATTAACCGTTTTTTCTTTTTTGTTGCCGTGAAATTTAAGAACCTAGACAGCAACAATAAGTGTGAGCTAGTCATTCTTTTACAGAATGCACACAGATGGTACTGTTCATGATATGCAAAAATATTTTTCTCTTAAGTAAACTTTATGTAAAATGCCTTCTTGTAATGCATCATTTAATTGACTAAAATGCAATATAGTTTTAATGAGATATCCAAAGAAAATCTATGTATCAGAGCTATAAAAGTTTTCTGCAATAGTATACTGTAAGTTAAAGACGAATTAGAGTAACTAAAAAGGAATTTAGGCAAGCCTTTGTACTTTGAGCACAAAGCACAGTGGGAATTAAATACAAGCAATATTAACAGTTAAGAGCAGACAAATAACAGTTCATGTCCCAGAACTGGTACATGACTTACCTGTGTAACTGGATTTTCAGTGTGACCACATGATACACGTCTTGCAGCATGTCTGCTACTGTAGCATCAGGGGCATCTGTCACATAGGAGAGTGGAACTGGATTCCACTTCCCAACCTGGATAAGCCCTGCAGGATTGTAATTTTCAGAGGGGAGGGGGAGTGGGCAAGAAGGGCAGGAAAAATTGAAAGAAAGTCATTTACCTAATTCCAAGGGGCAAAAGAAATGTCTGATTTTAACAAGATCACCACCTTTGTTTCTAACCTCTTAAATCTGGCAAAACAAAAGAACACCCCCATCCCCTGCAAAAACCCCCACCCACACACCACCAAGGATAGGCCTTATCTATATTATGAAAGTATACAATTACAATAAAGTAGGGATTTTTAAAATATGTATAGGAGTATATTTTCCTGTGTTCTCATGAAGTCAATAGGACATGATATAATAGTTAGCATTCCTCTTAATAAATTAGAAAGGATTTTGCAATGCAAGAATTGAGCACAAAAAAATTACTTTGCAGTCTATAAAACCATGAGGAACAAAATAAAAGAAACAGAGCTGGATATTCAGTCATAAATGCAAGTTGACTCTCAACAGTCCATCTGCTCAAATATGCTTTACACTTCCTTGTGGATCCTCAGTGGAGCAGATTATTAAGGTCAATAAGCATACTAATGATTCAGTTGAAGTCTTTTTTCTTCTTAAAAAAAAAGAAAAGAAAAAAAAAAAGGAATTTACCTCCAGATTCCCCACGAACAAAATGTGCACTAACTAAATTAAAATACATCAAGGAAAAAAACATACAGACACAGAATCTGCAAGAAGTTCAAGAAGTAAAACCTGTATTGCATTCCTGAAAGAAATCCTGCCCCTCCCCCAAGACCCCACAAACAAACACAATTCATTGTACAATTTCATAATCTTATTTACCTTTTGCTTGGGCAGCAGAGCTGTGAGAATATCCAAGAGATAGCAATGCCATTTCAATCAGCTGGTTGAAAAGCATATCCTTCCTCACCAACACAAATTCTGCATGCTCCTCCTTAGAATCATACTCAATGGCATTTTCATAATGTTCCACTACACAGAAAACTGGAAGCATACTTCCTATTAAAAAAATTAAATTTAACATATTAAACCTGAGTTATAGTAGAGTAGGTGGGTCTATACAGAGTTATGTAAATAAAACCTGTACGAGCAGGCAGAGGAGGCATCAAGAATTATCACAAATATTTGATCAACATATTCCCCGAGTCTTTCCCCTCACCCTCCCCAAAATAAAGTTCTACAAAACATACATCTCCCTGAAAGGCAGAAATACAAATTTATCTCTCTTGATCAGATACAGATTTAAAGAATTACCTTCTACAGAAATAACAGGGTTGTCTGAAGGGAAGTTGATTCTCTCTGTCCTGCCTGATTTGTTGTGAGTAGCAGGCAGCATGAGAACCTAAATACATACTGCAGATGTCTTCACTGTAAGCCATTTTAGTACCAGCCACATAATTTTGTTTGTTAACATTAAAACTTTCTTAGTCCTGCCAAAAATATTTAATTGCTTTCAACATCAACAACAAATCACCTTGTATGTTATATATTCACTCTGAAAGAGTACACAAGGAAACAAGGCAAAAGTTAATACTAATTCATGCTTCATTCACTGAGTGCACTTGAGCACTACTTTCACTTGCATCTTTAAGGAACAGATCATTATTTCAATGCTGCTTTAAGAAGTGTACCTGCAGTTCAGGCTTATTTTTTGTTGTTGCTCTTGTTGTTGTCTCCCGCACTTTGCATCCCACAATGCTATTTTGGCATACCTGAAAGTTAATTACTAATTTCCAGTTTTGTAGCATCATATGGCAAACCCTTCCATACACTGCACAGAATATTAAGCAAATAACCTTTTTTCTTTACTTTTGCCTTTTTAAAAAAGAAATATTTTATTTTAATTTTTTTCCTCTCTTTTGATGACAGAGAGAGCAGTAACAAATGACCCAAGCTGTTTTAGGGACAAAGTCTCTCCCAGCAGTCAGATTCCTGGACTTTATGAAAATCCCTCCCAGCCTCCCAGATGGACATGGATGACACACTGACCCATGGTTTTAAGCTCCAATCCTGTTCTGCTGTCCCCAGCAGCACAGGTTAGGATCTCTTAATGACAGAAAGCAGAAGGGTTAAAAGGAGATGTACAGAACTGTCTTATGGCAGCCTGCCAGAGGGGTATCATCTTTAGCATAAATGATGACAAGGGTTATTTCAACAGGGCACCCAGGAACTCCAATTAGTCCTACAATGTTAATGCCTCTATAACCACTGCCCTCTAGACTTATGGAAACCTCCTAACCTGCTAAGGTGCACCAGACATACTGTAGTCTAAAACGAAGCTTTACTCTTCACAATAGAGTAAGACCACATCTGCTGATTTGTGCTCTAATGTATAGTAAGAAATCATGATAGAAAAGATACCTCTTAAGCACGTATATTTAAACTACATCTGTTCACCAGAGAGCCAATCTCTGGCAAACAAACCCCTTCAGGCTTGCAAGGAAAAGCTCAAAAACTCACTCCAGTTTGCCCAATAGGCTCAGCATGAAAGACTAAAAGACAAGAGCAAAAGCTTGCCAATATTTATGTAGCGCAGGAAGAAGCCTTTTTTTTTTTTTTTTTTTTTTTTTTTTTTTTTTGTAATCTGAGTGAGACTGGCCAGGAAGGGAGAGAAGACCAAAGCAGAAGCAGTACATGCAGTGTTTACTTCACTGGTTTTAAATAAGCTGTGGACATACACGATTCATCTGCAAAAAGGTGGTTGTTTGTTTTTTTATTTTTTTTCTCCCTTCCAGGCTCTCACAATTGATGTTTCACCTACTACCATCTGACTCAGAGCAAGGGCTCAAAATTCTTAAGTAGTTTCACCAGTAATTCCTGAATATAAAGTGCAAGAAAAGCTTCATTCTAACAAACAGTGCAGATACATCCAAGATCAGCTAAAACATACTTGCTTTTCCCCTTATCAGCTCCTACAAATTAAGCTATGATCAGACACAACACACAGGTATTTTGCTGCTTACCAGCACCCTTTATGCCAGGTACGTGGTTTCCTCAGTTGCAGCATTTTGGGAAACGTGGTACTTTAAACAACACAGTAGAGCCTCCTGGCCAAATTTTGAGGCACAGCATAGATTAACAGAGGTGGATCCCGGTAGTGCGACACAGGTATCATCTGACTACAAATCAAGCCGCTAAATCTTTTAGCAAACTGTCACTAGTGTCCTTCTGTTAATGTGAAAAATGTTATACAGGAGAGCACAATCTCAGCTGGCTGATCATTCCTGCTAGTACTTGGCAAGACCTCCAAGTGCAGCAACTTCATAACCTTCTAGTATTAAAGGGGAGAGCATTGGTCAGTGCTCCCTGCTAAAAATACAGCATGATTTAAACCTGAAGGCAGTGTTAGAGCTTTTGCTGAAGGTTTACGAGTCTGTGTAAACAGCACGTCTGCCATAAGGAGCAGTGAAGTCTGTAGAATCCTTGTCTAAAACTGTCCTGGCATTAAAGTTTGCTGTGCAAATATCACATAATACCGAGACAGCTGAAATCTCCTATTTAGGAATTTATGGAACTTATATGTTTGCAGGCGTCAGAAAGTCCTTTTTATACAGCTCCACTGCTTCACTGTACAATGTTAATGCACTCTGCTTGAAAAGCCGTAATAAATTATATTTTTAATGCTCTTACCCGAGCTTTCTTAAGATGCATACATTCTTGGCAAACAATCAATAAATAGGGTAATCATGAGCAGAGGCCAAAGAATTTGCTGAAGTGCTGTTTTTCCATTTTTAATAGATAAAGATCTAACAATACGGACTGCTGTGTCTGTTCATTTCAGGATCAATATATTCTTTGTTTTCGCCAAACCGAGGAAAAAATAAATGATTGTACGATAAATGTTATGCATCAGAAACAATGAAATTCCTCTGCCTTCTAACTTTGTGCGTTTAATAGTCTTGGTTACATTTTGCACTTTGTTTAGCAAATACAAGAAAAATCTGGATTACAAACATAACTGATTATACTAGGAAAAGTAGAGGCTGTTTTAAGATATATGCCAAATTACATGCAGCATATTTTGATTTAAATTAGCAAGCCTGCATGACATGGTCAAAAAGACTTACAAATTTTGATAAGTAAAATTTGTATATTATTGTCCATTAAAAGTATTTTCATTGCAAACAAAAGCCATCCATATACAAACATCAGTGATTCTAAATGTGCCTTTTCCTTGTGTAAATGTCTAATTACAGCAAACCAGCCACTGAAAAATATGACACCCAAGTTGTTCATTGTTCAATAATGAATTGTACTTAAGAAAATAAACTGCGAAGATTGACATCATAAATGACTTTTCCAATGTGATACCTAAAGATTTACACTCTCTCCTTCAAACCAACTTGCACCTGCTATGGAAATTCTGCTGCGCTTCCAATCTTAGGACCATCATTAGGAAGAAAGGCGAGAATTTGTTTTGGGGGTTCAGTATTTACTTTTACATATTTTTGCATTTCTTTGCCCAGTGCTTACTCAAAGAATTAATGCACCAAATTACTTACATTTCAATGTAAGAATTTGTTTCAATCAGAGCAGCTAGCCTTTACCTTAACAAAAATCAGACTCCACCCTGAAAAGCAAGATGCTCCACCCAAGAATGAACCTTACATTTCCCAAATGTGATTTATATCAGAATTGGGAATATATAGTATTTTAGAATGGAAATTTTAATCCTTAAATATAAATGAAGTAGAGTCTGGAAAAGTATGCTTCCCCCCCAAATATTATAAATCATATTTTTCTAATGCAGAATTATCAAAAGTGTTACCTTTTCTAATATTAGTTTTCATCAGGTGTCCAGAGTGTTTTAAAGGCACTCCTTGCATTTTAGTTCCTGTACTTCCAAGTCTTCCTCTTCCTAATGGGCTCCCATTCTGTTCCAAGCGCGCAATTTTGGCTGGTGGACCCTTCGGATCGCTTACATTGTTAGACATTTCTGAATGTTCTTTCCCCTGAGTTGCCTCGTTCAAATGATCCATACTCAGTCCCGCCTCTAAAGATCACCTGCCATGATTAAAAAAAAATATATATGTTGTACACGTGTGCGCATATGTATACGTACACAGCCTGCACATGTACAAAGACAGATATATATATGTATCTTAAGCTCATAAAGAAGAAAAGATAACTATTTTAACTAGCTAGAAATACCCTTCTTTAAAAAAACAAAGTTATTCTTCAAAAATTACCTCATATCCCAATTTTCAGAGAGATTGTATCATAATCTACCAGAATGGTTTTCTTAAAAGTCAACCAGAGTACCTCTTAAAAAAATAATAAAAAAAAAAATCTTTGCAGATATTCTACTAAAACTGAGAGAGTCTAAAACTCATATAAGTGATGATGATTGTCAAGGTGTGTGCTCCAAGACAGCTATTGTTACAAATCTCACAGAAAGGTTTATTATTAATCGCGCATGTTTTTATTGTGGAGAAAGATTCCCATGAAAAAATTATTTATCTCTTTGATTATAAAATGGATGAACTACATTAGAGAGCTTGCTAAAACTTTGGTTGAAGGAGCAACAGATTTATTAGAGATGTAGACTATTGTCCCTTTACAATTCCTCTCCCCCTTAAAAATATGTTAGAAAAGAATTTGACATTTAACTTCAGAAAGCAGTGGCGGGAGATGGTTGCTTTTGAGTTTCCTAACCAATATTATACAGAGTTTATCAACTTTTGCAAGGTTCAAAATATGCAATTTTTTAGATATTAAGCTTCAAGTGTTAAACAGAGTAGTTTATTCAATTAAGATAAATAACTGAATAGTTTCTCACTAAACACAAAGCTGGGGAAAAATCCTTCACAATTTTACAGTAATTATGATACCCTTAGATATAAAAAACACCAAAACCTGGGTGATGCTGACACACACCTATTTGAAACCAAAAAAACCAGAATTTCAATAGCAAATTAAGAAAAGGTGTATATGTAAGCATGCTTGTTCTCCCCTTTTTATAAACTTTTGAAACATCTGTCCATGAATAACAATTACAGTTAAATCACTAAAAATCTCTCAAGTCTACAACATAACAGAGTAAGTTCTAAGGACTTTTGCCACTCATGAGAAACTGTTTTGCCAACTATATTAAAAAACCTTGCTGAGAGCAAAGGCATCTTTCTGGTTATGATTTCACTAATCAATACTGTTGTGATTGTTAGGTATTTTACCTACCTTGCCCTGACAAGGAAAGGTATAACTACACAGGCAATTTNAACAGACATTAATCTTTGAACTAGTATTTACATTAGCAAATACAAATACTGATACTGGGGAAATCATGTTTAGAATCGGATAATTGCTACTTTTTTTCAGTTGCCTAGTAATTCAATATATTTTCTGTACATTTTATAGTGAAGTTATTAGAGCCCTGAATATCTTGGAATCTTTATATATATACACTTCTATGTCACTAGTATACATGCCAATGATAATTTTGTAGAATATTTTTTTCTTGTTTGAACATCACACTGTTTTTCCCGATACGGTGAAGGCAATGTATTAATTCGAACCTTTACAAGCAACCTCAAGAACGCAACCAAATAGATGAAGTTCAGACAATCGTTATTTTTCTCTATGCTATTAGGTGACAGGCTAAGGTTCACCATTCATCTTTATCTCATCTGTTTTAGGTCATGCGTCTCATTAGCAGTATACATGCCTATTTTAGTCACTTTTCAAAAAGAATTTTTTAAACTGTGCTAAGTGTAACCTAAGCAAAGAATTACAGACTCAAACTGTTAACATCTTCCGATGTTTCTAACAATGCTAACATACCATAGGGCTGCTATTCTGAGACTGGTCTATCTCAAGAGAAAGAGGATTAACAAAAAAAGAAAAAAAAGAAAAAAAAAGAGGGGTGTGGGGGGGAAGAGTAAAATAAAACACACACAAAAAAGCTTTGAACAAGAAATTTCTCATCACTTTTGGCAACTTCAGAAGTACTCTAAGGCACGAAGGTTCTTTGCTACAAAAAGTATCTAGTCATCGTGAGTCAGAATCGCACTACATCATGTACAGTGAATAAAAGTGATATATCGGCACTTAGTTAATACACTGACTGCAACCAAAACACCAAATGGGTCATTTTCGCTTGGCCTGAGAATACCCACCCATCGGCATCCTTTCACCGCTTAGTCATCTTGTAAAAAGCTTTATGTTACAAAGCAAAATTACATGCACATAAAACACCTAATTTACTCATTTAAACTCCATGCCCAAGGCTAAAGTTCACTGAAACCTCAGTTTGGAATAGTGATGAGCAACAACCAGCATGGCCTGCCCAGGGAGAGGGTGGCAGGAAAGACCTATCATCTCCGCCGGTTCCAGGCCAAGAGTTTCCCGGGTTTCGCATTTAGGCATCTTTCACAACTACAAGTTTTCATCACAGATCAGTGAGAGAAGAGCACGATTTCAAGGCACAGTTTCCCGGAGCCAGCGTACACGTACAGGCACACCGCGCAATTTCTGAATGAGAGCCGGTGCCGTATCTCCTTTTGTCGCGATGTAACGCTGCCGGTATTATATTATTTCTTTCTCTCCTCCTGAATCAGCCCCCTCCCCATGCCTTTCCCCTCCTCTTCCCTCCCTCCCCCATAAAAACCCATAATCACATTTGAGAGAGGCTCCGCACTTATCCGTTCCATATGGCTCTCACAATCCAGGCCAAGCTTTCCCTGTGACCTTTTAAAGAGACAAAGAAGCAAAGTACTTATCTAGAAACAGAAACACTGCAGTTTTCTGAGTGAAATTAGCAAAACCGACCCGAAACTCACCACTTCAAAACTTGACAGCATATAAATAACAAAAACAAAGGAGGTTTCCTTTGCAGCCCGAGCTCTTGAAGAGGAAGAAGTTCAAGACTGATGTTTTTAGGTCCCCCCCTTTC
>VXBI01011031.1:623513-639186 GCA_013397375.1 Toxostoma redivivum
CTCGGCGCGGAGCCTGCGCGGGCCGCGCCGGGCAGGTGCACGGCGGCCGCCCCGGCCCCGCAGGTGGGGGCGCGCCGCGGGGGCCGCCCCGGGGAGCCAGCGGTCCACTTGGGGGAAAGAAGTTTCTCCTTCCCCCCTTGCCGTCGATATCGACGGGGGTGAAAGAAAAGCACCAGCCACGGTTCTTCTGAAAGGCGGCCGAGGCTGAGCGAAACCGGCCCCGTTTCGCGCAGGGCACCATCCACCGCGGCTCCGGTGGGCGCCGCGACCAGCCAGAGCAAGCTGCAACACACCGTGGGTGAGAGCGATACATCGCTCCGGGCTCGGGACGGCGAGCTGCCACATCCCCACGCCACGAAACTGCCCCCGTGTCCAGTCCGCAGCGCGGGACCGAAAGCCACCCCTGGAAGGTGAAAGCTAAAAGGTGGTAAAGTATTGACAAAATAAGTAACTGCGAGACAGACATGACTTTTTCCCATCATGCACTTGGAAGAAAGTAACCCAACTAGCCAAACTTGAAAGCAACAAGTTTGTACAAGCTGCGAGATAAGAGAAAAATTAAACTTCTTTATTGATAAAATGCGTAGTGTTGGAATAGACGATGTCTAAAGGGAAAGTTGCATCATCGACCAAAGAAAACATGAATTACTGCACAGACAGGTATATAACCAAAATATCTAGGGCAGTAATTTTAAAACAACTGACAACAAAACAACAACAAAAACAATACAAACATGAGGCAGCAGCAAAAGTAGGTGAGTGAGAAGGCTAATACCACTCCTGTAATACACAAAATAGTATGGCCTCTGAACAAAGAAAGGCCAAATCATTAAATATATAAAGAGAAAAATTTGCACTATACATATATTACTTATTATTAAATAAGAAGAATACATCAAGACAAGGTAAAAGAATCACATTGATGTTTACTAAAATAAGCACAAACAGCATATAGGACATGCAGGAAAAAGAAAATGGTAATAGAGCAAAATGCATGAAATATTTATCATATTCTGCAGTGCATAAAATAGATTATAATCTCAGAAGCAAAGAAATGCAAGGCTGGAAAATGAATACACTGTTACATAATAGTATTATTCAAAGCAGAGCAAGTGGAGGTGGCATATGTATGAAACATGAAAAGTTGTACCTATGTTGTGTATCTTGAAAAGGGTTACTAAGATCATTACTGAGACTGCTGAAAAGGAAGAATAAAAACCAAAAACCCAAAACCAAAGAAACATGTTTCACAAAGAAAAACAAGGGAAAATGTAGATGATATCTTCCATAACAGATGATCAAGGGGTAACTGTCTAGTGGGTTGTTTGTTTAGAAACCAATCCTTTTTCAACAAGATACAGTATCAATCAGTCCCTCTTAAAAAAATATATATTTCCCAATACATTTGAATACTTGGAGGAAAGCTATGTTAAGTAGTTGAATTCAAACTTTGTGGGCACAATGGAAAATATCAGTGTCTTATTTTTTCAACATTTTCAGAAAAGCCTGATAAGGTAAACTTAAACTTCAGTAGTAAGCAAGACTGGCCACTAAAGAAGAAAATCATGAAGGATATGAGAGTTTCAGTTGGCAGTATGCTGCCTGCAGCATGATGGAGGGAAAGGACATTGAAAATAATTTAAGAGATGCAGAGCTGATTAGAGCAAATATGATCTGGAAAAGATTTGGGACTAAAATACCACCTTATAAAAATGATTACCAGATATGGCAATAACAAAAAACAAATAACAACAACAAAAGATTAAAATCTTCTAAAATAACTTTTGCTTTGGTGTTCACAAATTATTCTGTTCATGGTAAAAAAAAAAAAACAGCAAAATGTTTGGATTTAAACAAAGTGATTAATCTAAAAAGCAGAGATGGTGAATTAAAGGAGCAGGGAGATAACAATCTGATAATACAGGAGCACAGAAGGCCTAATAATGATATTATTACGCACACTAACCAAACACTGACAAACAAATATTCTGTTAATTATATCATCATGCACATGCTTCCTATGCTTGAGATAAATGATTATGGAAAAGAACTCTCTTCTTGAAATTGCATATATGCACTAAACCTTATAAACTCCCTACCACATGGATTAATCTAATTCCCATACACCACTTATGCCTGGTAAAGTATTTACTACAGACTTGGAAAGCTGAGCGTGAAACCCTTGCTTTGACTAGAAAGCACGAATTACTGAAGGCTGCTACGTCTTGACAGATAGACAACAATCAGATATCTCTTATCAATACCAAACTCCTTGGAAATAATTCAAGATACAGATATCTGATTTTCATTTGACCTATTCCAATTTGCACTTCACTGTGTCAACTTTGATATTAAAATGTTCAGCTAGAATAAAGATATTTATAATAAAAACATATATAAAGAACAGAAGATGAATAGATATTGTCATGGATACATATGCAAGCAATCATTTAAACATGCGGCAATAGTAACATCACATTTTTCATTGCTTCTAGTCAACATACAGCAGGCAGATATATGCTTAATAAAGGTTATTAATCGTTAATAAAGTTGTTTCACTTTTTATTATATATAAATGCATTTTTCCCTATCTTATGTTGAAATAAGACAAATATTTAAAAAGTTGGGCTGCGTATTTTCAGCCCCATGGTGAATCAACTCTTGAGCAGCAGTCTCAGTAGCTGCAAAGCAAAACAAATTCTCCAGTGTGGCATGCTGCCTCAGTGCATCCTAAGGTCTCTATTCCAATATTTTGTTCAAAATAAATTAGGGAATATGGGCCCAAATCTTGAGTCTTGGCTCTTGTGCAATGCAAACAGAAATGACCTGGCAACAGAGCAAAACCAGCATGGCTGTGTATTCTCTTTTATCAGATTTCTTTGGGGAGATCAGGCTGATTGGCTTTTACACACATGTACTTCTGACAATGCTGCAGCCCTTTGGGCAACCTGTAAGTACTATCCCATGCTGGAAGTGATGCAGAGCTGTGCAGCAGCAGTGAGACTGCTGGGAAATTCTCTTCAGTGGGGATTTGAATGCGTTTCCCTCGCTGTGAGGTGTGATGGGTGCACATCTGTGCGTGGTGGTAACTGCTGGACAGCAAGGCAATGGCAGTACCATTCTGTGCCTTTCTGAAGGTAAACATCCGTGGCCGGAAGGTGGGTGACACCCCGGAGGGCTTGTGCCTCCTTGCCACGTGGGTTAGACAGAAGTGTGGGTGAAGGGGAAGGATGCACCCCACAGCCCTTTCCCACGTCTGCCTGTGCAAACCTCAGCACATCACCACTGTTGTGACAATGCGGTCCTATAGCCGTACAAGTTTTATACCTCAGACTGAAGTTGTTTTTCAGTTTCCTTAGACTAATTTCCCCTCTGCTTTGCCCTGAACAACAATAGTTGCCTGACACTGCTCAAATGCTTCAACCAACCTGACTGCGGCAATCTCAATTTACATACGACCCAAGAATCCAATGCACACCAATGTGAATCACAGCATTCTGCGACATCCCCCACGCTGAACTCAAAAGTTACATACCAACCTAGATTTTTTTGACTGCAACCTGCCCCAGCCTGGATAGGATGCCTGTCAAAAAGCAAAAGTGCTATGAAATGAAATTCATAGCACTGAAAGGCATCGCACACAAGCTGTCGTCCCCTCTCACATTTTGCATGAGCAATTTCTGCTCGTTTGTGTTCTCTCACACACCATGTCCTAAAACAGTTACGTAAAATGAATATTTAACTTACGATAGTCAGCTGTATTGAACTGCACTTAATTGGTTATTAAGTGAAGTAAATTATCCTTACCATATTCACCAGAGGTGAAAAACCTACATATATGGCTACATGTAGTGCATTCATTAGTTTACAGACCCCCAAGGCCCCTGGGAAGTATCAGATATCTACACAGTGTCCCATGGTGCAGCATTTTTTAGCTGGATGTCTCAGCTAGCTTGCAGATATGTAAAATCATATACAAACAGACATCTCCCTATTGATTGCCTCTGTGACGAGGCTCGTTTACTCCTGCAAATATTATCTGCAATGTACTTCAATCACAGAATCTTTTTTTAAAATTGAGTTGAATAAGAATATGCAAAATGTGATTTTGGATAAAACAAGTTACTTTTAGTCAAACTACTGCACCATTTTGTGCAAGTCATTTCATAGCTGTATGTCTATTTTGACTAAGAAGCTTGTGCAACTGAAGGAAATACATACTTCTGCAGATGTGGCCCCTACAGTTATTTCAGTTCACCCCTTGGTGAGTCATGGAGAAGCAAAATGCTGGAAGAAAATTAGGGAGTAAAATCCAACAAATCTGTTTGGCCTAATGTAGGGAAGGGTGAACAAGAGCGCTAATGAGAACAGTGAGTCTTTCACCCCTTGTTGCCACAAGAAATCTTAGCTGCTTAAAATTGTAATAGAATTGCCACTTTCCCATAAAAGATCACAGCAATCAATATTAATGGTTAATCACATAAATCTTCCTCTGTAGTTGCACAGTCTCTTGCCTGCTATGTGGACAAACTGAGTTCACTTTTTGCATCTATGGTAGGACATCAACTCCCACAAATGCTATCTATATGTTATTTAATATAAGCCAGTATGTTTTATGACTGTGGACTTCAGAACCACTTCAAATAAAAAGCTTCAACTTTAAAAAAAGCATTTTGAAGACCATATTCTCTTCCACCTTTAACACTAGACCAGGACCTTGATGAGTCATGCTCGTAATTTCCATGTGGCAACTACAGACAACTACTTCCACAAAAAAGAACAAACAAAAAAAATGCAATAGAGCTTTATATAATAATATTTTATGCAATTAGGCAGCTGGAAGAAAGGAGGAAAGTTAGCATCTTAGGATCAGCCAAGTTTCCCATGTCATAAATGTATGTTCAGCAGGTCACTAATTTCACAGCTTTCTCCCCAGAGGTACAATTTTTAGGTCTTTCATGTGAAGATGCTTAATGTGGGACACTAAGGGATGAAAAAAGAGTGGTTCCTGTTAAAGCCCTCGTCATCACAGCACTAGATAACTCCTAGGCATGAGATGGGCATATAATTGTTACCTAAAAGAGTCAGTTGATAAGTGGTTATTTTAGGGATGTGTCTGAAGAGAACCTCTATTAATTTAACAGTATGTAAATCATGATTCCTGGACACAGAAAGCCATAGTTCCTGTTATTTTTACTTGTTAAAAGGAAAGTTACACCAAGTTATCTCCAAAGTGTTTTTCAATGTTGTTTGCAATTTTTTGATTGGTTCTGCTTTTTTTTTTTCCATTTTGTGACTCATTTTCCCTCACTTCCAACCACTGTGCTTCTATCCCAGTTAGGATGCTTTTATGAATACAGAAATTTCACCCAACAATTCTGAGTAAGGATGAATTTCACACAGCCCAAGCAAAGCTGTGCATGATGGTAGAAAACATCTGAACTGTTGCACTTAGGCCTACAGAGGATTATTCCAATATTATTATCTAGAGCTTGGATGATCATGCTGTTGAGCTCAGACTGCAATGAGTTCTTACATAGGGATTCTTCATCAACAGGAGAATCATCTCTGTCATTGATCTGATTGTACAAATAAAAATCTACTGACACAAACTGAAAACATGGAAGAGTTTTAAGTTGAAGGAAATGGTTAGAACTGATTGATGAATTGAACTATGTCAAACTTTCATTATGAAACACAAAACCACATGAAATGTCCTGTTTCCAGTTTCATTATTAACTCAGAACTCTGCACATGTTCTGCTACACTTTTTCATAGGTTCAAGACCTTTTAAGTAAAACTGTGCATCTAATTACAGCCAAACTTGACAGGAGTCAATATTCACTGTACATGAAATACATGCAAAATGTGTGGTTTTGGTGTAAAACAAAATGAAAGTTGGTGGTTTTGGCCAAATTAGCATTTTCTTCTAGGGCTCCTTCCAATCTCAAACTCAGATGATTCCACAATAACAAAGATGAAATGAATGAGTTTTTCAGTTCTTTTCAGAAGCAATTAGCTGTTAATATTCACAGCTTTTTTAAGGAACAAGATACCTGTTAATATTACCAGGTGCTAACTAAAAAAAGTTTAGCATATGAAGTGTCACTAAGATAAAGGTCATTTATACATGTGTCAGAGTATGCATAGTTTAATGCAGACAACATAAAGAAAAACCAAATAACTTCAAAATGTTAAACATACTTGTTCTGATTTAGGAAAAAAAACTAACAAAAACACCAAAAAACAAAAACAAACACACACACACAAAAGAGAAATTAACAAAAATATATTGAAGTATTTGATGTATTTATTTGCTTAAAACAACTATGTTTCTAGATTTCCTGTTAAGTGGCTACAATGGAAACAAACTGAGATGGAGAGCATCAGTTGGAAACCCACTAGAATACAGTATTTTTACTGTAAAATTAGGTTAATATTTATGATAGTAATTTATACTCAGAAAACACTTGAAGGAAATGCCGTAACAGGTGTGTAAAAAGTTAGTTCCTGTGTTAAATACAAAAATTTGTGGGGAAAAATGTCTTCTCTTTAATTTGCTTCTGGTTTATACTAAAAACTCCTTCCTGTATTAGATTTTTCCTTCACAAATGTTGGTGAGAAGTTTTGGGATATTCTGCTTATGAAAAATGCAGTGCATTCTCTCAATTCATTTTTTCTTTATAGGTATACAGATAGAAAACCTCTCTGCACCACATCTGCAAATGTGCCACTTCCAAAGTGGATGGGGCCAGGTGAAAAAATGCTCCAAAATATTACAATCATAGAAAAATAAAGTCCAAATCAACTTATCCCAATATTTTTCAAACACGAGACACCTTCAAATACAAGAATCGCTCAATACGCTGCCATGAATGAACTGCACAGAAATGCATCTCACATCTAAGCCCGTGCTTAAAACTGTTTTATATACTTTTGTGTAAAAAGAAAAAGAAAACATATTCAGATCTTTATTTACTCAATAACAAGTGGTCATTGCTGTGGGCATATCACTAAGAGTTATTGTCATTTTTGCTTGATTTAATTCTGTAAAAATCTTTCCATGACCAAAAGAAGTATTGCTCTCAGTCCATACTGAACTTTTTAATAAAAAGCAGTAAAGCAATCTACTTCATTGTCAAATGATTGAAAGAAATTTAATTAATGCCTTTGGAGGGAACGCCTATATAAGTATCACAATCACAAGAGTGTGCATATATGCATATATGAATACATATGCCCAGCCGCAGTCTACCCTGTTGCTTTAATGTCATAACACTATAGTCCATGAGCAGCTGATGGCAAAAATGAACTCCTATAATTTAAAATATCGTGCTGACACAATTTTAAGGTCAAATTACATTGTGTAGTTTACTAGAAGATTAAATGCTTGCTTCATCACAGGACACTTCAGCCCTAGAAAAGGCAGGCAGTATAGAAATGCTTACAGACAAACAAATTAAAAATAGCAAGTTATAAACAGGGGAAAATAAGTTTATGCCACACCAACAAAACCAAAAAGAAACAAAAAAACCCAAACCCAAAAAGCAAAAAACACAAAGACGCATGAAAAGCAGTATGCTATGTTAGATGTTTATCTATACATAAGAGACAGGTGTCACAAAAACAAAACAAAAAAATCACGGAGCTAAAGAGAAACTTTAACTCACCAGTTTCCATCTGTTATATCTGAATTCATGCATAATTGATTATCCATGACTGGTAAGTTCTTTTTTTTCACTAGCCTAACACAGTTTTCTAAACATTATGTGTTAAATCACCACCAAAGTAAAGGGTGTTTGAGAAACCGTAAGGGCAGAATAAAAATTTTTTAATGAAAAATAACATGTCAGTTAATAATAGAGCTGACCTATGTTTAAGAGAGAAATTTTAATCATGTGCATATTAAATATTAATAACCTATTCTGTTATTGTTATAATAAGGTTAAGTAAGCTTCTCCATGCTTAAGGAAAGAGAAAAAGTAGGAATATGTAACAGTGAAAAAAAGCGCTGAGAAGCAGAGACATAAGGAAAATGTGTCAACAATAAACAAGAGGAAATGAGAAAGAAGGAAAAGATGAAGGTGGAAACTAATCTCTATGTGTCATTATGACTGCCAGAGTACTGGCAAAGCAGCAGCATCCTTTTATTTCAATTTTAATCATTTCTGAATTTTAATACCCTGCTCCTTTTGTAATTCTCCTGGCATTCCCTATATGCATCCATCCTAGCCAAAACACCAGTGTAAATTAAATGGCACGCAACCACACCACTGATGTAGTTCTCCCAGTAGAACCAATTGAGTGACCAAAAAGCAGAGAAGGTATGACTACTTTGTATCCCCATAGACTACTGGCCAATTAAGTGACTTAATGTTCTTCAATTCCTTTAATTTTGAAAAGAAGGGCAGTGGTTAGGTAACCCAGCAATATAGAGCCATTAAAAAAAAATAAAGCAAGCCAGTAGTAATACAATAATCAGTGACCATCAGGGCCTGGAAAAATGAGTTTGCTCTCACTGGCACTAAGGAGCATCACATGATTATTTAATTACAGCTCTAATTTTTGTCTCGTGGATGGCAACATATCAACAATTAATAGGGCAAATAGAGGAGACTGCATTTTTAAAGAGACAGAACCTATATGAAATAGTGCTTGGTAATGCAATTTATCAGACAGTATAATGCTTCTTACGGCATATCTGTCATCCTGCCAAACATATAAAGAAATTCTACTGGTTCAATTCTCTTGCATGGTATCCATAAAATTCTTCTGGAATGCTTAGAAAACAATAACTACACCTATGAGTATCCCAATTGTAATTTTAAGCATCAGTGCTGAAGTTGGTTACTTGTAGGGCTTGCAGCCGAAATAAAGTAGTGGAATCACAAGTTTCAAATGTAAACATGCTATAAAATTGTCTTGAAAACATTATAATGAAATTAATCAGTAATGGCGAAAATGATTATGGTATTCAGTGAGTCAAGCGAAGAAAAAAAAGAAAAAGAAAGTCAATAAAATACAGTCAATGGGACAGAAATTGATTTCGACCGATTGACTTTACGGCGAGATTTTCTTACAAAGCATACCAAAACCAAGGGCTCAGAACCTATATCGTACTGTTCCTGCACAGGATTGCTAGATAAGAAACGAAAAACAAGACCTGAAAGATGATGTATGATACATATTATTGACTGAAAAGCCCTGCTTTAAAACAGCTGGATGCAGTTTCCCTTGTGCCCCATCCTGTGGGGAGTTCCCAGTGGGAAGTTCACTGTGTCAAGAAGCACTTTTCACAGTTAGGGGAATCTGGAAACATATCAAAAGAAAAACTAATTTTATGCACCTTTTTTCCACAGCAATGGGTGGACCAAGCTACAAACCCCATACATTTATATAATCTAGTGTATGTTTCAAACAATAGTCAATATCTGACATAGCAAAAGCAAGCTCCAAATTTCCTCTCAGCAATAAACTGTATCTGGGAAAAACCTACCATACTACACTTAAAACTTTTTTTAATCCTATTCCTCAATATAAAAAATTAAACATTCTTTTTCATTTGATATTCTAAAATCTACTCTTTGAACAAGAAAATAAACTTGATTTGGGCCCTTGCACAGAAAAAAACCCTACTGCTTAACAGCGGTTCAAGTACTATTGCAAAAAGTGTGACTAGAAAAGCAGTACCATTACAATAAATGCTCCATTCCTCCCCAAAATTGTGTCAAATTAAGTTGTTTTCATTGAAGTCATGAACATTCTGGATTGGAGATCTTAATCTATAATCTTAAAAAGAAAGCTGGCAAGCAAGAGCTTGTATGTAAAAGTAAATATCATTCTTTTTATGCACTGGTTAATATACAGATAACATGTCTCACAAAGACTGTAATTAAACGTCTAGTGCAGAAGTAACACTAAAAAGCATACAGTATTATTACATTACAATGAATCCTTAGAAGCTAAAACTGTCATTTTTAAGTTTTAAGATGCCTTTAATTATTCTTGAAACTTCTTACATCTATCAAGGAAGCCCACCTATGATGAAAAGCACTAATGATTTAAAATCTTTCTAATACTGCTCTCCACAAAAATATTAATTTTTATCTTTGATTATAAACATTTTAAAACTCAGTCTGGAATTCCTCTCCACTTCATTTTTTGCCTGTGGTCCTTCTGAGAGCCTGCATACACGCACGCTGTCTCCCACTCTCTTTCCCCTCCCCTCTTTTCTGTCTTTTATTTAATGTAATAGAAGTAGGAATATAGGGTGTGTATGATATTTAGAACTTTCTTCCTTTTCATTGAAAATGTTTTTAATTACCTGGCTATTATGACCAGACACATATTCTAAGTGCAGTTACTGAAAAGGAAATACCTTTCTCATACGTTTGCATGTGGGTTTGAGTTCAGAGCAGCAGTTCTTGGCACTTCTGCTGAAAATGTTTTCCACTCTAGGACTGATTTACAAATATAAAGAATTACTTAATCTTTTAGTGTTTGAAACACGTATATTACTAATTTTATATCTGGGTAAATAAACTAGGAGCACATTAAGGCCGCACTTATAAAAGGATAGTGAGCTGCAACTTCCTTTTCCTTCATATGAAGTTATGTGCTGAGTATTTTAAAAATCAGAGTTTCAGCATCAAGGATGGCAAACATGGCATGGACGGTTATTAACCCAAAATTACACTTTTTTTTCAGGGCTAAAACCAGAAGTCCAGACACCAGAAAAGATGAAGAGACACTCCTCTAAGCATAGGCAGTCTGAGTGTATCACCACTTTGTCTAGTGAGCAGCAAGTGTAACGACCCACAAATGATTGCTGCTGGCCAAATAAATCCTGTCAGAGCAGGATCCTGGGAAGACAAGATGCACTTGAGGTTTAAAGCACCTCCCTCATCTCCTCAGGTCATATCATGTCATAATGTGCCACGGGAAAGAGATAGAGCAGATAGTCACTGGAAGTTATGTAAGGCCAACACAGCTGGCAGACGTGGCCTGTCCTGATGTTCTGCATCCAGGTGCAGCTGGGGTGACCGGGGCCCATCCACAGGCCAGCAGGTTCCTCTGCCTCTCTAACCCACAGTTCACAGCAGCAAAGCACAAGGCAGCCAGAGCTCTTGTGAACCCACAGCTGTGCAGAGGTGTCACCAGCAACGCTTTACAGCAGCTCAGACACAGCAGCAAGCCTGCACTCCAGTGAAAGCAAGTCTTACAGTCCCAATCCCAGCAAACACAAATGCACAGTGTTTCACAGGGGAATCAGTCTCCACAGAGATTGCTGTGCATTGGTGTTCTAAATAAATAGCTAAAAGGTGGACCTTGGCACAAGTACTAAGTGTTAATGTGTCCCTCATCCCATCTGAACACCTAACGCCGACCCTGTAGAGGAACAGTGAAAACCAAGCTCTGCAATGACACACCAGTGTGCATGGGAGCAAAGTCAGGCTCAGCAAGTTTAAAAGGAAATATTTAGAATTCAGACGATGCCTGAGGTATGTTACTACACTCTACTACTGCACTCTACTATTACTATGCCATTGCTAGTACACTGCACTAGATAGAACAGATTAAGAATAGTTTACAACTGGTAGAGGGCACAAGGACCAGATCAGAACACATGTACAAGATCAATGCTGGCAAGTCTCCTTAAAATTAATCTCAATCAAGACTTAAACTTACTGAGAGCATCAGTGCGCATCATTATATGCAGAAACCATTAGAAAGGTGACATTTGCAAAGCAATAGAATGGATACCCATTATGTAATGAAGTGTTGGTGATAACTGTGGTAAACTTAGATGCCACAGGATGGCAAATGTTCGAAACCACCAGCATTTTTGAAGGGAGCATCACAGCATATCCTCTTGGAAGTAACAGTTACAAGTTGTGGTCAGGGCTGTTGAGAGTTCATGATACCACAGCCAAGGGAACCAAGGGAACTGACCAGCAAGCCAACTTAGTGTTAAGTATAATACTTTCAGAATCTGAGGAACAAATGAACCTCTCAGGTGAAAGTTATTGATAGAACCCTTCAACACAGAATTTAGAGAAGCTTTTTGCAAACTGTGGGTTATTCTAACTGCAGTTATCTTCAGTTCAAACACCGGCTACTTGGACTCATTACTCCAAGATTAAAAGTAACATCAACAGGGCTTTCTGACACTGACTTTATAAAGTTGCAAAATTTCCCTATAACAGGCAGTAAGAACTGTAAGTTACTCTTTAACCGTCAAACTGTTTTACTTCTTTCTTTCTGCTTTTTTTTTTTTTTTTTAGAATCAGTAGCAACTTTGTGACAACTAAAGTTTAAAAAATGCACTTGATTGCATAGTGACAGATTTGCAGAACATTTTTCATCACACACACATATGTGCTTTCAGTTATTAATAAAATGCTTCTGCCCTTAATCTGCCATTGCCTGAATATACAATTTCAGTGTCTTGGATAGACAAATACTGTTAAGGAATTCTGTTTTCCCTGTTTGAGATGCAATTCAATTACACCAAGTAGAACGGAATACTATGCCTTTAAAACTGGCTTCGGCTTGCCACAGAAAGGAATACCGAATCACTTTTCTATTAAGATCCTCTTAGAGTGGAATGATAACAAAACTTTTTTCTCCTCCTCACCCCCACTTTCCTTTTCCCCTTGTTTTAAACAAGGAAGAGCCAGCTGCCCTGGGTAACACCACAGGTAGATATTAAAATGGAGACAGCCATTATTTAGTGGCGACAGGAATATAAATACAGGCACTAACCTATAAACTGGTGTTTACTTCAGGAAAGTAAGTCATATTTTTTCCTGTGATTGCTGTGCTGTCAGTTTAATGCAGCGTAAATAAACAGTAGGTGCATGATAGCTTTAAGTAGAAAGTGTTCATTCCACAAGAGGAGCAGATTACTGAAGCCTGATGCCTATAACGGCAAAAACAGAACTTCCATTTTACCTGGCTAAGGGACTTGTGGCTTTTCTATTAAATTAATTTGTCAGAATTCTATGAAAAATATTATGCACTCAAAGAACTTTACCAAAAACATTCATTTTTGCAGCCCTCAACTTGAACCATTTGAAAAAACAAAAGCCAATCACTCCTCTGTAATTTCATCATCCCATCGCTCTAAATGAAAGCTTTATATAATCAACCTAATATAACAGAAAATAAAATGATATATAGAATTGCCTATACTTTGAGTTATTTTGTTCTTATAAATATATTCCCTGACTGAAAGTAAAAGAATTCCCCTTTGGAAAAAGCAATGATGTCTGAGAAGATTGTATATGCACTCTTCATCTATTAACATAAATTATAAGAAAGTAAAATGTTCCAGATGTGTTTAAACTGTTGTAGAAGGAAAGTTTGTGGCTTCACTGGATATATATTAAATATATCTAGAGAGAGCAATGGCAGTTATATACAAGAAGGCAATAAAATGCTTCACTAGAGTCTATGTTAAAATACCATAGTTCCTAGAAATATGACTAAAACATTTCAGAAGTCATATTTCCTCCAGTTTTAATTCGGAAATCTACTTTAATGTATTTTTCTATATATTATAAACTACTTTATTAATAAAGTAATCTCCCTAATTTTTTTTTTTTCAAATGCAGCTGGAAACCTAAGGAATTACTTCAAATTCCTCTGGCAATACTTAGATTAAAAAAAAATAGGTGACATTAAAAAGGTGACAATACTTTGAAAAATCAAGTAGCTGATACATTTACAAGGCTTGGTGGGTTTTTTTGTTGGTGTTTTTTTTTTTAGGAAGAATACCAGACTTCACCAGATTATCTTCTAAATGGCAGCTGCACATATGTAAACCCCTCTCTATCCCAAACTCTCTATCTAATGTGGGAGAAACCTCTCTAAAGAGGTTTTAGTGCTGCAGGGTTGGATGTACCCACGTCCCCAGCAGGGCTGAACGTGGTGGTTGGTGGCTGTGAGATGCTGGCAGGGCTGCAGGCAGGGCTGGCGCTGCCTTGGGAAGCACAGCCACTGAGGGCAGGTGCTCATCCGCTGACCTCTGGGCCTATGCTGCAAACCAAAGAGGTGCCCTGCTCCTGTGCAGACTGGGGCTGGCATGGCAGCCTCTCTCTGCTCTGGATACTGCCAAAGCACTGTGTCCCATCAGTGAGTTACAGATCAGCTCTGCTTCACACTGCTTTCTCGGGAGCACAGCAGCAGGTTAGGATTCGCACGAATCGCTAAAATAGTACGAGAGGGGAAACTGCGAGAGTTACTTTGCTATTTAAAGTACCAAGAACAAAGAATATAAAAAGGAAATGGCCAGTTTTTCAAAATTCATGCACAAAAAGGCATTTCATTTAAATATTTTTTGTTCCAGTAAACTATTTTACATACAAAGGACTTATTTATTACATATTTGAACTTGTGGGAAAAAGGGAAGGAATGCACTGATTCCTGAAATAACTCTACAGCCTTTTTGGCGGCTTCGCTCTTCTGTGCTCTTGTTCTACTCTCAACAGTTTTATTACAGGGACAGAGGAATTCCTTGGAGTCAGTTGTTTCTTTGCCACTAGCTGTATTGAAGAGTGGGCATACATAGCATACTAGCCAAGGATTTTAATTTCTCTTCTATTGCCTTATTATGTGTGTGCACTATCTGTTCCGATGCATGCTTATATGTGAACACGTTGCATTTTCTGCCTGCTCATTTTTTTTACCTACTCTATATTATTTCACATTTCCTTGCAAAACCTTGAAAAGCAAAGCAATACCAATAACAATCTCAAATAGAAAGTGAATTAGAAGATGAGTATATGTATAAATATATTAAAGAGGATATAGGAGTACAGGACTGGAAAGAGCATTCTCAAATTCTACAAATAGTGCTGAAGAGTAATTAGAAGGTAGAAATTGCAGAGAACATGCTATATTCATGTCTATACACTCTACGCTTACAGTTTCAAGTTGGTTTTGAATAGTGCGCCTGATTTGACACATTTCTATCTGGCGATTGTGTTAAATGCTTGAAGAGATAGTGAAATATCCAAGCATTCCTTGTGCTAACTACAGCTGAAATTTTACACTTATTGTAACCTTTCCTAACAATGTGAGAAAAACAGAGTAAATATATTAAATTTGTTTCACAACAGATGCTTAGGTTGTTAATATTTAAGATGCCTATTCGTGCTATTCCTGTCTGCACATTTGTCAAAAATGTAAGCTTGAATGCTAATGTTTGCCAGCAGACTACAGCAGACAAATATATGAATGCACGGCACCAAAATAATATAAAGTAGAAATAAGGGGCCGCTGCTAACTCCCACCCGAGCAGCACGGACCAGAATGAAAGGGCACCTCCAGATCACAAACCCTGGAGTCTCCGCATCAGAATTCGTGAATTATTTTCGCAGAAGCGCTGCGCTCATTTGCACGGACTAAAATCAGCGGAGAGCTTTCCTCAGTTTAAACTCATTTCAGCTTAGGAGCTGGTGCAAAGTGTTTCAAAAAACTTAGATTGTAGCGAAGTTTCTCCCGCAGTCAGAAAAAGCTGGAGACTGGCAGAGGGAAACTCCGGGTCGGGCAGGTGCCTGTCAGGAGCGCTCCCCACGGCAGCCGGCGGAGACGGCGACAAAGGGGCCAGGATTTAGCAAAACCTCGGGTGGCGGGTTCGGAGACGGAGCGGAAAAATAAAAAATAAAAT
>VXBI01011031.1:640392-737841 GCA_013397375.1 Toxostoma redivivum
CCCCTCTTCCCCCTTCTCTCCATCCTTCCCCCGCTCCTTTATTTCCACAGCTGTCCCCGCGCCGTCTGGCCGCCCCCCGCCGCTACTCCCGGAGCCCCGTTGCAGCCCCTTTCGGGCAGGCAGCGCCCCACGGCCACCCGCGATTTGAGGCGGCGAGACAGAGAGGCTCCGCTGCCGCGCTGGCGGCTCGGCGGGCTGGGGATGCCCGGGTGCGGGCAGGCATCCCCCGGAGGCCTCTGCCTGCCGGCAGCTCCGCTGCCACGTCGGGCCGGGAGCGGGGCCGAGTCCCGCCGCGCATCACTGGTGCTCCTGCCTGGTGTTTCACCGGGCACCACGTGCTCCTCCTAACCCTGTTTGAGAATTGCCTTTATTCCTGAAACTTCTCCTAGGGGAAGTACTTTTCTTTCCTTTGTTGTTGTTGTTGTTGTTTTTAAGACCTTCTTTCCCCTCTTCGCTGGTGCAGGATTTGGAAGTGGAGTTCCTGGAGAATGACCCTGGCAATGAGCGCAGGTTTCCCTGAAAGCTGAGGCTGTTCCTTACTCCCTAGGAGACTGATGAGAGAGAGGGCCCCGGATGTCAGCCCAATCTCCATTTTTTTTATTTGTCTCAACTTTGAGGCAGATTTTTTCTTTCAGCTCTGGGAACTGACAGGTACAATTCCCATACACCTTTGCATGAAACAAGACCAAGGCCAAGAAGTTGATACGTCATTGCTTTTCCTAGTTAGCCTGCAGTATGTCCTTCTATTAATTGCTATTAGTAAGTTAACCTTGTAACTCAGTTATTGAATAATCATTAATCCATGGAGGATACACAAGCCCAAAGGTTAATAATAGGAATAGCAATTAATAATACTGACCTTGCCAGTGGGGAGAGTATTTTTGTCACAGTTATTAAAAGGAACTACTATTTATAATAGGTACAGTGGTGCAAATTTGGACTCAATATGTTGGTACCAAATTACTGCAACAATACCAGAAATTAATTCACCCCTTTATCTCCATGTTATCAGTCCTCTGACTTTTTCTCAGTTTAAAATGTATCATCCCCTACTCTCTCATTTTAAATAGAAATGCTAGGTCTTTAATCAATTCTGACATTTCCACTAGAAAATAGCATCGAGCTCACTTACACAGATAAAAATTTATTTGCCTGCAGCTGATTTGTTGTAGTGCTTTGGACCTATTAATTTCTCAGAGAGGACTTCGCTTTTTATGGTCTTTTGATACCATGGGGTAATAAATGGGAAATCAGTACAAAGGGGACATTCTCATAGGTCCAACTCTCCACTCCCTAGAGTTGCCTCCTTGCAGAGCTACTCTGACTGACTGACTGAAAAACCTACATCCTTCTTTTGTCAAAGACCCATCTCCTTTATTTGTATCACATTTCTGACTGGCTGGTCAGTAAGACCTAATAACAATCATGTTTCATGTCTCAAAAATCTAATAATCAAGTTACTCATTGCTACAAATTGCAGCTAAGCTATTTGGGTTAGTCACGTTATCCCCACTTTAAAGGCAGGGAAACTGAAACAGGAAAATTAACACATTTGCCTGAGGCTACACATGGATTTAAGACCAGATCCAGAACTGGAACTGAATTTAGACCAAACTCCCTCTTAAAGATCCTCAAGTGCACTATGGAAAATCCTTCCTTAAAATAGAAATGTAACATAAACCTTATTTTTCATCAACTTTGTATATTAGTCAAAATACACATGCTTTTTTTAAGGTCACGTTTTTAAAAGATAAGGTTTATCCAGCTTTAAAAAAATAGTGTGGTAATACTTTTCAACTACATCAGGCAGTTTACTTTGGAAACAAATATTTAATATCAGACTGTGAGCAGTAATGGGAATAGAATTGCTTGTTATTAGGCTACTGTAAGCAATATTAGCTGAATTTTACGGTATTGTTACAAACCAACAAAATACGATGGGAAGTCCAGCATTAGTATAGATAAGGTGCTCTTGCTTACCTAGTGTGCATTGGTTTTCACCATAATGCTTCTTGAGTGCTTTCAGTATCAAAACACCTAGTATGTGTCTAAACACTTTGAAAAACATATGGGACAACCATATACTGTGTTTGAGAGTTATGATATATATCATTAAGCAGTGAGTTTTACCAAGTTGTGTCATTCATGTCACTGAAGCAAGACATATATTGCCTGCCCTTTAGCTGTGGCATGTCATCAAAGCTATATGGTATGACTGAGCACAGATGGCATGCCTAAAAACCAGGTGTACCATGTAACTTTCCTATTACTGACACGTAGATATTTCCTCTTCCTCAATTCCTCCCCCTAGATATTAGATTGCCCAGCCTTCTACAGGAACTATAGAAAGTCCTCTGCATCCTGCTCATCCCTGATGCCTGGAACTGTGCAGTTGAAACACTATATAGAATAAATGTTCACATTCTTTTTTAATTTTTTTATTATTTATGCTGACAGCTCCTTTCTGAGCATTTTTGAGTCCTGACTTGAGGGAAGTGGGTGCAGATCTCATTCAAATAGTCATTCTACAATACCATTAGCATTACCTGCCAAAAATGAAAGTGGCATATGAATCACAATAAGCCACTCATGAATTTGTGGATTTAGAACATGCCAAGGAACAACAGATACACATACGATTTCAAAGACCCATCAGTTTTAGGTACTTCCAACAGTGCATAAAAGTACATTTATTCAAAGACCGTCTTATTGATGGCACATTCTATAAGGCTACAGACATAACTGATTCCAGGGAAGGATAATACTAACTGAAAATATTTCTGTTCCAGTCTTCCTTTAACAAGTGAAGTAGTGAAAGTGATAAATCTGCTAATCATAACCATGTCAGAGGCCTTTCCTGAGGTGCCCCTTATTGAAGTGCTACTGTGACATAATGATGTGTTGCTTTTGTGTGAGAAGAGCTTTAAAATTCTCTGGGAAATATCACAGTTGCTTTCCAGTTCCTTTCAGACATGTAAATACCTTTATGTTTAGACATGAGTACATACAGGTGGAAAGTGAAGTTCAGCAAGGAGTAGAGTGGGGTTAAAAGCATCCACATGGATCCAGGAACCAAATACATACATACGTGGGTTTTTTTTTTTGTGTGTATCTAATATTACCTGGGGCTTTAAATGAAATGTTCATTATCCAGAAGAAATGCTGCAGAAACATGTGCCTACTTGAGAGTTATGTTGACCCATGGTTGATAGAGAAAGCCATCTTCTTCCTGAAATTACAGATGAGCAATAGAACTCTCAGTAGTGCTCAGATACTTATGTCGTTCTCAAGTAATATGTACATTATCAAGTATGGTTTATTTCCAGCTTTTAGTGTGTGGATAAGGCTATATCAGTGAAAACCATTACATGCCACCTAGCATTCTTTATAATTGTTTGCTTTCATCATGGTTTGCTTAAGCTGAGCACATCAGAAACTGAAAATAACATTTGGGTCTTTTTTCCTTCTTAACATACAAAAACTCTAGCCTATGTTTTGAAAGCTATTTATATGTTTTTATTTGTGAAACATAGCAAAGAAACCTGCATATTGGCATGGTCTACACATGGATGTCTCAGCAGCTTGATGAAATGTTAAAACTTAGTTTGAGTAACTGTGTTCCAACAGGTTATAAATGTTATCTGTTGTAGATGAAAATGGTAGTCAACAGATACAACCATGCTGAAGTAGCCTTCTGTGCATATTTTAAATGTAAGTGGCCACCATGAGCTGTACCACAATCTTTTCTGATGTTTCATATTGCTAGTGGCTCAGTGGAAGATAGTCAGATGTCTTTTTCTGAATGTATCTTCAGTGCATTTCTGCAGTCTCTTGGTTATTCTATTCTTTGTTGGTTAGACACCAATCTCTCAAGCTAAGGCCTATATCACCTTGCTACTTGAATGTCTGTTCTGAAAAATTTTTTACTGAAGTGGGCATCATGTCAATAATAACATACTCATCTGTCTGTCTCCACACTAGCTTGAGTTCTCTCCAGTATTACAGTGAAGGCTCATGTTTCCAGGCCCTTATGCTGCACAGCACCTCAGTCCGTTCAGCCTCTCTCCAAGACAGCAACTACTTTCTGCTCCACATCTCTGTTACAGGAGATCTTTGGATTACCTAAAAAAGTTAAGTGCATACTGTAGATTTCCTTGTAGAACTCTGCTTTTTGGAAAAGAAGATCAGCTTTTTGCAGGTGCATCAGTGATGTCAGACTTGCTTCTGTTTTGCCTGGCTGCTGTCTACTTCTTCCATCAGTCTAAAAGTAGAATTTTTTAAAGCATTAAAGGAGATATATTAGTATTTGTGTGAACCACTTTTCCTGCACATTGTCTGTTCTTTTCTCCTTCCACTTGGTGTCTGGTTTGCCTTGGCTGCTTTTAAAAATTCTGTTGCCTCTAGTGAGGGACTGCCAGATTAAACCAGTGGAGAGAAACCAGGTGACTGTCTAGTTTTATGAATATAGGTTGTGTATAATAAATTCCGGTTTTACATCTATGCAAATTAAATCATCATATGATTCTGACTACATGCATTTTTTATCAAATATGGCATATATTTCACAAATTATATTTAACTTGTAGTCATGTTGCAATTTTGAATACCTAACTAGGAGTTACAAGGTGTGCCACTAGATCTTAGTAAGTAGGTTTACAAACCCAGAAGAAATAGGAGAAATTTAGGTTTTTTTCTTGTATTCTTGCTAAGTCCAGTGAAAAAGCTTTTCCTGCTATAGGTGATAATATAAACGCCTCACTACTGTGCTGTTTAGAGACAAAAGTACACTTGCTTTCTAGAAATGTAGAGATTTTGTAAGGGCCTAAACAGAACATCCCCAGAATAAGGAAGTTGCAGAGAAACATGTCTTTGGTCTGGAGTTTACAGCATCTAGTTAGTGAGGCCTTTTATTAATGTTTCTTGTCATAAAGTAGAAGACATCAGTCACAATGTCAAAATAAACATTTTACTTCTTCAAAATAATATTTTAACCTCAGGAATATTGTGAAGTGAAAACGGGATTTAGCATAATTCTTCCTGTGGATAGACACGGCAGTTTTAGTGTCGAGCCCTAAGCCTTGCAATATGATTCCCAACCATAGGTGCACCAGACTTTGAATATTCAGTCTGTCAGATGAGGTATGACAGACATTATGCTGTGAAGGTAACCACTCAATGCTTTTAATGTTAATGATCTCCAGTAACTGCTGCTGTTTTTTTCCTAAATAAAAAGATATTTTGGTGAGCACAAAGATGTCTCTGTCAATACTTGTGTTTCTGTCAATAAGAGGATCTGAATGGGTTGAAATGTGGGAATCAAGTGGAATTTAAACACGTGAACAAACAGCTGTGATTCACAAAACCTCTTCTAACAAGTTGCCTAAACCTCAAAGCACTAGGTTTGCCCTAGAGTTCCACCTGGGACTCCTAAGCAGCATTCAGGATTGTTCATGCCCACCCAGTCCTCTAGACCTGCAATATTCTTCTGCTCAAGTGTCTTGGTCAGCTTGGCCTCCTGGTTACTCCTGGAGTGTGCCCAGACTCCCTGACATGAC
Source organism: Toxostoma redivivum (assembly GCA_013397375.1). Taxonomy (NCBI): domain Eukaryota; kingdom Metazoa; phylum Chordata; class Aves; order Passeriformes; family Mimidae; genus Toxostoma; species Toxostoma redivivum. The sequence continues at coordinate 645,948 of VXBI01011031.1, forward strand.
TGCATTCTTGACAAAATGCAGCAGGGTCACTGTGGTAATAATGGGACTTATTCCCATGACTATTTTTATTTTTACTCATACTCTTTTTTTTTTTTTTTATTTTTTTTTAGGGGGCTGTTGTATGTATTCCACAACAATTTAACATAGTGAAGACAAAAACAATCCCGAGAATACTCAGTGTGTGCACCCCAGCCCTGGGAATAACCTAAACATAAGATTATGATCTAAGGAATCTTGAATTCGTTTGTGCTCAAGGGCACTGTTTCAGCAGAAGGGTCGAGACTGCCTCTTCTAAAATAACCATCAGCCTGGTGGTCAGAGTCCTCCCTGGGGTGAGAGGAGTTGTAAATTGGGGCCTTTCAGGGCAGCAGAGATGAATCCCATGATTGCATTAGTGCTCTAATCACGGAGTTGTTATATAGAGGGAGATGGGAAGCCAGCTTCTCCTCCAGCTATGTTTTAATAAAACATAAGTTTTGAAGGAAAGATCACAGGAACCTATTTTCATAAAAAGAACGAGGGTGTAGATATTGAGTGGATGGAGGCATCTCTCAGACAGCCCTGGGTAGAGCCCTGTCTTTAGAGGTAACCCTCAGGTAGAGCCTTGGCTTTAGAAGGAGGCAGGACTGTAGATTTAGGACAAACCTCATTTTTCCCCTGGTTAACTCCATTTGTCTTATGTTGAGGTCAAGACACGCTGGGCTGGCTGTTTTCCAGGCAGCCCAGGTTTCTCTCCTGGTGTGCCACAGGAAAGTGATGCTTTCAACATATGATTCTGGATACCTGTTAGGGAATCATGGGACAAAATTTCAGTGTTGGAGCACCAGGATCCTTTTTAGGATTAGGTCATAAACTATATAAATCAGTATCTAATTATTCATAACAGTTTATTTCATATTAACAGCAATACTTGGTATTTACTGGGAACTGTTCTCTCGGTACAGTTTCTGGTCCATTTTTATTTTGCATCACAAAGGACAGCATAGGAAACTGTTGGATTGCATATTACTTATAATGAAAATTCTCATTGTAAGTGTTTCCCATTAGAAGCTCTAATGGCTAACATGGCTAGACACTCATATTTGTTTTGAGTCCTGTGGGATGCAAGGTTACAATTATATTTTCATGGAATTTATCTAAATTAAAATGGAAATACACACTAAAATTTTGTCCTTTTCTAGGAAAAGTGTAATAATATTTAAAGATGCTTATTTCTTTTTTAAAAATAATTTCATTTTGCCCATTTCAAAACTTCCAAAATCAGGGGACAATATATTCCTCCAAAAAAAAAAGCTAACTACTTGACAGCAGTCCATTGCATGGATTTCCTCTGCCATGGCATAACTGACTGCTTTTGCCACATATAGGATGTAGGGGCACAGTTCAGACAGTCTGCTCCATCTGTGTTTCCTTCCCCAAACCTGCTTGATATGACTGAAGAGTAAGTTACAAAGCTGCCCTGGAACCCTTCCACTTGTGATCTACATCCTACAGTATGGAATATTCTAAATATCTTGGGCTTTCCCTAGCTAGCAAGCTGGTTATTCTGGCTATGCATGAAGATACAGATTTGGGTTTTAATTAACATCTGCAGTTTAATCAAACCATTTATGATCCTGAGAAATCTGAACTGTAGACTTTCTGGTTTTTCTGATGACAGACAAATACCGTGAACTAAAATAATAGTTTAGTATATAAAGCACTTGAACCAGCTCTATGGCCGTGGTAACTTTTGTGGAAGCGTGAGAAGTGTGAAGATTATATTTTTCAATGTCTGATGAAGAAATCAAAGACAATAGATATGACATCAAATAGACTTCAACAAAAGTTTTTTGTGTTTAAATTTAAACAACATTCTATGCCATTTTACAGGGGCTATCTCTCTTGCAGTGACAATCCTGTAAATCTCCAGCTAGGCCCAGTTTTATTATAAAAGAAGTTGGCCCAAAAGAGAATATATGGAATAAATTGTGGTGAAAGTGGATTGGCTTGTTTAGTCTGGTGACCCAGTGAAACAGTGGAGGACTTTATAATCTGCAGTGCAGACAGGTCTTCATTCTTGAAGGAAGCAGGAAGTGCTAAGAGGTCTGTAATTGCATATTCTTTAATAAGAAATATAATTGTTGCTTTTGCCAAAGAGATCTCAGACAGATTTTAATAGTGTGCACACATTCAGAAGCCACTGGAACACACCTTTTTACCCTAATTTGTTCATATACATTGATATATTCTAATGTATTTACACCCTCAAAAAATGTAGTCCATGTAGAGCATTTCTGAATTGCAGGGTTCCTTACTCTTTGTTTTTTTTTTTCCTTTTTAAATGGACAATGATGATTCAGTATGACAAAAGAAGATCCAGTAGATGTATTTCTTTTAATACTTTGAAGCTTCTGTCCTAGAATAAAGGCTTATGTTTGCCATGATTGTAGTGGCCAGTCTTCACTGCACTGTCAGGGCCTTGCCATCTTTCATTGTGTAGCATGTTTAAAAAAACTACAAACTCCTCAGTATTGTATTTTTTTTTCAAAAACTTCAAATTAGGAAGCTACATTTGTGATGTAGTATAATTTTCTTTGCTGAATCTGAAGGGATAAAAATCTTGTGTTGCACCAGTATCAACATAAGTCTTGGTCGATACGAGGGAAAGCAGTGTTGTGCAAAGCCTGTCATAACTACTGAATGCGACATCAGGAAAAGGAGACGTGATCTTCTAACACTGCTTCAGGTGGCTGGAATTCAGTAGTTTTTCTTATTTCACATTCTATAATCTTGTTATAGTCACTGCTAAACAAATAGTTTTCTTAAATGGCGTTAGGTGTATGGCTTCCTGTCAACCATGGTAACTGAGGCTTGAGATTTATGAAAGATTGTTTAGGTTTCATCAAACTCCCTCAATCTGTAGATCTAAGCAAAAATCACACCATATGTTGAAAATTAGTTCAGTAGTGACTGTCTTTCAGCAGCTGTGCTAAATTTGTATTGTTCTGCAGTGTCATGGACAGCTTTTTTCAAAACAATTGAGATCACACATATATACTTAATTATTTTTATTGCCGTTGAGTATCACATTTTAAAAGGCTTGAAATCATCTTTAGTGAAAGGTGAAGCTAGGAAAACATTTTCTTTTTGTCCCAGGATAGTCCTGCTTTCAGTTTATTTGTAGAAAAGGTAAACCATAGATAGATAGATAGATAGATAGATAGATAGATAGATGGATGCTCCACGATGAACAAATTCTAGAATAATCAACTAAAAATGTGAAAAGGTTTCAAGCTCTGCACCATGAATGTCATGTATTTTTTGCTTTGCTACCAAAAAAAAAGAAAAAGGAAAAAAAAAAACAAAGAAAAAAACATAAGTGAAAAAAAAGTGTTACGTTCTCTTGCAGATTGGACATTGGCTTTAGAAGATAAATGCTTGGCTGATAGTGACTCATGTGAGTTCATAAATTCCTTTTATATCGTCTGCTAATCAATCACACCCTGTTAAAGGCTTCCATTGCTCAGCTGGCCTATGTGTGAAGTATCCCACTTTAGTCCGGGGGAGCTGGGGGGAGGGGGGTGGTATTTGATATCATTTATCAGATCAAGGAAAGGGTAGGACAGTCTACAGTATCTGCTGATGATAGTCAAACTACTGAGGTTTGGGAAGAGATTTCATTGAGAATAACATCTACAGAAAGAAGAAAAGTACTACTATGGTTGGTCAAGGTTCATATGATTTGTCTCTTTTAAAACCGCATGTCAAGGTAAGTTGCATCTGTGAAAATGAAATCGTGGTTTGCTACTGCTTGGCAATATTCATGCAGTGAGTCAAGTCAACAATACTGAGGTTGAGCAGAACACAAACCAAGGAGGCTGCCCATGCAAATGATACATCCTGGTTGCTTCCTCATGAACTCTTCCATTAAATCTTGCTGCACCCATCTTGATTGCATATGCTAATCCGGGCTTCTTAATTGACTCATAACAGATTTATCTGGATTTCCAACTTCCTCTTCTCTTTAGAATGTTAATTAAAAGAAAAAAGATTATATTTAAGATATTCATGACAGTAGCAGAGTTTTCTGCTAGAGGTGTTCAGAGCCAAATTTTGCTTTTATTTAGATGGGATTATTTAAAATCAATGAGTTTAAGTCTGTTTTGCACTAGGGACCTTTCAATACCCACATAGTAAAAAATGGCCTTAGCAGCAATTGAAGAATTTTTAAAGTTCATAGAGTATATTTTCTACATTTTACCTCATAGAGTAAAATTGAGAAAAAGCCCCGAGATTTTAATATAAAATATATGTAACAGTCCAGAGCCAGTTTGTTTGGATGAAAATGAGCTCAGAACTGCTCATGTAGACCTGTAGATTCTCCCTGTCTTAACCTAAATCACTATCACTATTAGACCTACAGAAGTAGGAAAAAGAGGGCTTTGATATCCTCTATGGGGAATATGGAGATTTCAAGTCATGTCTCTAGCCTAAACAGATAATTTCCTTTGGTATTTTCTAAGCCAGATGCAGAGCTTGTTTATTTTTAGTCAATATTTAGGAACACTTTAAATAGTAGTTATGCTTTTTGTCATATGGACAAAATAAGACTTAATTAAGGCAGTTTCTCTTTTTCCTTTTTTTTAAAAAACAAAAAAAAAAAACCCTCGTTCCTACTGGGGAGTTGTACAGGGCTTTTTCCCCCATTGTTGTTGTTGGTTTTGTTTCTCCTTAGTAAGGTATTTTGTAGTCATACTCCTCCTCAGTGACCCACCATATTGTTGTTGGTAATTAGGGTTTTTTTATATTCACTAGATTAAATCATACTATCCTATTTGGGATCTTCCCACCATTACAGCTTTTGCCACCCATAACCTTATTTTACGATCAAAGGGGAAATAAAGGGAAAGCAGTAATGTTAATAGGCTTTCCCATGCAGTCTCTCTGGGAATGGTCTTTTTATAAGTGTCTTGAACTTGACCTCTTCAGAAGGCCCAAAGGTCCAACAGACATTTTTAAAGTTGCATTTAAATTTTAATATTTTTATTCTGTGAAGCCATTTAAAACCTGGCCCTCAAAACACAAAGCATAAATCTTTCAGGACAGTCATCCAGTAAAATTGATGTGTGCGGAAGAGAAATTCCGGAAAACCCCTACAGCTCTGTTGCTTTGCTTTTCATGTTGTTTTATAGATACCTTCCCTGCAACACTACCAAATAATCAAACAAAATCCAATGAATAATATTGTGATTTCATCACTCTGGCATTTGAACTTGCAAATACAATTTAGCAATGAATTAGGAGAGGAAAAGTTTTGCATTGCCCCACCCTCATTATAAAAATGTTCTTCTGAGCCAAGCATTTGAGGCATTAGAAAGATTTACAGTAATAATATAAGTAGCAATAATGAACTTGGGAACAAGGGAGTCTTGTAAGGGATTCTCAGAATTAGAGAGAGGTTTTGTAAGCAATTCTATCAACACTAAATAAATATTTAGGAAGATAGTCTTCTCTTAGTGAGTCTGTATAATAATTGTAGTGCTAATAGGAAGTATATAATTTGGATATGAGAAGATACGTATCTCTGAGTCCATTCAACTTGTTTGTGTGGGTGAATCTAGTTCTCATTAAAGGTACTGGTTTGACTGTCTTGATTGCTGCAGTCTTCTTTCCATGAAAATGTCAGCTTTGTCACCTGCTGTGCAAGGTCTCCAGTCGTCCCAGTTCATCTGAGGGCAAGCTCTTCTATCTGTGACCTCTTTTATTTTGGGATGGTCAACAAGGCAGCCAGGCGTGACAGGCCAATTTGACAATATAGTTGAAAAGGAAAAAAGCATGTGTTAAATGATTGAACTTGACCTGTAGGTGGGAGGGTCACACTATTGCCCATCACTGTAATGTCAGTGTGCACTCCCCACAGAATTAATGCTTAATTTTTCTTCTGCTTGTGCAAATGTCCTACCCCTGCATTCCTAAATTCAAGTCTCTTACCATACCAATAAACAGAAAAAACTGGGGAGCAGGGGAAGGCAAAGCATGAGGGAGGCATGAAGGAATGTCTACTTGTCTGCCCTACCTCCCTGCTCAGTGTCCTGCTGCGAAGGGAACAGACAGGATGGAGGGTGACCTCTTGTTCCCAACACTCACCCTGGCTTCCCAAGTGCACAGCTGAACTGTTTCTGTGGGCACAGAAACAGGGAATCCCGTTGGAATTGCTGGAAAAAACTCTCATTAACTTAATGAGATTTGGAACATTACAAGGGAACTCCAGCTGGAACCAGATCTGAACCTGAGTGCGAAACATTCCTGAATACGCTACCACAAACTTGTTTCAAGGAGAATATGTGCTCAGACATACAAATGGCTAGATTCTGATCTCAGTAATGCCAGCGTGAGTCTCTTGACTCATACAAACTGCACTCAGAGGACTAGCCCTGAAGACTATAAAATGAAGATGTACACATGCCACAGGAGACTGCAAAAGGAGGGTGGAGCTAAGAGGATTCAGCCACACACCTTGCTGGAACACCTTAAGACAGGTAGACCTGGCAGCAGTTGGCTGAGACAAGACTTTCATCCTGCATAATCACTACTTTCCATAATTAAGTGCAGAGTCTGACTGGGTTCACACTTCATTGTGCTGCAGTCTAGCTATGCTCACATCCTCACTACCAGACTTCTTGCCCAGCTCTCTAACAAACACTCTGCTTTCATTTCTTTTAAGATCAGTAGCTGAACTGCCATGACTGCTGGGCTTCTGGGGGAAAGAGAATTGCCTTGAGAATATCAGAAAGATAGATGGAAAAGAGAAGAAACAGATTCTCCCTTCAGCATAGTGTGATACAGCAGCAGGCTGGTCTCAAAATAGACAGAGGAAGTGCTGAATGACCCAAGTGATGACAGGCTTGGTGGCATTCTCCTGCATGTATAGAAGACACTTGTTTTGTCCATATGTCTCCATATCCATACGGTAGCTGAGAAACTACTGTAGTGTTCTCCTGCAGTAATATTCAGACCGCAAGTTTAGTCTGAAGAAGAAAGCCACTGTGTTTCCATCTAGTTTATAAACTGTTGAAAAATGTCAGTAGAATAAAGATCTCTACGTTAACTAGTCTGTGGTTTGTTTTTTTTCCATCTGTGGAAGTACCAAAAGCTCTTGCTTCGATCAAAGTTAACGTGAAATTTCCTGGAATATGAATTGGCCCTTTAGATAGAGCTTTGACTTATCACCTATTTAAGAGTGTTTTCATTATTTTCTGATTACTTACCCAGCATTGCCAAATTTTACTTTTCTTTTATTAAGTAATTTAATACTCAGAGCTCACAGAAAACGTGTCATCCATCTCTTTCAGTTTAAGTGATTAAAAGCAAACTCCTTTTCTTAAAGTAAATCCTTTTTTTTTACACATTGCACATCTGAACTTGCAGTGAGACTAATACCAAACAAATAAAAACTTTCTTTTTTGAAACTTTTGAACAAGTTAAAACACATCAAAAACTCCATTCACAGTAATTGATACTAATTAAAATGCTGAAGCTGCATTAACAAGAAATGAAAAGGAGTATTTTGGGTCTTATCTTTTGCAACCTGAATGTTTTTCAGGCTCAGCTTTTCATAAATGCAGAAATATTATACCTTGTATTATTTCTGTGGAAAATGCTATTCGTGTTTGGTATTTTATGGGGTGTGGTTTATAATTTTATTAACACCATCTGTTGTTTAAAAGATAATATAGAATGTTTAAAAATTACCAAAAATGCTGCTGTACACAAAATCAGGAGCAACATTTGCAGTTTGCTCTTTGCCTGGCAATTCATCTGCACATAAAGCTGATTCATATTGAAGATCGTTGAATTTAACTTCTTATGGTTGATGGGATGCTTTAAATATCTCCACTGGCTGGTGTATTAAAACACTATTAGTATCATGAACACATTCTGTATCTGAAACAGCCCTTGCTTCCAGATCTTCTTCAAAATGCTAAAGGGTAAGAAGGGAAATGAAAGGCCATATTATGAAAGGACTAAGAACCCTGAAGACCACCTTCCACGAAAATTACAGAATTGCATGGCTTTAAAAGGGAAAGGCAGGTCAGCAAGATGGATGGGAAATGGAATGTTTGCATGTCTTATGCTCTGCTAGAAGCACTTAGGCACATCCAAAGACAAAAAAGAGTTTTTAATTACTGAATAAACCCTTTTTCCTGAAGCTGAATGGAAACACATCATCATGGGCAGGTGGTTTTATACATTTCTCTCCACCCACAGCCCAGGAGCAGAATTAGTTAAAATACAAAGGCAGGAGAGGTCATAAATGCAGGAGGTAGGAAATGCCTGAGTGAACTTGGAGAAAGATTGATGCTACAAAACCAGGAGAGATGCCTGTGGTTGGCCAGTGTCTCGGCCAGGTGGAGAGCTATTTCAGCTTTGCTTAACAGGCAAAGCATCAAGGCCTTCTCAAATCTTTGTCTATTACCCAATTGCTTAAAATAAATAGCCAGTTGCATTTAGGGAGAAAAAAGAGACAAAACACTATTAGATAAGAGTTTGCCAGTCACAATATGATTCTTTTTGGGCCAGAGACAATTGTTCTTTTTGCTAGAGATATACAAATTGAAGATAATTTCCAGCATGATCTCACAAAATAAAATTTGTAACACTTAAGCTTCCAGATACAGATCTCCTATCTAAAGAATATGCTGGGGAGGACAAGTCTTTCTGTTACCAAGGAATGGAAAATCCTTATCAAGGAAAGGCACATCAGCCTGTGACTGGCTGCCAACACAAATATTTTAGACTGAGAAAAACTACATTTCAAACTAACAAGAATCCAGGTGACATATGATTTTATTTAACTCAGTATCTTGAGAAGAACTCAATATCAAGAAGAACATATCTATAAGGAAAAATGGACTACCATAGCTATTCTAGGGGAAAAGGAAAGTGTTCTAGTTACTCTTGTACAGAATCCATATTCTGTGGTAAAAACCCAAACCTCAAGCAAACAGACAAAACCTCCTGCATGGGTGTATATACTTTATCATGGAATTAGGCTGGTTTTTATTTTAGAATAATTATTCCACTAGTCACAATGCATGGTAATTATTCCCAAATAAAGTCTCTTTTTTATTGCAGTGAAGTGTCCACAGGGAGCTATCACAGAGTAGTTATCCTGGAATTGCTATGCTGCTTAACTTTCCCCAAGTAGACAAGCCTTAAGAAATCATATCCAAAAGAAGATAGAAGAGGGGAAAAAAAAAGTATCTCTGCATGTGTTACAGCATCAAGTGAGTGAGTGAGTGCTAGAAGTTATACATTGTAATTTAGATGCTGTAAACCACACATTTATCCCAGGAAGGTACACTGTAATAGCAGTAGAAAAGGATTTTGTGGAAACGTGTAGTAAGAATTTATGCCTTTTCTTTTTTCTTTAAACATTACTTTTAAATACTTCAAATTGGGCTTTCATCTTTATTCAAAGCAGATGCACTGTTTACTAAACAATTTTATGGTATTCCCTCTCTGGATCTGCTAGGAAGCTGTGATTAACAGCAATGTTCAGTCTTTTGGAATATGGTAGCCATAGTATGGTGCTGGGTCGTAACTCCTTAAATGAGCTGAAATGCTCAACAACAAATTAAACTCAAGGATGAGAATGAGGAATGTTTTATAAGCTAAGCAGGTGCAGCTCCTGTTATATTAATACTTTACTGAAGTGTACAGCACTGTCCAGCACAGTACTCTTGCTTCAGCTTGAGTGATGTATAGTATAGCTGTAGTTATATTAATTATATTTAGGTCATATTTTCATGCTCTTTCAACTTGTAAAAAAAGTCCATTAAAACTGTGTATAAGGCACAAGACTCCTGGAGTTTGTGATTCTGGGCAGAAGTTTAACTATTCTGTCACTTTATGTCAATCTCAAGGTATCTTTAACTATTAGTGACCCAGAGAGAATCATCTCCTCTGACTCCTGTCATTTCCTCATGACAGAGGTACCTTTGCAGTGTCCTGGACTGTTTCAATGTCATCCCTGGGGCACATGCTGTGACACATGCCATTGGACCTGCCCCCACTCCCATAGTCCTGTGGTGCACTTGGCAAAGCCATTCTAACACTTGATCCCACATGAAGGTCCCACCAATATGCATTCTTGCTGCAGTATGTGGCCACTCACAGGATTCTAGAAGGCAGGGAGGAAGAACACAATGTTCCAGCCTAGAGTAGAAAATGCTAGTTCTGTTGGGAGCATCAAAACCAGTTGATCAGGCACCATATCTACCACCCAAGGCCCTTCAACAAGCAGCAGTGTTAACTCTATGCCTGGGACACAGCAGCTGGCTGGTGAGAGCTGCTACCTCTGAGTGCAGATCCAATATTCTCAGCTGCTCCGGGTGCCTATCACAAGCCAAATAATGCTGCAGTGGTCTCCTAGGTAAGGAACGACTGACCCTCTGCCTGTAATTTTGGGATAGGTGGAGGAGCACCACAGTGTTTTGCTTTGCTTTTTCTTCATTTTTCCTGGGGCAGGCAAGTCGCTCATGCCAGGGCAAAGGCTGGTAGGCACTGTCTTCTGGAAGGTCACCAGGTAGCTCTCCCCAGCTTGGAGGAGAGCAGCTTGTCGTTTGCAAACCCACTGGCCTTCCAAATCCAAGCAACTGTGTGGGGAGAGGGAGGTCTGCAAGGTCTCTGCCAAGGCTTGCCATGACCTTAGGTGCTGCCTCAGTAGACACGGCTCCAGCAAGAGGAGAGCCATGTGCAGTGCCATCTGGACCCACGCTGGCGAGGTGACCCTCCCTCCGGCACTCCGGTTGCAGACACCTGTGCCTGAGTCTGCCTCCAGAGCCCCAGTCCTTGCTCCTCTCGGATCTCACCCCAGGAACTGCTCAGGCATCTCCCTCTGTCCCTCCTCTCTGGGGACAATGGTGACAAACTGCTGTCTGCCCACCCCAGCTAGTCCAGGGCTCAGCAACACACACATTTAGGATGTGGATCTCTGTGGCTTCTCTATGAAGAGATATTTGTGCAACCTGCTGGGATTCTTGCTTGCCCCTGCAGCCACCCAGTGGATGGAGGCACCACGAGGGACTGGCTGGTCCTCTCTCTCAGCTCTCTGCAGCTGTCCCAGAAAATGGGGTGAAGCAGGAAAATTTGCCTTAATGTTCCTTTGATTTCAGTCAGTTTGAGAGGAGATGCTTGGCAAGTATGAATAAATAATATTCTAATAAATAATCAGGATTGAGAAGAATACTTGAAATAATGTAGGGATATTATCCTCAATATACAAACACTTCTCCTAATTTCTTGTTTGGAGAAATGGGAAAAAGAAAGAAAAGACCCACAAAAAAAACCGTTGGGAGGGGTTGTTTGTTTTTGTGAGTCTTCTAGCTCTTCTTGTGTTTTCATCTTGCTCAGCAGGACTGCCAGACCTTTCTCTTCACGTTCTGATACTTCTTCTTTGTGATCTGGATGAAAACAGTAATTGCAGAAACATCTGAATTTTTAAAAAACATGTTACTGAACTTTTTTTAAAGAATTGTCAGTAATGTTTGGACTCAAATTTGAGAGCTGGCTCATGAATCCCATGCTGGAGTGATAATATTTGTATTTTTTTGGCACCAGATACTTGTTCCTATTGCTTTCAACTATTTTCAGGCAGGAAAAGAAAATATTTGTGCTGTTTCTGATAATCAGCCTTTTCCTGCACACTTTCTTAACTGAGATATTGGTGAGGATAATCTTGTTACCCTTTCAAACGCCATGAGAAATGTCCTAGTTAATGCCTTTGCAATAAATGGGGCAGTCTGTCCACAAACATGGAGGTATTCCCATATTGGCTTGCACTTAGTTTATGGTCTTCATAATTTTTCTTCCTGCAATCCTGATCATTAGCACTAGAAAAATGAGCTATACTGCAATTCAGGCTAATTACTGTGTTTTAACACATTTTAAGTAAGAGTAGTGCTGTTTAAAACCATGTCAGCAGGTTGCACACTAATGGAAATATAACTCTTTTTTACTCTTTATCACTTATATTTCTGTCCACTCAAACCCTTCTTCATCACGTCCTATATACCTCACCTTTTTATGAGCAGCCTGCCCTCAGTCCATCAGCCATTGTGACTGTAATAGTATGAATGTTAATTATTTAGCCATGAATTCCCTTGCCTTGTTCGTCCTCAACTTTAGGGTTTCTTTGTCACATCTTTCCAAACTGGGGGAAAAAAAAGAATAAATACTTTTCTTTGTTTTAAAGTTTGTTTTGTTTTGTTCTGCTATAGATCAGGAAGTATATCATTCCAACTCCTAAAAGGTCCAGGTAGTACAGAGACCTACAAGAGAACACCTGCTGTGGTTTTACTTTGCATGCCTGAAAGAAAGGTCTTTTCCTTCCAGCACATTCCCTGCATTTCTGTAGGAGGCTCATTTTCCAATTGCAACTTCTGTTGGTATTCATGTCCCCACCATTCTTTTACAGAGACATGCAAAGTGATCAGCCTGACATCTCTGAGTCTCCAGTTGCATCAGGGGGGTTGTGGTTGGTGTAGATGAAATGATCTTGGCCTCATAAAAGTCAATATGATTGCAACTGAGATTTTTTTTTTCTTTAATATCAGAGAATATCATTGGCCTGAATTCTCTTTTGATCCTGAGATGAAACTAGCTAAGAAAACTCAGCCTGGCTTTTCAAAGTTGTGAACAACTGGACAGAAATGGTGGCCAGGAATCACTTGGTGATGGACCTCACATGGTTCATATCATTCTTAAGTTCTCCTTGGCACTTAACTTATAAAAAAAACCAAAAACAACCAATAACCCAAACAAAAAATCTTCATTTAAGTCTGATGTTTTTCCAAAATAGTGTGTTGCCATGTAAATCTACTGGCCCAATGAGAGTTACATGGGCTGCTTATGTAGCATAACTGTGTGGACACATCACAGTCTCTACGGACTATCAGCCACAGAGCTTAAAATGCAATTAACCCTGGCATGGCATCTCATGTACAAAAAAAGTATATTTGTTTTGGTGGTTTTGGTGGAAGGTCTGTGACCCCCTTTATTCCTTATTAATCTTGATATTTTACCTCCTGGTACCAAGGTATGTCAGAGTATAAAAATAAGTTTCTTTTGTGTACTGGATATAAACAGAATCGACTTAAATGTGCCTTTCACTCTTACAGACCCAACAAAAAGTCCCTTATGGTTTAGCTTTATCAGGTGTGTTACCCAAGACTCATGGAGTTGACAACTGTATGATTCATGAAGCATACCATCATGAAGCTCAAGGAGTAGAATTTAGATGTGACTTGAAATATAAGACAGAAATTGAATGTAATAATGAAAAGCATTTGATTTTCCCATAAAAGTGGCAGATACAAGGTCAGCAAGTGAAATAAGAATATGTGTACTAATATCAGTTGGTTCAGTCAGGCTTCCAATCCAAAGTTTTTGTTCAGAGGCTTGTGACTCATTTATAAATATTTACCAAGGTGGCAAAACTGCCACTGAGGAGCTTGGGAGGTTTCTCTAAACAAACATTCTATCAGAAGAATAGGTGTTTCATCTTGAAGCTTTGTGAAATGATGTGGGAAATTTCTACTCTGAGTTGGAGTATCCTAATGCAGAACATTTGCAGGACTGCAAAACAACAAATGAAGAAATGGACAGTTTTGAATTTAGTTCATCTTGGTTTTTCTTCAAACCAAGTTTGGATCAAAACAGATTTCAAAGAAGAAAATAACCAGTTTTCAAATACTTAAAAATAATTTAATCACAATTCTACTTAAAGCCATCTATCTTGAAAATGGTCCAGTCCAGAGCTAACAAGGAGATGTCTGTACACACCACTCTCAGCTTTCTAAGTAGTTAAGCCCTGAATTTTCAGGAAAAAAATATATGCATTATAATAAATCTCAGAAGCATTATTTCACTTGGGATCACATTTGAGAGAAGTGCATGTCCTCAGAAGTGTAGTCACATTAGTAGTAGTTCATTAAATGGTTCTAACCTTTTGAAGTGTGTTAAGTCTGCAGTATCTATCCATGTGAGGTAAAACTGCAGACTGAAAAACTTGTAGATGTCCGATAGTACAGAAGTTACTGTTGTTATAAATCAGTCTTTTCTGTGGTTAAATGATAGGGTGGAGAAGGGTGAGGGTGAAGCAAGTAACTATCTCTCCTCTCCATCTAATTTGAAGGAACATTAAAAGATGAATGAGAAAAGGGTTTTCTTAATTTTAATTTTACAGCAGCTCCACGACTCTCTGAGTTTAGCTCTTTTTTTTTTTTTTTTTTTTTTTCCTTCCCAATTTTCTGGTAAAACTGGCCTTCACTGAAAGAATGCTATATGTGTAAGGTACTGCCTTTCCAGAGGCAGTAGACTGAAGAAGCAGGATTTCCAAGCAGTGTCAGGTGCTGTTTGGGAGCAGAATCCTGACTCTCTCTGCTCTATCTCCCATATGTTGGCTACTCATGCTGAAGGACACTAATGAACTCTAATAGACCTTAATGATAAAGAAGTTCTGCTGAAACCAAAGGTATATACAGGACAGCAAAACTTCTCTCCTCAGCAGGAAAACAATCAGAAGTTATGTGCAAATGGCCACTGGCAGATGCCCGTAAGAGATTGATGACTTTTCTTTCTTCTTTTTTTTTTTTTTCTTTTTCTTTTTTTTTTCTAGCAGTCCTTGGTGGCTTCTTAATCTAGATGACAAAATGTAAATAGAAAATGAGTCCTTAATTGTAGGATACATGATCTTCACTTTTATAGAACACTGCATGGCCAAAGTCTCTGAATATTAAAAAGGTTTTATTTATGTGTCTCTTTTTGGGAAGCTGTAAGAGTGTTATCTGATTTACCATGATCTGTGAAATTGCACCCAGGAACTGACTAAACTTTGTTTTTCTTTTTTCCTCCATGACTGTATATTTATTATTTAACTGCTGTGAAGCATTTGGTCAAGTAGTAAGATCATATTTACATTCCAGCAGTGATATATGGCCTCAAAGACCAGAGCTAGATCATGGGCTTTTTTACAAGTTGCTTTGGTTTTGCTAAATTTATGGGAAAAGAGATTATTCTGACCCAGCAAGTTTACCAAGTCTACATCAGGATACAACAAGGTGCTGAGACAGATGAATAAGCGGTAAATGTCTCAAGAGGAAAACTAGGAGGAGGAGAAAAGCATATTTTTTCCATAAGAAATAGTAATTTCCACTCTACCTGTTTGGTCACTGCTTCTTCTGGTATATAGATTCCAAGATAGATTATTTGCAAGTGAATGAGTCCTCCATCCTGCAAAGACCTGCACAGGTGACTAAATCCATACATTCGCTTTAGAGGATTGAAGCTTCAGGGTTTTACACTTTTGTAACTTCATCCTCATGTTTGATTCTGTCTTTTGATTATCTTCTTGTCTAATGTCATAATGACAAAATGGCAATCAGGCACTTCTGCTTTTATATTTACAGTAACTTTGAGTGATCATATGGGGACTCACACAGGAAAGCATAACTTACTTTGAACCTCCTACCCTTTCCTCATGCATGGCTTAAAATAAGTAAGCACAGTTATCAGACTCTTGTCAGGACTTGTAACTTGTCTGCAATAACAAGGTTAACCAGCAATAGCTGTCTGTGCTCTGTGGTTGCATGCCAGTAAAACACTGACAAATTGAAAACTGTAATGAGAATAAACACATTATGAATATACTGAGCACATTGACACTTTTACATTAGAAACTGCGGTCATGGTAAGTTGCCTTGTCCTAACCAACCCCTGCTGTTTGAAATAGGGCCCCATTTTAAACTTATCATGTGCTCTAAAGCAGTGGTAATAAACGTGTCCCCGTGTGCCATAACCCTAGGTTTTCAAGACGCAGTTTAAAATTATTTGCTTGCTTGGTGTATTCCTACTTCCCTCAGTAAACAAGATTGAAAGTTAATAACAGGAATGGTTTCATAAATGAAAACATAAATTGTCACAGAGCTGAATAGACTTATAATTTATAGACAGTCAGAATTTTCAAGCAATAATTGTTCTATTATTTTTGTTTGGGCTTCTTTTAGAATTTGCTTTTTCCCCCGCAGATATGATTTGGCACGTGTAGATTAATAAAAGATTCACTGAAAATAATTTTCAGCACTGAATTCTCTTAAAACGTGCTCAGTGACGTTCTGTAAATCACGCAGAGGGTTCTACGGACAGAAGAGTGTCACTTCCTGGTTTGGTATATGGTACATACACAGGTGGTGAGGACGCAAAGGATATGTTATACTACATCAGGACTGAAAGCTGCAGGCCTGAATTTGGCTCTGTAGCAGCGGAGGGAGCGCGGTGGTTCGTCTCCCGTGGCCATGCGCAATGCTCGGGAGCGCGGCGCAGCGCAGCTCCCTCCCCGCCGGGGCGGTGGGCAGCCCTGGCACGGGCACCGCATCTCCCGGCAAGCAGGTGTGCCGCAGGCAGGAGCGAGCGACATTGGCAGCGCTGCGCGGGGAAGTTTGTGCCGTGGCTGCCAGCGCTGGCTGGAGCACTCGTTATCTTTTCCGCTTTATGTGCGAGTCTTCTCGATGACTGTTTAATTTCACCCCGCTTCCTGCCCCTCTAACAAGGAAAGGTTTGGCCAGTAATGGAAATGTGATGCAGGAGAGGAATGGCAGAGTAGGAAGGAAACTTTGGACCCTGGAGTAATTCAGGTAACCCAGGGTGATGCTGCCAGTGGCTGGAAAAGGAAGGAAGTGCTTTTGAGGCTCCAAAGCTATTTGTGTTGAGGAGGATCTGCTCCCAGCTGAGCCTTGGCATCCATGCAGGACCTGACAGGCTGCCTTGTGGGTGTCCTAGGCACCCCAAGAACTACGATAGCCTTTGTTGTCACTCAGATTTGGGGAGCAGGATGTCAAAAAGGCAAAGGAAGGAGGTGGGGCTGTAGACCTATTATCCTTCTTTATCAGCTTGTGGAGCTGGGCCAGTACCTGAGGGAACAACGTGGCGTGTGATTGCTCACCTCCCATGAAGAGAGGGTGCATGCCTTGAGACTGTAGCTGGGTGGTTTTACTATCCTGCCAAAAATTCAGAAATTTCCCTCTTTGTATCAGGATTAAACAAGTGTTCTAAGGCAACTCTGGAGAATTCAGTAATGTATAGGCTATTAGGACACTCACATGGAAGGCAAAGACCCATGCTTCAAGCCCTGATTTTCCTTCGTTCTAATCGAACATTTGAAACTGCCAAAGGCCGTGTACAAAACATGCCCCCTTTACACCATCCTAGCATTTTTTCAAGGGTGGGATTTTCCCCACCTCTCTGCACAAATATCACCTCCACCCTGTGTGAATTTAAATTAAGTGCAATCCACAGTCATACAGAGGCCAGGCAGAAGAGGTGAGATACAGCAGCCTGGATTAAGACAGCCTGAAGCTGCAGGCTTCAACCTCAGGCAGAGTTCTGCCATTGCCTCACTTCAATCAAGTTCCCTCCTGGAGAAGGGCAGGAGTCAGCAGAAGGAAAAGGACTCCAGTTTTCCATAACAGTAGACTCAATCCCATCTTAGTCTTGGTGGCAGAAGTGAAAGGTCATTAAAACTGAGGATGTGTATTTCCAATGATGAATGGACAAGACCACCTGTCTATTTAAATACTTTCTGAGGGCTGTAATCATGTTGTCTAACTTCAGCACCCTGAATTAACTGATGCAGGTGCCTACATCTTCCTGCGGGTTACAAAGAGGAATTAGGCCCTCGGATCAGTTTCCTGAAGGCAGAAGATACCGTCCTGTCACCTGCCTGGCCTGCAGCTGCTGCAGCAGAAGGGCACTGCTCTCACGTAGTGTCTGTGTTACACCTGTCAACCTTGGGCTGATATCTTGGCTACCCTAACTTATTCCATGAACTTGATGCCTAATTTGGAAGAAAGCATTTGAATCCTGGGCTTCTACTTTTAATTACCTTGAATTGCAACTGGTCCGAGTGTCTAAAGTAAAGCATGCCTATATGTAACAATCTCCTCCCTCACTGGGGTCTGTGCTGATCAGCTGGGAGCCCTAATCTTGCAGTCCTGGCACCCTTGAGAAGAGCACAAACTTGATTTGGAAAACTCACACAGGTTCTCCCATCAACACTGGGCTCTGCTGGCAGAGGTCAGATGCCAGGACTTATACCGTGTTTCCATTCAACCTTTTCTTACTGTTGTTATTTTCTCATCTCTCCCTAGTGATTGATGACTAGACTCATCTGTGATTCTAGGCAAAAGCTTACATTAATGCAGTTTCTCAGATCACCTTTTTATTTGGCTTCTTCAATAGAAATATTCTATTTGCTTTTATCCGCAATCAACAGGCTTAAATGCTTTTCATTTCTGTAATTTACAGATTCAGATGGCATTGAACTGGCTCTCTGAAAATACTAAATGAAGTAGATAAAAGTGTTGAAGCAACAGTATTCATTTACTCATTTTTCCGTCCTAAGGTGTTAACTACAGAAATGATGCTCTAGAATAATTTTCTTTTGAGTGAGCTGAGGTTTGAGCTTTTACCCCAGGAACAACATTCCTAAGAAGACTAAATTGTTTTAACTACTAGTTCTGTCAGGTCATCTGCCATATTGATGTGTTTGGCACACATATAATCTTTGTTGCTGCTAAAGAAAGCCTTCCCAGTGATTCTCTGCTTTTCTACAGCACTGCCTTTGGCTACTCTTAATAGCCAAGCTAAGGGTAAACCTGTGCTGCAGACATCAGCATCGCATGGAGCTGCACAATAATGCGGAGCTTCGTGCAGGTTAATCTATCCTGCCAAATAGACTTTGGCTGAACTAGCCAATAGCCACCGTCTCCTATTCAATTTTATATGATTTAGTCCAAAACCAACTGTCAGTCACAGTAGGGGCTGTGTTACTAAACTATCAGTGCACTGTCAAGGAAAAAATGCTTCAGGTGCATGGCAAAGTGGTACCCACTCAGTGCTTTGCTATAATTACATGGATGTAACTAATGAGGGAAAAGGTGTTGTAAATCTTTTTCATCCAGTCTTTCACTGTTCTCTTGTATTTCTCCAAACAATGGTCACAAAAGGCCTGGAACCTAGATAAAAATAACAAGTGTTAAAATTCAATATTTAAAAGAAATAAACATCAGTAAACCAAAATGAAAATTGACCCTTTTAGATTGCCCCTTTAACTGATGTTTTCTTCCCAACATTTAGGATTATATTAGCATTTTGAAAAGATTTTTGATAAATATGGATGTGGGAAAGAAATACTGCAAAGGTATCTACCACATATAGCTTAGTAAAACCATGGGCTTATTCTTGTCAGAAGGAGAAATATATTACCTGGCACCAAGGCAAAGAGCTTGCAGAAGATATGAGTGCTCTAATCTGAGTTCAAAATTTTTTTTTATTTAAATATTGTTTTGTTCATGTTAGATTAGGTCTGAGAAGTTATGGCTGAGAACAAGACCCTAATGAATATGCAAAGAATAAAATGACACTCTAAAGAAAAAAATTATTATTAGAGCTCAGCAATAAATGATTTTGAAATGGCACTAACATTCAAAAGTTATATTTCTGTTCCAGAAAAGGCTGAACTGCCATAATCTGAAACATCTCATTACTATATTGCATTGTAGATAAGCCCTTCTCTGCTACTCCTCTACTCAATGCTGTGGTAAGCTTATAAAACTTTGTGCAATATAGAAAGGTTCAGTAAATCTGGGTTTATTTTCTGTTTTGTAAAATACAGAGAATCTTTCACTCTTCTCCTAAAATTTCTCTAGAAAATAATGGATGTTTTCCCACCACTATTTTTTTTGTAGCCAAACAAGTCCCAGCTACCTACCGTGTGGGAGGAGAGAATCTAAAATGTAAACAGGTTAATACTACACCATGCCATCTGGTAGTGATGAAGCTGAAAGAAAGAGATGGTTGGAATGATGCTGATGAAAGGTTGCTTCAATTCAAGCAGAGGAGAAAAAGTTGTTCAAGTAAGTGAGGGAAATGGAGAAGCAGATGAGAAAATTATGCAGAAGCCTCCTAAGCAGCAGGAATCAAAATGAAATTTCCTTGAATAAGTGTTTTGTAACAGTGCTCTCTAGTCCAGGAAACTAAGCAGACTGAAAGCAGAAAGTTGCAGCATTCAGGTAGAGGGCCAAAACCCCCTTTTGAGACTACACTTT
Source organism: Toxostoma redivivum (assembly GCA_013397375.1). NCBI lineage: Eukaryota > Metazoa > Chordata > Aves > Passeriformes > Mimidae > Toxostoma > Toxostoma redivivum. The sequence goes on from VXBI01011031.1 coordinate 666,095, forward strand.
CAATCAGGGTACCTTTAATGATTTTTTTCTGATCACCTTGTCTTTCACAGACAATTCTTTAAGTGTTTTAGCATAAACAGCATAATTTTCACATGTATTTTGTGAAAGTAACAGAATTAAAATACAGTGCAAGTTATACAAATAATTTAGGGACCAAAATGCCACCACGATATTATTAAAGGACCTGTGCCATTACCTACCATCTCTTCTCTTTTGCATGACTTTGAGCTCTGGTTTTAAAAACTTATTCCTGCATACCATTTAGACAGACATTGATTATTAGGCAATCTGCTTATTCTCTTGCTCACTGCTTCACTTGTATGAAATGCACACTCTTCCATTTCTATTATTTAGCATTTTTTCATCAATCTTTTTTAAATAGGCAAAGACAGCTTTAGCAAGCAGCAGTAATATGTAAGTGGGATAAATTTATCTTTCAAAAGCTTACACTTGGTCTTGCATGTTTTCTTGTTATTAAGGTTAGATGTCACTCTCTTTCTCTTTTTAAAATACCCACTACTGCATTTTTAGATATCCTGCCAATCTAGTTTTAACTTTAGGGTGTCGATTTTTACTTTTCACTCAAAATTCAATTCATTTGTTCTCCATGAACTTGAAATCATCTTCATAATGCTTAGTCCCTTCTGGCTGAAAAAAAAAAAAAAACCAACTAGGAATTGATAAAAGGATGATGCACTGTTTTATAATGCTTAACAATAGTGTTTTTCTGATAACACAATTAATCATTTCTGTCTTATTTATTTTAAATAAAGTAAGCATTAAAATTGGTCTCCAAGAGCTCTGCTAGAGTTATACTTCATTCGTAGATTTCTGAAGGATTATTTTTACTTGGATCATTTAAAGGATTGGTTTATTTCACAGCCCAACTTCTAGTTGTGTCAGCATGACCAGGGGGAGGCAAACTGTGAAGTGGGGAGTGGGAAGGAGGAAATAGAAAGTTTCTTCCCTGCCAACTCCTCTGTATCATTTAATGACAACTTGCATCACTCCCTAATTTTTTCTGCACCTGAAGTCCTTAACTTCAAAACAAGCGTTACTTTTCATAAAACGACCAGCTGAATAGGCAGGGCAGGTTAGAGCCTGGACTCTACTTGCATTAACCATTCTGCAGTGAGGATGTAGTCTCTAGCACAAGCATTATGTGTTTCTTCCCAAGCCTCCACACATCCACAAGGTCAGATAAAATTTTCCTGTGGTTACTGGGAACAAATCACAAGATAGCCAGCTCATCACACTTTAACTAATATTTTCTACATAACTTTTACCCATAAGAGCAAAGAGGAAAGAAAAGCCTTCAGTTTTGCATTATTTTGCAATGTAGTTCTCAGGAAAGCAAGTTTAATCTGAGTCGTCAGGTATTGGTCATCAAGACTAATTTTGATATGGCCTCAGAGTTTCCATCTCTGAAAGATACTGATTTAATCACTATTTTCCCTTCACAAACAGTTGGAGGAGAAATTTTACAGTAAAACCTCTAAGAGTGGCCTAACCAATTACATTATTCAGCAATACTGATGAGCACCACAGAAGCCACCTCTGATGCAGATGAAAATGTTTGCTTGTGCCTCATACTTTTTGCACACAGTGGACACGAAGAGATGTTACACTGCCTTTTTTTCAGGGTTTTTTTTTTTTAATTGTATACATGGCTTTGTATATATAAAGTATTATTACTTCAACTGTTTATGGAAAGCACAGGAGAAAAAGAACTTTTCAGACAGAAACAGCACCAAATTCATATTCTGTGAAAGAAACTACAAACTTGTAGTAAAGAACCTGTAGGATAGGTTTAAATGAAGCTGCAAAACTTGGAAAAACTTTAATTTAATCAAGTGCTGATGACACTTGAAACTTCTTGCAGCAACTAGGGAATCATACTAGGGAAAATGATGCTGCCTTTGTGTTTCTCAGTGAAAAGAACATGTAAATATGGACATAGTTCATTACTTTTAAAAGGAAGACTATCAATTACTTTTAACAACTAAGTAGTTCCTCACAAATACTGAAAGTTCAGGTATTTTATTTTTTATTTGCTGCCAGCACTGCTGAGCCTACAGTTTTTCAGCCTCTTTAAATCAATGGAGAAGGTAACAAAGGTTTGTTTTTTTGAAAAAAAAAAAAAAAAAGGATTTCCTCATGTTGTACAACTACCACAGTTTTCATGTAAAATCAGGTAGTTGTGAGTATTTCTTTACTATTACCTCCTTTTTGTTTGACTCCTTCCTTACGTAAATGTCAGTAATTAAATGTTGCAATGGTATTACTGTCCACTGCAAGGCTGAGAAGTGCTGGTGTACACGACCTAATCATTTTCCAAACCTAGTGGTTGTGATTCACCTCAAAAATTATTCAGAGAGTTTTCCTATAATGCCTTTCACAAGCTTGCAGCATTATCCTGATAGCAGCAAAACCAGCTAGATCTGTCCTGGTTCCTATTGTTATGGCAAACACGTATGATATATGCAGATGCGCTGTCTGATATTTCCAGTGTAGGTGAAATAAGTGGGTCAAACTGGATCCACATTCTCCTGGCAGGTGAGGTACATTGTGCTAAATGATCTTCATTGACTAACAACTGACAACACAGGGATGTGGGCATGGGGCATATCATGGAGAATATTATTTACTTCCTACATGCCCAAAAGACAGGGGGAAAAAACATGTTAGGAACCTTAGTTTCCCAGAACAAGATTTTGGGAATGTGAGTTTAACACCACCAAACACATGTCCAGCCCAAGAAACATAGGAGACAGGTAGACATGAGGATACAGATGCATGCTGGTTATGGTAAGACCAGGCTGTGACTGAGCTGTTCCTGACAGTGCATCACTTCTCTTCCTCATAAAACTGACAAGCTCTTCTCTGATGCATGCTGTTGCAAGCATCTTTTTTATTCCTCGCAGACACTAAAATTATGCCGTGTCTTTTCCAGTGATTATCGTTCTTCAGCAACAATAGCTGAAATTTGATCCTGAACATATATGTGTAAATATATGGTTTATAATGATTTTACACCATACTTCTATAAAATATGCTATATTAAGGTTGCAGTACTAATGACATTCTTGTTCTTTGCCCTTTTTCATTCTTGGATGTCTGAAACTACAGCTTGAACCCTAGACTTCTGAGGTCTGTGAGAGCCTTCTCTTGGCATCAGGAAACTTTGGACCAGTTGTGTCAGTTCTTCAAGAGAAAGACCCTATCCCTTGAATTTATCAGTGCTCAGTAAAATAAGTGAGTTTGCTGGGTGAGGGACAGATGGTTCATGTGAGTTCGTAACTGTTCTCAACTACACAGTGGAGACCTTGCTCAAATGGTGGTTCTATGAATACGACAAAATAGTAAGTGAAATTCAAACTCTGAAACTATGCAATTAATTTCTATTCTGGAGAACTAAGAGACTCCAAAAAGAACGAGTTCTCAAGTACCGAGGTGACCAACATTTCTAAAATACACCAGCATGCAAGCTTTTGCTGAGTAAACTATAAACTCCCACACTATTGCAGAATGACTGTCAGTTCCTGCCTCATAACATCTGAACACCATTTTTTTCAAAGAGTTAATCAAAGTACACCACCAAGAATAAGTAATTCCAAGAAGTACCATCAACGAACTCACTTGAACCCAGCCGAGCTGCTGCCCTACAACTTCAAACAAATGCACCACTTATGCCAAGCACTGTCTCATTCCTCTCTGTCCATCACACCTCTCTGGAGCAACTGTCACAGGTATAGAAAAGTTTAGAGAAAGATTGACACAAAAAATGTAGTATTCCTTTCTCAATGTGCTAATCTTGTTTTTGCTTTTACTAACAGTGGCTGGTATACAGTTTGGCAGTTTTGTGTTCCTGGCTTGATTTTAGATCACCTATGGCTAAAGGCCATGGATATAACAATAAATTGTAGTTTCAGTTTGTTTATTTATAACATCTCCCTTTTTTTCTGGACTTTTTAAATTAAGTGAAAATTTCTCTGCCCACAGACAAGCTGTAGTAACTTTCAATGGGAAAGTAACTTTCTGTCAGTAGTTTTTTGCATTTCTTCCCTTAAAAAATCCCATGTTATGAAAAAAGCTGCAAGCCCCGAAGTTGCTTTAAAGGAAAGGAAATTGTAATTGATTCCTACAACAGAGAAAAGATTTTTTTATATTTGCACTATTCACAAGGAGTTCATTAGTGAAACAACAGCACATCCTATGAAGCACACCCGAACACTGCCAAAGCTTTTTATAGTAAAATAGACCAAGGGCGATGGATTTGTGTAAGGAGACAAGAATGTAACTCATACATTAATCAGTGATTGTGAATCAAAATTATTCTGGGTAATTAAGTAACTCTGAAGGTATTTAAGTACACTAAAAAAAAAAAAAAAGCTAAGACAGTATAAAATACCTTTGGCCTAAAGAAATCATAGATCACATGAATTTACCCTTGAATTCAGCCCAAACCACTGCTTAAGGTACAGTACTGGGTAAACCTACAAAGCCAGCTACTACGGCCTCTCAGTTTGTTGAATGTTTTAATTAAGGGGATTCTGTCAAAGTATTTCTCACTATTAGGAGAATATTGTATACAAAACAACTAGAATGGGTGAACTCATTTTACCTCATTACAAGCCCATTCAAAGACCACTTCTAATCATGAAATATTATTAGCTTGTTCTTTTCAGAAGATGATGAACATGGAATAATACCTAATGATAAAATAAGGGAAGCAAAGAGAAGAAAGCAGCATAGGAAAAGAAATATCAACACTGTGTGAAGAATTAATTTGATAATATGGACAGAAGAAAGGAAATACTCGCAATAGTAAATACTAGTGAAGGAATACTAGTAATACCTTCTATTCATGGTCCAAAAAAATATCTGGCAGATTAGGTAGCTGTGTGAGGTTTTTTCACCTACCTGCTAAGTTATGGTACATTTCCAATTCCTGTGTGAGGGGGGGAAAAAAAAGGTTTAGGTTACATCAAAGAAATGTCTGCAAAGTCAAGCTAGCTCTTCAAAACGTGTGGTCCACAAGAATAATATAAGATGTTCACAGACATCAAGTTTGCTCAACACTAATGATAATCCTTGTGAAATGCAAACTGAAATTTGTTTGCCTACCAAAACAAGGCCTTTTTCCTATCCCCCTTTCCATTCACAGATGCCAGTATGTGTTGGCTTGTTATTGTAGTTTATGAATGTTGGCCTTTATTTCTGTGAAATAAATGCTATCAACTTCATTTGACAAAATGTAAAATTATATGTAAAGCTGACAGACTTGGAAAAAGTAATAGAAATTAAAAGGAGATAAACATAGCTTTAGGAATATGTGTTCTCTTGAACAGTTCTTTTACTCTGAAGGGCTACATAATTATACCAAGCCATATGTGTGTCTTTTTTTTTTCTTTAATAAATATTCCTGAAACTGGACAAGTGCTAATAGCACCATTCAGAAGAATGACATCTATCATCCAGAAAGTTCTCATTATAGCTTACTTTATCAGTTCAATGATAAAAAAAAAAAGCTATAAATCAGAATCTTTAATGTTTTAGCTAAATTTAAAATAATATTCTAAAGTCTGACCATAAAAATGTGGAATTAGGCTACACAGCCACACAAGACATCACTTCTCCTTTACCTGGAGATCTACATGATGAATTATACTGTTCCCACTCAGCACAGGACAGGTGGAATTTGAATGATACACTCCATAGCATATAAATCATATAAGATAAAGTAAACATTCCATAGGTTATGGGTTTTAGTATTCTGGAATCAAAATTTCTTATGCCAATTGGTAGCTCTTTATGTACTTCATTGGTCTTTTAATAACAAGCTATTTGATCTTTCTGTCTAATTGCTCTCATGTTAATAATTATGAAGGATTAGGAAAGCTCTAATTCTTAGCTGTGCATATGGGAGGATGTATAGTTATGACATCCCTGTAAAATCTTTGTGAGAAAGACATGACCCAGGGCAGTGAGGAAACTCTCCCAGCAGAGCTGACAAGCTGGGCACAGTGCCACGCTGACGTAGCTGCCCCGTGCCAGCTTGCTGTGCCGGCATGGGTGGTCACCACCCCTCAGAGCCAGAAATCTGCCCCTGAACTCCTTGTCTGAGGATGGCAGGCGACTTTCTAGCTCTAGTGATTTTATGGGTTCCATTTAAACTATATCAAGAGTATGCCACAGTCTTTTGCTTACTTGCTGTCTCAGGCAGGGAAGGTAATTTTTTAGGTGTCAGGCTAAGGCACCATGAGAGTCACCAAGCAGGGACTTCAAGTCTATGTCTTTGTATTACACACAGAAATTATAGGAACATTTTTTCAGTGACTCTGATGGTTCAGCAATGGTGGAAACAAGCTGGCTGAAGAATGCTGCCATTCTGCTTACTCCAATAGCTCTGTGATGCAATACAATGGCTACAAATCTTTTGAGGACAGTCACCGTATTTTCATTTTCAAAGCATTTCTTCAGGCTGGGCTACTTCAGCTACTGTTTTACTAAGCAGCTCCACAAAAACTTGCACAAGCATGACGGAGGGGCATAGACTGATACAGAGGTAGGACTATGTCAGACCCACTTTGTTTCCAGTCATATGTTGGAATAACAAGAGCTTGTTGTTCTTGTTTAGCCACACTGGCTATTGCACAGGGCAATTTGGAAATGGAGGAAGAAGGAGAAACTTAATTTCTTTGCCTTCTCCTGATTGCATAGAAAGCTGAAGTTCCTAGTAGGAAGATTCTGCTCCTCCCTGAGTCTCATGGCCAGTGGCATGCCTGTACAGCAGGCATAGCTTTTAGACATAAAATTTGTCCCTTGTGTGGAAGAACATGTCTATTTTAGCTGATTATGGAAGGACAGACATAAGGATGAAGAAAAGTCCAAGATGGACACAAATGTCAAAATAGTTTGAGCAATCAGCTTCTTCAGTCTTGTTCCTGTTTGAAGATAAGGGGTCTGGGAGACTCCTATGTTAGCCCTGTGTGTGTGTAGGAAGCCAATTCTACAGCCCTGTGTTTGAAAAACAGGTCTGACAGGGTATTGGCCTGCAATGCTCTAGAACAGCATGAGGCATGATTTCCTCATTTCCCATTTCCTTATGCTTTTTGATTCACTAAGTAAAAAACTTGGGAGTTGGTTTCTGTTTCCTTCCTACAGGCTGCTCAGGCGTTCATGTGCTGGCCACACTGTGAGGAAAGACACACAGCAAGAGTGGAGGGAGCTCCAGGTACTGCTCTTTCTGCCCCATTCCTCATAACCCCTCCTCATGCCCTCTCTACAACTCCCTGGAAGGAAAATGTAGTGAGGTGAGGTTTGGTCTTCTCTACTGTGACTGCAGTGACAGGACCAGAGGAAATGGCCTTCAGCTGAGACGGGGGGACTCAGATTAGGTATTAGAAGAAAATTTTTCACTGTTAAGGTGGTCAGGCACTGTGACAGCTTACCTCGGGGAGGTTGCGCAGTCACCATTCCTGGAGGGGTTTCAGAGGCATTTGTGTCTGGTGCTGGGTGTGGTTTAGGAGTTAACCCTGGTTCAGTGGTTTAGGAGTTACAGTGTTAGTGCTGGACTGATAGCTGGACCCGATGACCTTAAAGGTCTCTTCCAACCCTGATGATTCTATAATTCTGTGATTTGTCAGAGCAGTCACTACTAACTCTCCATACAAAATACACTATTTTTTCATACCTTTGTGCTATTCATCATAAAACGTACTTCACAGAATAATTTTCTTTTTGCCAGAAAGGACTTTCCCAAGCTGATCTTTTCTTTCCTCCCTCCACAGCGGCAGAAAAGGGATGGTGCAAGGACGGGACCTGTGAAGGCTCTCTCCTGCCTCTTGTCTCAAGCAGGCTGACTGCTCCCTAATACGAGTACTTGAATACTCCCAAGTGCTTCACCTGAGGACAGCCATTAGCGTTTTCCACTCCAGCAGAAGATATTTCTGCCACTGTGCTCTGCCTGCCCCTCCGTGTTCCAGCCACAACAGCCAATGTGGGCTTGCACCAGCACCGCTCATTTCAGAACCACGATGAACCAGAACCACAGAAACGTTCGGGCAACGCTCACGGCACATGGCGAGATTCTTGGGGACGTCCTGTGCAGAGATAAGGCTGGACTCACTGACGCGTGCGGGTGCCTTCCAGCCCAGGCCATGCTGCGATTCTGTGCTCAGCTGAGGGCGAGGCCGGCAAGCCCCGAGCGGTGCCGGCGTGGGCGGGGAAGCCGGAGCGGGGACGGGGCACGGCTCAGCACGGCTCAGCACGGCTCAGGGCTCAGCACGGCTCCCCGGGAAGGAGGAGCGCGGGGCCGGAGGGCGGCTGGCTGGCTGGCTGGCTGGCTGCCGTTCCCGGGGCAGGCCACGAGGTGGCTCCGCGCGGGTGACCCGGCGCCCTCAGAGCCCGCGGGGCCGCGCCGGCTGGGAGCGCAGGATCCGCGTTTCTCGTTCTGTCACATTTCTCAGGCGCTTGCTCATCGCTGGGTCTGCCGGAGGACAGGCACACCCCTCCGGCAGAGCTGAGAGCTGAGCTTGGGAAAAAGCAGGAGGCAGCCTGGGCTGCCTGGGGGCGACTCGGGGCTGGCCCTGGGAGGTCACTGGCGGCTGCCGCCCTCCCCTCGCCTGCCCCGTAGGAGCGGCGAAGCGGGCTGCTGGTTTCCACCGTATGGGTGCCTGCAGCTTCTTTGGAAAATAAATATCGACCGGTATTAGATGATTAGACTCCTCAGTAGATAAAGGCGAAAGAGACGTTGCAAAGACTTTCAGGGCTTTAAAAGTTGGAATAGAAGTTTTTGTGGTTTTTTTCTTTTTCCTCCATCCTTTCCCCACTCCTTTGAGGTGGGCTATTTCTATGAAGAAAATTCTGCTCACATTACAAAAGGGGGATGTCAGGGGGTTTGACTGTCATTGAGGTTGAAATGAACTTTGTCACCCTGTTTAAATATTTAAGTCTCCTGACACAGGCAAATACATCACGAAGTGCTAAAAAATATATTTAAAAATACAGCTGCCTTTGAGATGAGGCATTGCTATTCCCACTGTATCAGTTCACTTTGCTCAAGCAATGCTGAGGTACAGAGTATGGCAAGAAACTGCAAACTGGATAGGAAGCTCCATTATCAGAACCTGTGCATTTGAAGGGGTCACATTTTGTTTTATGCTGTTTTACCCACTTTGATGATTTAACTGATTTCCAAGAGCTTAAACATCTTATCAAGATGCACATGTATCAGTTTTCTTTCTGCATCCAGTCATAGGGTGTCTTATGGGAATAAGTAGCTTATTACAGCTACCTTCAGAAGCTGTAGTTTTATTATAGTTTCATATTGTTCTGAATACTGGTAATATTTAGGGGATTTTTTTAAACTTTCTCTTAACAGTCTTACTTTCCCTGCACACATACAATGTTTCCACTTTTTATATCGTTATTCTGGCTGTATAAAAGTGCTAACTTCACTCAGAAGTCATAAAATGGTCTTCAAACCTTGCTCTGTAACATTTCTTTGCTTTGGGTGCACCATTGAGAGGTAATAAATATACTTTAAAATAAAAGTGGAGGTTTTTTTAGATTGACTTTGATAAAATAATTGTAATGTGAAGACTGTAATGTGGTTCAGAGCAGAAACCAATTTTATGTTGGTGCACTTCATCTGAGAAGATCTCAAAGGGCAATAACTTCCTGGGCAACTGTGAGTGTGCAAAGCTAAAGCTGGAAGCACTTGTGTGAGTGGGAGCCCTCAGTCATAATTTAAAGTGTTGTCTCAAAGGCAAACCATATGCACCATGTTGACAGCAGACAGTCTCTTTAGTTTCATCCCTTCACGTGGAGGTGGAGAGACTCATGATCAACACACTGTTTTCATCTCTGGGCCACAAAAGTAACTCTCTGAGAGGCTGAAACTGATGATTGCCATGAAAAAGACTTGAAGGAGCTGAAGGAGACCAGCTCATAGTGGAAATTATACTATAAAAGGTAGAAGAGCCCAGCATGAACAACAAACGTCCATTTTGCTGGTGGTTTCTCCAACTCCGGCTGCATGCTAGTTTGGTTTTGGTGGGCTTAGCTGATAACACAAATATCTTCTAACCTCCAAGTGTGTAAAGGATGCTACCAAATCCTACAGCTGATGATAATTGAGGCATTTATACATCCCTATATGTTGCTCTTTACATTTCTTGAAGACAGAAAAATATTCAAAATAGATTGTTCACAAACATTTTGAGTAAATCCTTCCATAGCTGAAGGAGAAGACCACTCTGTGCCCTATCCTTACAACTTTACAGTTGTTTTCAGAACAACTGAAAAGTGCAGAGCATATGTAGCACCTGCTGGGATAAAAAGGGGCTGAAAGTTCTCCTAGGTATAGAAAAAATATCATTCTGCTTTCCCTACTATGGTTCTTTTTTGATTCTGAAACTATATAAACTATATAAACTATATATCACATATTCACATTTATGTCCTTCAGCAATGTGACATCACTTGTCACTTAATGTAAATTTGTCCAAGTCAAGTGTCTGAAATCTGAGCTCCTAGTTACAAAGAAATATACTCTTACTGACTGACTCATATTTTTTTTGCTCTTATGTTCAAGCTTGCTGAAAATGAATATGCAACTAAGAATTAAGACAGTTAAAACCTACATAAGGGGTTTTAAGCAAACTGTGCAAACTCTACAAATCTATGTCCAGATCCCATCTGCTCTCAGTCACAAAAGTATTCAGTGTATAAATAAGCCCTTCCAACAAGCGCAGTGGGATGGAGATTCCTTCAGCTGATGTGTTTGCCCTGCAGTTGGCCTATAGATGTGTGCCCACATGTGAGCAGTGTGGACACTACCTGCCTGGCAGGGTATATACACAGGATAAACACACTGGGCTGGTGTTTTAAGCAATTTAAAGATAAGTTTTGAGTATATATTTTAAAGCTTTAACTTCTGTGAAGAAAGCAACTAGCATTTTTAGTCTGTCACTCTTGCAACGACATCTCTTTGTCCATCCATCTGGCTTGCTTTGGTTTCAGGCTGTTCTGTTGTGAAAGTTTCTTTAGGGATGCACCGTGGGATATATGCTGTGGGATATGAGGTGGGATATGTGTTGCATTTGAGGTGATGACTCCGTGGTCCTCCTGTGCATACCAGAAGTGAATTCCTTTCTAATTATACACACCAGCTGCTGTCCAAGTCCTGTCTCCTGCACTAACATGTTACTGCACTGAGAGAAACGCTTTGTTCACATCTGGAGAGTAGCTGATGCAATGAGTCATGATTGCAGAAAACAAATCCTAAGCATATTTCAGACTAGCTATATATGTGGATTTGAAAGTGCAGGTTAAAATCTTAAATAATACCTTGTCTTCCACAGGATGCCAGCAGAGGAAATGGAGTAATGGTGTGATGTCTTCTCAGCAAAGAAGCTCTTCTCATGTAAATCAACTTTCTTGAGATTAGCTGTTGTAAACTTGGATACTTGGGAATTTTGGTCACCGAATATGCATAGATTACTCTAACCACAGAAGAGAGCATTTTTGAAAACAAGGATGAGTTGTGCAAGGAGAGAAGTGTTCGAAGGAAGTCCGAGTCTAGGCCCATCTCTAGTTATCTCAGAGGAGATGTGGAAAGGGAGGCGTTGTGTGGGGGATGGTCATGTCTACAAACTCCTGATAAGAAACGTGATCACTTCTATGTCTCTGCATGGATGATCAGAATTAAAAGAGGGAACATTTGTGACAGGGTAGATGTGAGTAGCTCAGTTAAGAGGATAGCAAAAAAAGAACTAGGAAAATATGATGAGTGGTCTTCAAATCGGAAAAAGGTAAAGTAAAATTATTTTGAGTCATGCATGGTTTGTTTGTTTTCCTGTATTTATTGGAACAAAAAGAAGATAAAAAAGTAGAAATTGTGTGCTGAGCTCATGAATCCTCATATATAAAACAGCTGCAAGCTGGGAAGGTGTTCTCAAACCCTAGATTTGCAACTGTGATGGACACGCATACAACATGAAAAACAGTTTTTATTTTCAGCTTTGGTCACTGATGTAGATAAGAGCGAGTGTATGTGAACATTTGTGTGTTTGGTGAGTATATAAGTAAAATAACATACAGTGAGTTTACATCAAGTTTTCATGAAAGTGTCGCCTAGCTTTGCACAGCAAATGCATGTGTGAACAGAGTTAAAAGGGAACGATAAACCCTTAAGTTGTTTTACTTCATTGTTATCTAAATCTTTTGCACTCAAACAGCAAAGAACATTATTTATTGAACTTTGGATATATGGGGGGGGTATGACATATCTTCCTGTAGGTCAGTTGCAGAAATCACAGCTGCAGATCTTCCAATTTGTATCCAGTTTCAATTCCGACAATTCACACTATCATAACATTTTATATTTTTTATTGTAGAAAGGAAAAGGTGGAAAGATTTGACAACACAATTTAAAGAATGTATTTGGACTGAGATACAGACCTAGAGTATTTGAACCATTGTTTGCACACCACTGAGAACAGTATGCCTCCTTTTAGATAGTAGTGATTTTATCCTCAAAAACAAATTATGATGATGGGACCTGGGTACTGTCCAGTATGATATGGAAAAGAGTATCAAGTAAGTTATTCTCCTTTTGATTTGATCCTCAGACAGGGGAAATTCAATCAGAATTGTTCAGTCAGTTACCATGTGGATGTGGTGAGATTTTTGGGGATGAACTGGGTGAGAAGATGTGCACATCTATATCTGTTCACAATGACTGAGCAAGTACAGAAAATCCAAGATACCGTTCTTACAGAAAAAAAGTAAAAAGCCTATTCTTAAGAAAACCCAGCAGCAACTGGGACTTAGGAAAACTAAGTAAAGAGCATAGGACTGGCTTAATTCATAATCTGAGTCAAGATTTTATCAGTGGGATTGTCTGATGGGTGGGAATGCATTTCACATCATGGACAACATGGGAGATCCTGTGTGGCTCCATGGCAATGCCACCAAGTCTTTACTTGGCACTGAGATCTCTGTCTTGGTAGGAATTTTGCTTTCCATCAGTACAAGATCAGTTTCTATAACTGTGCCCCTTTCCTAAGGAAAACTGACTTGATTCTTTATGTAGCTTTGGAATACATATAGATAGCCAGAATGCTTCATACCATTTTCTACAGGAAAAGTGCATGAAAGTGAGGAAAATGATGCTATTGACTTTGGCTACGTGATCCTTTGTCACAAACAAGGAGTTTCACCAGCAAGCTCACAAAGCAAAAATATACTGACCTTTCACAAAATGAAGTCCGTATTTGGGTAAGAAAAGGCAGAAAAATTTCAGAAGTATTTTGGCTTGATGCAGTCATGGTTACAAGCACAGATGAGTTGTGAGATTCAGCATTGACTGCAGTCAGTGCAAGCAAATCTCATTCCACAGGGGCTAAGATGAGAAGTAGGCCCAAAGGAGCTCATGTCCTGGTCAGCATGTTCCAGCTTTGACAGCTTCAGGGGCAGCATCCCACTTCAGGATTCCCACCTTGAAAGTTAGTATTTCTGCTGGATTTCTGGGTGCTGGGTAAGCAGATGGCCTGTCTTCTTATTTCCCTTCTTCCTTCCTGTCCTGTCCTGTCCCACATAAAGCAGGTTGTGGTGAGGTTACTCTCCCTTTCTTCTTTGCTGCAACTTGGAAGCAGCTCCACCTCTGCTACCTCCTTTCACCCATTCTGACTCTGAGCTGTTAGAGGGTTTGCTGCCTGACTTTCTCCCTCCCTCCAATATGACAGCAGGCTGTAGGGGTTGTGTATGGGCACAACCTCCTTGTTTCCTCCTCGTTCACCCTCATTTCCTTGCAACAATGCAGTCACCTGATGGTCTGAGTCAGCCATGCCTTTCTACCTCCCAAAATACTCCCATTCTCTCTGAGAAAAAGTCAGGCTGACAAATGAGACTTGAGTACCTCCCGTAGACCAGCACTTGAGTCAGTCTAACCGTGTGAACATGATACTTATATAAGGGACAGGAATTTGCTAGGACCCCAGAGTGAGGTATTGAGACCTGCTTTGCTCTCATAATGACTTTTTCCTAGACTTTACAATATATTCCCTTTTCTTGAAGCTAAGCTAAGCTTCTGAGCGGTGTCCTGTCATTAAATGGTCAGATGTGAGAGGTGTGTCATCTAGCAATAAGAGGGGAAGATGGTTTTAGTGAAAATATCATTACTCTTTAATATTGACTTATGGAATTACTCCAGGTTTGGAGTAATAGTTTGACATTCTGTGCTTCTCTGGCCATTTCTTTTGGCCAGACTTTTTGCTTTGTTCATAAAGCTTAAAGGAAGAGAAATATTAATGAAATTATAAATTCACTCTCCAAGGAAGTAAGGTACAGTCTTGCTTTACTTTTTTAGAAGATTTATCTAAATAAAAGGATATCAAAGGGAATATGCCTTTTGTTAATTTGGTTTGTGATGTTTTATAACTTTGTCTGATATTCAAAGACCTAAGAAACTTTACTGGGATCAATAGGAAGTACTGATCCATCCCTTAACCTTGCCCAGATTTCTCCCTTGTGGCAGCTCCAGAGCTTTAACACTTCAGGTGGACTGTGTCTGGCTCCAGGTAAAGTTTGTCAATATTTTTCATCTGACATAGTATATGTATTTTTCATATACATGAAAAAGGCAGATTCAGCAGTATCAGACAAGTCTGAGAATCTGATTTCTTTTTATCTAGTTACTTGTCCAAACCAACCAAACAAAAAGTAACTTCCCTTAAACTCCTTAAAATAAATTGGAAGACATATTTTGATTTTTCATTGCAATACTTTAAAATAAATGCTGTCATTTTCTGGTTTGAATATACTATACATGTTCAGTTTTCCTTGAAATATATTTTTAAAAAGTAAATAAACTCAAAATCACAATGAAATATCCACTTCAGATTAAGTTAAATATTTCATGTAGCTTAAAATGTTGTTTAGAAAAACTTATATTTGCTCAGTGTTTTTCACTTTTTCTGATTTTCCTGTGAATGGAAGCATCAACAACCACAAAACTTTAGTTACTGACTCTTTGATTTAACTTTATTCCTGGAAAAAAGGCTTGTTTTCTTTCACTTATAATAGGGTCCTATAACCAGTATTAGTGCTTATTTTTCAGGATTTTAAGCTGCCAGGTACATTTTTTTAAAGGACACGTAACAGATTTAAGCATACAGAAGGCAGAGTGCAGATGGCATGTAAACCAGGCTTCTTTTAGTTTACACAAATCAAAAGACAGAGTCATTCAAAATAGAGACATACCTGCTGCTATTTCCTCTCTTGATTGATTCTACTACACGTTTGAGTATTCTTTAGGACTCAGTCAGCCTTTTTTTGTGAACACCTCTGTTTATTCTGATCCTCCTACAATTTCCCACACCAAGTAGCTTTTGACTCTCCCGATCAACTCTAGATCAAGGAAGCATCAGAGTTCATTGCCATGCAGTCTAGACTAAAAATGAATCTTCTTTTTCAGCAATTCAGATGTCCATACTGATCTTACAAGTAAGGTGCAGATGCTTAGAATCGTTCTTTTTCAGATTAGCCCAAAAAACAGACACACGCTACACCACAAAGCCACCTATACATCATAGTGTCTGAAAACAATCTAGAGCTTGCAAATGGTGTGATGGGTTAATCCTGGCTAGCAGCCAAATGCCCACCCAACTGTACTCCACCTCCTCATCTAGCCAGGGGGAGAAAATAAGGAAAAAAACAAGAATGAGAAAGCTTGCCGTTTGAGTTAAGGACAGAGAGATCAATTGTCAATTACTGTCATTGGTAAAACAGGCTCAGCTTTGGAAAACTAATTTAATTTATTGCCAGTTCAAATAGATTTGGGTAGTGGGAAACAAGAACACAAATAGTAAAACAACTCCTTTGCTTCCCTCTTTCCCAGGCATAACTTCCCCCCTTTAGTCCCGATTCCTGTCATGGCCCCACTGAGCATTGTGGAGAGGATGGGGAATGCAGGTAACAGTTAATATATAATAGATTCTCTCTGCTTCTCCTTCCTCCTCACACTTTTCCCCTGCTCCAGTGTGGGTCCTCTCCATGGGCTGCAATCCTTCAAGAAGAAACCTGTTCTAGTATGGGCTCTTCCTGAGTTGCTGTTCCTTCAAGAATACCTGTCCACTCTGGCATGGTCGTCTCCTCAGGCTGCTGAGGAACCTCCACCTCTGACACTGGCGTTTCCTCTATTGTTTCTCACTCTTTTTGCCCCCTCTCCTCCTCCTCTGGCTATCCAATGTTTTCTGCCCATTCCTAAATATGTTTTCAGGGGCAGCCCAGATTCTCTGACAGGCTCAGTTGTGTTCTGTGGTGTGTCTGCTGGAGAGCTCACTGGAGCTGACTGTGTCCAGCATGGGGCAGCCCCCAGCCTTTTCTTACAGAGGTCACCCTTACGACCCTCCTGCCACCAAACCCTTGCAAAACACAACCGACACAGTGGTTCATATGTGGGTTTGTCAAATAATTCTTTCCTGGTCCTTTCTTTTTCCCAGGAAACTGTAGGAAGACTGCAATGAAAGCTGGCAGTGCTTGTGATGACTCCAGCAACATACAGAGGGAGGAGAGGCAATGAGAGAGGCATTTTGTGTATGTGTCTGAGACTTAAAAGCTCCCCATATCTGTAAAGTTATAAATTAGCTCATGCTGAAAAATGCTTGTTCACTAATGGCAGCAACAGCTATGTCACATGTTCACTACAGAGATGCCCAAGGACACTCACCTGTAGTGTACTAAAAAGGAAGAGACCAGAAATGTATTAGTGCTGTACAGATAAAATATTTAAATGGTTATAGCTAGATGGACTATAGAGATAGTAATCTGATATGCATGCATATGCGCTGTACATTTTTATACTAGAGTTGCAGCATAAATGACCCCATTAAATCCTGTTACTTTCCTAATCCAATAAGTGCTTAATCTCATTGCAAGTGTTGGAAATAATTATTCATTTATACACTTGTTTTTGCCACACATTTTATGTCAACAAGGAGTGCGCCTTTGACTAATCAGTTAAAACAGCTGGCGGATAAAGGAGTGAACGAGAATTGAGAATGTGCTATTTCTGGGAAGAAGACTATTGGTAGTTTTTCTTTGGTCTGAGATGTTATTGATTCTACAAGAAATGCTGTATTATACACAAAGAAAAGGCTCTACTCAGTGTTAACAATCACCAGGACAAGGGTGAAAAGTAAAAAGCTTTGTTCTTCTCAAGCTACCTCACCCTGCTGTCTTACTTGACCCCAACTCATTGCATTTTACAGCTGTGAAGAGGTCGAAGGACTGCACTCTTTTTCAGCATTCTGCACTTCTCTTACCGCTCAAGTGTCTGCCATACTGAGCTGGGTGAAGAATGTTGTATAAAAGACAGATGTGTGGGTTTTTCTGGTTGACAGTCCTTTCCCAAAAGAGGAAATGCTCTTGAAGACTGTTGCAAAGATAATCTTGTTCTTTGGTACTACTGCAGGAGCTGTAGTAGATAGAGTGATTCTATTCTGGTTACCAAGGACCAGTTTCATGGGCAGGTATTTTAAAGTTTGTTCAGTTCAATGCTCTCCCACTCTTCTTCACTCATCTTGGGATGCACTTCACTCCCCTCTTTAAAAACAATTCACGTGCACGCTAAGACTTAGACTGGGCTTACTGTTCCACCCTAGAAGTGTTGTAGGACACTTGGGGTGGAAGTGGAAGCCATATCTCTAGCTGAATGAGGGCCTTTCTCCCCACCAACATGGTGCCACTTGTGCCAGCCACAACTTAATGAGGGCAAGGAAGCAAACACCAAATTAATAATGTTGCACTGTGGATTTTTTCATTCCAACTTGCCCCACTTTTGTCTATGTTTATTACAGCTTTAGGTGCAATAATTTGTCACTGAAGAGGAATAGTAGCCTTTCTCAGAAGAATAGGAGGAAAAAGATGATGCTTTTGCTGTCACAGTTGTGGTCTGGAACACAATACAAGTATTAAACCATCAGGTAAGAAAGGAGACATTTTAAAGCTTAAGGAATACTTTGGAGTAGAAAAGCTTGAAGTTATTTTTAACACAGGTGTTTCTGTAATGGTGCTATACTGTATGAGGAAACTTCTCAGTTCTCCATGGCACTCACAATAAGGGTAACACCTTTGCAGAACAATTGCTTGGATTGTAATAAAATTAGGACGACTTGTAAAATCTACTCCTGCTAAAGATATTTCCCTTTTCACAGTCTGTGTTTTTCACATAAGTATTTATTTCAGTATTTATAACCTTCTTATAAAAAGAGTAAATCAGATTTGAAATTCTAGGTTACCTTCTACTTCTCAAGTAGCTCCACTGTAAATGTTAAGAGTAGGAAATGAAGAAGGTATGCACATTGAAAAAAATGTGTCCCAATGTGTGTTCATTAAGACAAACCACTGCAAAGAATCCTACAACTTGCCCATCTGTTCAATCATTTATAACCAAAAAATGTAAGCAAAGATCCAAACCTTGCCTGTCTCAAAGTACTGTGGGAATGGCCATGATGGATATGCTATTTTAGCTGTTTTAGCTTTCAAGATCAATAATGACAATAGAAGAGGGACAACACTGAGAAATGTTGATGAAAATTTCAAGAAATCTTAGCACTGTTCTTATACCTTTGAGTAGAAAAGTTGTTCTCTTTGAACCTTTTTATTGTCCCATCACCTTCAGATAATGTTTTTGGAGTGAATGCTGGGTAAAATTGCAGGTTGTCTTCCTTATCTTTCTGCCTTCTGTCTATTGTAGCAAGGCATCTGAAAAAGAAAAAATCATGTTTTTCTTCCTGGAATCCATAACATGTTACAGACATGCTTCCTGAGGATAAGTGGTGTGGCAGTATCTCAGATCAAAATTTGCACTGAAATCTAGGGACATGCTCAGCTGAATCACATATTCTCCATGTGCACAAGCATCCACTGCCAGAACACAGAGGTGTGACACTTGAAATGATACTGAAAACTGTTGAAAGACCCTGATCAGGCCTTAATATTGTGAAATACTGGAAAATCTTATTTGTGTTCTTTGTGGCTGTAACTGACTAGAATAAGCAAATAGAGGACCCAAATTTGGGTCTTGGGTCAATGAGATAATTTCTCCAACCTCCTGGCAAATTTAGCTGAATTATGTTATTCATAATGTGATCTGTGATTTTTTTTTTCCTGTTCTAGGACACATAAATGGTGATTTAAAATAATAAATTTGGCATTTTGGAGACTTATGGACAACTATCATGTTTCATCTGGCATCCTTGTAGGTCATATTTCTGAAGGGTAGTTCCATATATACATGTTTAGATCTGGAAAGGTGGAATGTTTGGGTTTGTTTCTCAAATTCTTTCTTTGGGCACAAATCTACAGATTGCTTCAATCAGGATGTGTCAGTGGAAGTCACACAATTAAAAAAAGTAAATTATTAAATATGTCTATCCTTGTGCAAATATAAGAGTCAGAAAGCAAATTATGAAGACCTAAATTGCATA
Source organism: Toxostoma redivivum (assembly GCA_013397375.1). Taxonomy (NCBI): domain Eukaryota; kingdom Metazoa; phylum Chordata; class Aves; order Passeriformes; family Mimidae; genus Toxostoma; species Toxostoma redivivum. The sequence continues at coordinate 685,594 of VXBI01011031.1, forward strand.
TGAGGAAGAAAAACCCTTGACATTAGCCTATAAAAAGTGATTTTTCTCAGTGGCTTAAGCAAGGCTATTAGAGGGACTAGGTGTTGGAGTCATATTAAAATGGAAAATGGAAAGAGTATGTGATTGATTGGTTAATCTGCTGAACAACACTGACTCATATTAATAAGGTTAGAATCCTGTGTGTGGCCTTATAAAACCAAGTCTGTGTTTGCAGCTATGACCTTCCCCTACTGGTTGACCTTGAGCATGTAACATTGCCCAATGCTTGAGTTTTCCCCTTAAAATGGCAGTAATATTTCCTCACCTTTGTAGAACTCTATGAAAGCTGTTAATAAAAAGCTTTGGACATGCTTTGGGTATTATTTTTGCTACTGATGTATTACTGTGGCAATTCCTGTATGTTATGAGAGAAGGAAATTCCTCTGCCAACATGCAGCCAGGAGAGAACTTGTAGTTGCTGAGTGGTTTGAGGTCAGATCAGCAGTAACTATAGATTTTCAGAAGTCTTAAAAGCTGCTTCTTGTGGCCGGAAGGGCAATGAGTATCCCAAGGAGAGAAAAAAAATGGCAATAAACTTTCCTTATGTTTGGCTTGCATCAGTCAGAATATCTGTGAAACACAAAGATCGAGCAACTTATTTAAAAGAAACCCCTACGTGAATCTAAGATTAGTCTTGACATTTTCAAAACCTCAGAAAATTAGGGGAAGGGCTGCAACCTGAAGGATTGTGGTCCCTGAGGCTGACTGGAAATATTATACTAAACATTTTGAGACCTAAATGATCCATTCTGTATTAGAGAAGATTTACAAGATCCTCAGAGAACACTTGAAACATCTGACTGAGAGAGAATATGTGGACTTTCTGCTTTCTTGGTAGAGATTCTCAAGGGCACCATTAAGGAATCAACTATTGTGATTGATGGAAAAATAAAGAAATCGAAGAAAAAATGAAGACAAACTACAATGTGGACTTTTTCCTGCAGTCCCATGATATCTTCAGCATTAAGTGATTTTGGCAGATAATTTCTACTATGAAGCATGTGGATAGCCAGAAGGCTATTAAGAGAGAATGATGCTATAATATAAGCATGGAGGATTCTTATAAAGTGTATCTTTCTCTCGTTCAAAGTACATGATGAAAAATGATGTGTCCAGAGTGCTAACAAATTATAACAAAGTATAAATTTTCCACACATATATATTTATGTGTGTATATATATATATATATATAAAATGCTAAACCATCTTTACTATCATAAGACAGAATTCTCCCCCCCACCCTGTGCTATTTATTTCCTATTTATAAAAATAATTCAAACTGGATCATTTAGCTAATCCTAGCTAGCTCCATATGCAGGCTGACAATATGCCTGAGGTGATAATATGTCTGGTCAGTTAGACCAGCATGTGGTACATGTAAAATCCTTAAATGGGAATGCAGGATTCTGATGGAATAAGACCCCATGTTCGCTTTGCACAGATGAAAATGATCTCATCATGTGCAAGATGATGGGGGTTAAGGCTCCTCCTTTCTTCCTGGTACAAATTAAATTTGAGTGATGTAATGAATATACACATGCAGCTAGATGGATACATGCTCTCTCCCACCCATCTTTATCATTCACAGACTCATCTTACTGTTTTGTCTTTCCTTGTTCTATGAATTATTTGTGAACATATTAATCAATTTAATTACTTTTCTTAATTCATAATTGTGTTCGTCAAACCTTCCTGAAGAATGGTTGTGAGTCTTTGGATTACTACAGGGGTGCACTCACTGTAGTGTTACTGGTCACCTCAGCAGCACAGGAGATCTACCAGTCTCTGCCTGAACAATTGCAAACATCATGTAAATATAAATCTTCTATTTCTATCTTTAGAGAGGTATATGTACCCAAAACGTCTGGGTTTTTTTCCATGGTACCATAGGCTTGTTAGAAGGCTTTCCTTCTCCCTGTTAGCTATGTCGAGTTTCTGTGCTTTGACTGTGATCATTATGAGAATATATCACACCCCAAAGCGTGTTCATTTTCCACGTTTTCATTTTGCCCAAGGAAAGAATACAAGAGCAGTTTGCAGAGCTAGATGATACAGACTGGCATTCAAAATGCCATTTTGCTGGTGCTTATTTTAAACCTTGTTCTTCCTGGGCCAAATCGGACTGACTTCATTCTGTAACGAGTTCCTTTCAAGGTGTATCTACTTGCATCTGTGCCAGTACTCTAGGCAGGAGTGGTACTAGCTGCAGTATTGTCAATAGTGGTGCCAATAAATTTATCTGTGTTAAAGCCAATGCTGTGGCCTTGGATTTAAAAAGAAAAAACCAAACACAATTCTTCCTCGTGGCAGAGATCATGTCAGGCACAGTATAGAGGTATTTAGAGTGCCAATTTTTGAGTTTATTAGTACAGATTTTTTCCTATTACTATTACAGAACATGTACTGATGAAATAAATGAAAAAATGCCTAACGCTTATTTGGATATCCTAAACAGGATCAGATCTGGATACTAACTAAAGGAATGTCCAAGACTCTATATTTGCAGGTGAAGAGGGAATCTGGCTGAAGCCAAGCAAATATTTTTGTGAGGCCTTTGTTGAAAGCAACTTTGTCTGCTCTGCTCTGTGTATCTAGGTTTCCAGTCAACTTCACACACAGTGAACAGACATACAGACCTTGGGGAGAAATGGAAAAGATTTATTCTATTTCCTTTCACAGAAGGAAGATGTTAGTGTATGCAGAGTTGGGATAGGTTCCTATCGTGACAGAACAAAACTGGCTTTTCAGCTAGTGCCTTACCATGACAATCTGCTTCAAAGGAACAGCTCTCATTTTTGATAAGGATAGTGAGAATTACTGTCATGTGGAAAGAACACTATGCCTCTGGGTTGTATAGTATATTACAACAGAAGAATTTATTCTTTGAGAGATGAATAATTATTCCACTACAAAATTTTATTGCTGGTTTAGAAAAGATGCAGCTTGTACCCTGCATGATTATAATGTAGCTCCTTAGCTAGCTGTCTTTAAATATAAACTTGTGATATGCTTTTTTTTTTTTTTAATATATATATATATATGGCAGGGAGTCAGGCAGAAAAAGCAGCTAGTTAGTAGAAACCTTCACAGGGCAAGTGGATTTGGGGAGCGTGCATGCACGCCACATTCCTCCTCACAGCCAAGAGCCAAAGAAGAAGCTCACAGTCTCACAGAAGCTGCACAACCGAGTGAGTTATTATGGAGAGCTTCTCTGTGGCTGAGCCAGTAAGAGCTGGGTGCTAAACTTGTTTCCGCTTGAAGTTGCTCTTTGCATACTTGTTAAGGCAGAACGTTCTACCTTTTCACCTCTGCAATACTGGGTGTGAAACATGAGCCTCTAGGTGTTTCCTGGCTGGCAAGAATTCAATGGTAATAAAATTACTAGTAGAATAAATGTTTCAGAGGCAGTTATCCTCTCTCACCTGTTTGTAATTTTTTATTAATTATTACAAATGTGTTTAAGTACTCTACCTGATTTTAATCTGCTGTATTCCCAGGATTTACATATAAAGGTCTTTTTCCCACAGAATAATGAATAATCACATATGTCAGGGTGTGGTTAAAATACTGAAAGTTGGTGATACACCTACTAGCAATCGCTCATTTTGTAAAAGGCTGGGTTCTATAAGTAGTTTGCTTTTTATGGCTTTGATCCAAAATTCTGTTGAAATCAGACTCTTATTGAGTTAAAAAGCAACGGATCTGGTCCCAAGTGTTCTTTTATGGGAAGTGTTTGTAGTGCCATTGTTAACAATATATGCAGCACTGGGCATGTGAACTGTATAAGTAGAAATTTTACTTTTCCCAAAGCTCCTGCTTACTTTTATGCATTCTTTGCTCAAGCAAACAGCAGGTGGCTTACATGAATAGTGGGGTTAATGAGACTACTTAAGTGAGCAAGAGTAGAAAGAAAATTGCAAACTGGTCCTCTATTTCAGAGAATTTAGGACTTGCAAGATAGAGCTGAGAACTGTAAAGGATTAATATTATTATATATTGAAAGAAAAGCTGACCAGGATAGAGGTGTCAGGGGGGAGGAGGGTTTGTTGTTCCAAGAACAGCAGAGCTAATGAGATCTAATGCTTTTGTTTCTTAATCCCTGAAGTGAATTAATCTCCCTCCCTTCCCATGTGACATCATCTCCTAGGTGCAGGGAAGCTGCAGGGCAAGATGCAATGCTGTCTGGTCAGGCAAACAGAGGGTGAGGGAACCAAACTTAGTAGTGCCTCCCCTTAGTAGAGATACTAACATTGTTCATGCTCTCCTTCCACTTTCGATTCCCATTATATAGAAACATAGTTATCTTTGACATTTCAGGTTGGATTGAAATAGGACGATGAGCTCATAAGTTATTTTGGAGGAGAGAAGAAAAGATAGTACAATTGTGTAGTCCATTTTCTTAAAAAAAATAATGACCCTGAGATCCACTTGGAGAGGGTTGAACTTAACTTGTAGGTCTCCATTCAGATCCCATAACAACATAGCCTTTTTGAATTTTTGAACACTTTACTTTCAGAATAATTTACCTCAAAAATAGTAAGTCCTAATGAGATGATAAAGTATTTGTATTAGGAATTGAATCATGTGGATAATATTTGTGATTTCTCATTATGCCATCTTTATGCCAATCACCATGTTACCTTTGCTGCCAGACTGGGAGGATGAAGATGAAATATTTTATACAGTTTTAGGTTTTGTTCTCTTTTTCAATTTTCTCTTCCATTTTTATATTACTGATTTGACAAGACACAGACAACAGAAATACCGACATATTGCAAGAAGTAAATTTTACAATGGCTCTATAATATTCGCAAAGAAAACAGTTTGTAAGTAACTGAAGTCTTGATGGAATTTAAGACTGGATTTTGAATGTTGATGTATCTCAAACTGCAGCTACACAGCAGGACACCAGTGTTATCTGGGCAAATGTCAAGTAGGATTTCACAGCGTAATGGCTACTCAAAAAATTCCTTACACTCTTGCCTAGCAGACAAGATTTATAAATATGGACAGTTAGTGTTTGAAAGTTAAGGAAGTCACAAAGACTCAGCCAACAAAGCAATCCAACAGAGGAATCGTCTTCCCACTTTTAAAGTCAGAAAGTGATTTCTCTCAAGCAAAAGTGACATCAAATGCTTTTTTAGATAAAAGGCAGAACAAATAAGAAAGATCTTCCAGGAGAGGCTTTAAAGTGTCTTTCAAAATTAGCAAGCACAAAAAGCCCATAGGTCAAGAATGAAGTCCTCTCCTGTAATATGTATTCACTCAGACAACAGTTCAAACTCAAGCTCCTGGTACTGACCTTCAAAAAGTCATTTCTTCATGAAATGCATGTTGTACTATTGTCACTGTTCATCCACCTCTAAACACCTGGCATCAGGCGAAGTTCAAAGGAATCAAACAATGGACAACTGACCCTTTGAGGGGAAAAAAAAGAGCAGCACCAGGGTTGGTCAGAATGCTGGAAAATGGACACTGATTTGTGGAGCAGTGAATATTGTGTGGTCACTGATCTTGACAGTTACTAAGTTTGGAACAAATTGTGCTATAAAAATTAATATACTCATTGTAAATATATTATGTGTAGACACAAGCATTTTCTTGCTGATGGGCCTTGCATGCTACTTGGAATTAGCTAATATAAGAATTAGTAGAAATTGTATCCTTAACCGTGCCTCCTTCAATTTTGTGCTTGAAAACAATTTCAACAATTTATGAAGTGGAAATACACAATAAAGGTAACTTGTAAAAATTAGTGACTCATAAAAGTGAGCAGAGACAAAGAATGATTTCTGAATTTTATATTTTATATCCTTGCCATGTGAATTGCTGTTTCTTCTTACTGGAGGGTTTCCTGATGTGCAGCATTACAAGCCTCAAGTGACTTGAGTCTGGGGAAGTCCTGACACAGTTTTCTGAAAATCTCTTTCCATTTTCCATTAACAATGATGACAGCTCTGATCTACCCCACAAGATCACATTTAAGAATTCAGTGGCTATTAATAAAGACTTGATTGGATTCTAGTCATAATAGTTGTCATAAATGCAAGGTTTGAATGCTTTAGGTTAATATGTATTAAGCTGTCAAAGGTCAGGAGACAAACTGAAAACAAAGAAAATTCATCACAGATGTATTTTTTTTTTCCTGCTACTAAAAACTTTAGTACAATTATTGAGAAATCAGATTCATAAATATGTAAAGAATCCCAAATGACCTGAAGGGCAGAAATCAGGCTGTATTTGCTAAGAATCTAAGGATGGGATAGTTTTGAGCTTCTGACTGGGGAGGCTCTGGAGCATTTATCCTTAGGAAGACTGATCAGTCAAAACCATAGGCACAAAGATTGCCATTTGTCTCATTGGCTTTTAACCTGCATTAACTTGGGAGGCTCAGAAATTTCACTTTACTACCATTGCAGCCATAAATTACGTTGGATCTAGAAGATGTTTGTGCCACTTAGGCCCTTGTAGACCTGTGGACTTACAGACCTGTAGAAAAGGTCCTGTCTTGAGGAAGTGTCCTTTTATGCACTACCACCATATGAAAACTGACTTCTGTGCTGAAGATTTTGAAGATGTGCTAGCACAAAGTTGGTGGATATCTCCTGCATTTGCTGCCTTCCATTTTCCAACAGAAATATTTCACTGTGGATAATAGAGCTGTGTTAGGATGGTAGGATATGATCTGCTTACTGAGATACTATGGCAGAGCAGAGCTTTGCTGTCAGAGGCTTTGGTAGGCATGTGTGCAAGGAGGCAAATTAAAATGGCTGGTTGGCTCCTCTTAGTCTTGACCATTTTGGGTGAAGACTGAGAAGCATCTTTGCCCAGTAGGTCCAAAGACTGGAGGCTCAAATGCTCTCTCTGTCTCATTCTCAGCAAGAAAATCTTGAGCTACAGAAGAGAATGTAACTTGGAATGTTAAAATAGGTTGCTGGTTGCCACATCTGTTTTCCTCTAATGATACAGAAACATCTAGAAAATCCTGGAGACATGTCCTTTAAAATCATCAGGCATTAACATTTTCCTTTTTCCTGTCCCTGAAAAGTTTTTCATACGTTGAGGGAGTTTGATGGGAGTTGTGGGCATGACCCTGGTTTGTTAATAAGATGGGCACTTTTAGGTTTTCATGAAAAACTGGTGCTTAATTATATTCCTCAAGAGGGATTTAAAGGAGAATTTTTTAGTGATGCAAACAGTATTTTGGTGCCTATATTCCCCACTGAGTAGTATGTCTGGATTCCCTATCATTTAATGAGAAATTAATGGCTCCAAAGACTCAGAGTAGTAAATGTCAAAATAGATAAAGCTAAATGGATACTAATATTTTTTATGGACATCAGGTGTCTTTGGATACAGTATGTGCATTAATGCAATTCCATGAGATGTGGATTAGGTGATTAAGACAAACTGTAAAAAATAAAAAGGAATGTATATAGAAAATTAGCCAGAACTGGATTTTTCTAGAAAGGTTTAAATGCAGAGTAAAACTGCTGTGTCCAACAAAGTTGCTGAAGACTCATTTGGGTGTAAGTTGAATTGGAGTCTGTCTCTAAGAGTGACTTAACAGTGACTCAACATGCTGAATTGTTGCTGCAAATAGTAGTTATCAAAGGCATCTTGCCTTTGCGTAAATGACTAATATAATTAGCTTATAACATCACCATAGGCATTGGCAAAAGTAATCATCATTACTATCCATTGTGTTCACAACATCTGAACCATTCATTTCAAAGCCTGTGGAACTTAAACTTCTGTCCATCTCAGGAGAACTTTGTTTTCATCCTCCACACATTTTCTGCAGGGGCCTGTTTTCCATGCTTCCCCATCCTCCTGCCCATTCTTACTGCATACAAAATGTAATTAGCATTGTTCCTGCTTGCTTCATCTTTTTTTTTTTTTTTAAGGAGTGAGGCGGAGATGGGAAAAATTTTTTTTTACAATAAAATCAAATACAAAAGTCCTTTGTACACAAAACCTTGTCCTGCTTGGTTAGCTCAATTAAACATATGTAGAAGGCTCACAAAGTTGGCCCTATTTTGTTGTTAGTTTCATCCATACAATTCTGAAGTTATATGGGTGTAACCAAGGTCAGGATTTAGTCCACTGTATGCTTAAAAAGAAAAAGAAAGCACTGTGAGATTTTGATGTTTTTCTAGCGAAATGATGTGTTTTCATAGCCATGAAATAAGGACATGATTTGAATGAGTTACCATCTCTGTGATACTGAGATAACTAATCTGAGATTGAATGCTGCTCTTTTTCAGGAAAAATGGACATAATGATTAATAGAATTCTGGCAGCACTATCATTTGGTATGTAATACTCTCTTTATATTATTAAATGTTTGTGAAATTGCAATTAAAAGCTTGCCTTGTTTGCTAATATGCTCTCTTATTTAATTAAAGAACTCTTGCTGTGAACTTTGCCTTTTGTGAACATGCTTAGCAGTGGTGTTAAGAAAGGGTTTAATCCTTTTAGACAAAGAGAAACCTGTTCGCAGGCCCCTAAAATGTTTAAGCCACATCTCATTTAAGACAGATTGCTGAGCACCTTGTAGGATTAAGCACAGATTTAGCCTACCTGTTTCTTGTTTTGTAACATGTGACAGAATAATTTCAGTAATAGCTGAAACAGTGCTTCTTCAAATATCCAGGTAGGAATTCAGGTCTATCCACTCTACCTGGTGCTCTAGTCCCCTTGTCAACTGGTGCCCTAGTTCCCTTATCAACTTCATGACCCTCTTCTGGACTTGTTCCAACAGTTCCATGTCTTTTTCTGTTGGGACACCAGACCTATGCACAGAATTGCAGATGTGGTCTCTGTGAGAGCAGAGTAGAGGGACAGAATCCCCTCCCTTGACCTGCTGGCCACACTCCTTTTGATGCAGCCCAGAATTCCACTGGCTTTCGGGGGTGCAAGCACACCTGCCTGCTCATGTTGAGTTTTTCACCAGCCATTCACCTCCAAGTGCTTCTCTTCAGGGCTGCTCCCTATCAGTTCTCTGCTCAGCCTGTAGATGTGCCTGGGATTGTCCTGACCCAGGTATAGACTGTGCTCTTGGCTGTGTTGAACGGGTTTAGACTTCAGGTAAGCTGCATGTGTGAGGTAGGTCAAGATTGTCTTCTCTCAGATCTGCTTTTACAGCTGTGCAAGCTCTTATCACTTTGTACTCTTCTTTCCAACGTCAGTTTTAAGTCTATTGCATTCTCTTTCACTGTCTCTTTGGAGGAAAGGAAGGTGTGATGGATTTCAATGGCACAAGAAGCTCACATGGGGTTAGTCTCTTTCCCTATTGATTAATCACCCACAGAAAACTCTTGAGAGTTAACTTGGCATGTAGCTTTTTGTCTTTTAGTAATCTCCATAAGTTAGAAAGCAAACTTTATTTGTTTGATGTTGCTGTGCCAAGGGATTAACCCTTGGAACGGTGGTAATAAAGCACACAGCAACATGGTCATCTTTCATGATAAGAAAGAGACAAAGTTTATTGTAACACTACACTGCTTAAATATACTCATACACTAACTCAAGAACAAAACAATTGGTCAGGGCCAGCAACACCTCTTGTAAGATGTTCTTACCATAAGCAATACAATTTCTCATGGTACACATTCTGAAAATAATAGAAGGTGCATCTTTGAGATTTTTTCCCTTCTGTTTTTCTCCAAGCTTATGAGAAAGCCTGTACTTCTCAGGCAGTCCATGGGAAAGTTCTCCTATTTTCACACTTTTCCAGGCCGTGTATCCACAATTTGAGGGCGGGAGATGTCCTTCTTTCCATTATTTATAGTACCTGTGTTGTGATTAGAGAAACTGCCACTGGGATGAGGCTTCCTTTATTAATAATGCAAACTCTCTACTTATTGGTTTGTTTATAATCTGCTAAGATTTTTTTAAAGGTCAGATAAAAAAGGCAAAAAAATTTCGAAAAGTTTTTGAAAGTTCAGAGCACATACCAACAGACAGGTGCCCAATGAAAAATTCATTTCTACAGAGCTCTCAAGAAACCTCCAATCCTTTGTCCAACCCGTCTATTCTTAAACACGTACACTTTAAAGACAGGGTATTTTAAGCTGTGTTCCTGTGCTACAGACACCAAAACTAAAGACCTTACATCCAGACTTGCAAAATATTCAAAATCCACAATCTGAATAATTCTGAAAAGAACTCAGTATCTTTGAAGCATCCCACAAAAACATGAGGATTTATAAAACTGCGTTTTTGTCTATAAACAGAATTACAGCTTTAAGATGCACAGCTTCCTATTTTCTTGAGTTTGGCTTTGCATCCTTGTTTACTTTAAATAATAAACTAACAATCAAAGTATTTGTCATGCAACCCAGTCCATGGCTGGGGTCTGATGGTATTAAGCCAGCAAAGCCAAGACTGAAGGATCCCACCAGTTTAAATTCTGCTTGGTGCTGAGAATTGCTGCATCTCTGCTCACGGCCAACAGCACATCCCTTCATCCCAAGACACCCAGCTGTCTATGTGGGCTGATGACAAGCAACTGAGCTTAGAGCAACCTGAGTTAACATCGCTGGGAGATTGGCTTAGCTCTCAGTTTAAGAGTTGGGAAGTGGCAGTTGAGATCAATATGCATAGAACAGGCGTATTTTTTGATCTCTTTTTTTTTCTTGAGCTGAATATTTGAATACAAAATCTGATCTTACATATGAGCTCAACTGTGGAAGTGTAATGCAATAGCATTTAAAAATAGTGACTGCCAAGAAGCAAATTGACATAGAGGAAAACCGTTTGGAGGTGTTTGGTGGTGGTTTTCATCAGGCAGGCTATGCACAGTTTTTAGATACAGTAGGTTAGCATTTCCGAAGGGCAAAGAGAGATGAAGAATAAAGGATGGTCTTTTGTCGCTTCCAGGCATGTGATCTTTGTGGATGCTCGTTTGCAGTTGGAGAACCTAAGCAGTGCTATCTTTCAGTCAGGTCTTGATATATTCTGAGTTTTTCTTAAAGTGTCATGACAGAAAGTTGACATTAAGAACATACCTATTTATGTGCTTTTAAAAAAATAAATCAATTAAAACCCCATTCCATATCATGCTTTTATTTTGATTTCCATATGAAGCTGTTTATGGCTCTGACAAACAATGCAGATATTTGAAACCTGCCCAGAACATGTTTAAGAGCTGTATTGCTGTAGATTAATAGATTTGTGACATATTTTACTCAGATTTAGCTCTGCTCATATGCAATGATGTATTTTTCCCTAAGAGCAATACAGATAAAAGCTGAAGATTACAGTTTGTGTTAGAGTGGGTATGCACAGATAAGGATGTTTCTCTTTGTGGAAGATGAAAAAAGTAGAAGAGCCTAAGAACAGCAAAGACGATCTTTCACAGCAGGGAGTATATTTGATGACCTACAGTAAATATTATAAATGCCTGAAAGTGCTTTTATATACAAGTATTGCTTTGTAGTAGGCACTTTGTAGTGTGTATTTGCTATTCTCTTCCAATACAAATGAATATCAGCCTAGAGGAGAGTTATAGAGCCATAAGATTAGGAGTATGATGAAAGCGTAGCATTGTCGTTAGTTATTGTCAAAGACCACAGTGGTCTAGCAAAGGGACACAGACTCCTTCCTCATCGATTTGCTTGCTACACTGATGTTTAGGACTAATGTAAGCAAGTAATAGGTAGGTTAATTTGGGCAGGAAGTGTTAATTACTGAGTATATGTTACAGTGGACTAGAACGTCATGGGGCAGATCAGTATAGCAGTTAAAAAAACAAATGGGAACTCCAATGTAAAGTGAACGTCTGAACCAGAGAATGAGTTTCTACCTCTGGGGCCATATAGGAAGTTCAGACTACAAGATCCTACCAATAATTCATAAATCTGTTACTGGTGTAGAAATCTCTTTATAGGGACCAGTTTGAAGATGTTTCACCTTTGTCTTGAACAAAGGGCAGTAAAAGATAGCCTTATCATTTGAGAGCTCTTGGAGAGCAAATTCCCAAAGCAAATTCCTCAGTGGTGTAGGATAGACCTCTAGATGCTTTTCTTTGCACTGTGGGATATTGTGAATCAATGAGAAGGAGACAGAAGGGAGACACTTAGTGCCTCCAGCTCTAGGACATCACATGGCAGCTCTGTGACAAAGCAACCTTACTTCTGAATTCACTGACTAGATCCTGTTCTCTTGCAAGATGCTTCCAGCAATCTAGAAAGAGAGGGGAACATTTGAAGACCCATGAGGACGTGAAGGACTGGATGAATCAGTTTTAATTAAAAATAAAAAAATTATCAAGCGTGCTTAAGGATTTGAAGCAGTTCTGATACCCAGAAAATCATTATCAGGGCTCAGACCTGGTAGCTCTGGACACATGTTGAAATCCCAGCAAATGAGCCCATGGGTGATTTCGTCCTTTCTGTTTGCACATATATTTTAAAACTAAATCACCTATGACCTTTTTCCTGCATTTCAGAGTTTGCTGCTGTGCTCATCATATCCAGACATGCTGCAGTGATAAGGGACCTTGTGTTCAGAGTTTCAATACCCTTGCCATTTGGCTCCTGGGAAGAAGTTGAGGCTTGGCTTTCTTTGAGGCTGGTAGGAGATGACATGGTAACAAATGGGTTACAAACAGCGAGAGAAGGAGAGGGTGAAACTGAGAGGAGTTAGGCATAAATGCCCGTCTCTTTGGGCCATTGGTTCCTTTCAATAACCCATTCTGCTCCTCTGCCTTCTGAAGCAGCAGCAATATTATAGTAGACTGACCCTGTCTGGATGCCAGGCATGCCCCAAAGCCTCTCTATCACTCCTCTGCTGGACAGGGAAGAGAAAATGTAGCAAAAGTTTCATGGGTTGAGATGAGAACTGGGAGACATCACTTACCAAATACCATCATGGGCAAAGCAGACTCATCTTAGGGATGTCAATTGAATTTATTGCTAACAAAATCAGAGCAGGAAAATGAGAAGTGAAATAAATCTTAAAAACACCTTGTCCCCGCCTTTCCTTCCTTCCCAGCTCTGCCTTCTGCCCCTTGGAAGTGCAGGGAATGTGGTCAGTTCATCCCAGCTTGTTTCTGCTGCTGCTCAAGAAGAGGAGTCTTTCCCCTGCTTCAGCATGGGGTCCCTCCTACAGAGAGGAGGAAGTTCACCTTCCACAAACTTCTCCCACCTGAGTTCATCCCACAGTTCTCCATGAGCTGCTGCAATGTGGGTCATTTTGCCATGGGGTGTAGTTCTTCAGGTATAGGCTGCTCCAGTGTGGGTCCCCCATGGGCTCACAAGTCCTATCAAGAAACCTGCTTCAGTGTGGGTTCCTCTCTCCATGGTTCCTCTCTGCCAGGAGCCTGCTCCAGCATGGGTCTCCCAAGGATTCACAGCTTCTTTTCAGCCATCCACCTGCTCTGGCAGTGTTTCCTCCATGGGCTGCAGGTGGATCTCTGCATCCTTGCGGTCCTCCATGGTATTGTCTTCACCATGGGCTGTAAGGGAAGCTCAGCTCCAGTGCCTGGAGCACCTCCTCTCCCTCCTTCACTGACCTTGGTGTCTGCAGTGTTGTTCCTCTCACAAATTCTCACTCTTGCAGCTTTTCTCTAGCTGCAATTACGTCTGCACAACAACTATTTTTTCCTTCTTAAATATGTTCCCACCATTTCTGGTTGGCCCAGTCTTGGCCACTGGAGCCGGCTGGCATTGGCTCTATTGGACATGGAGGAAACTTCTGGCAGCTTCTCACAGAAGCCACCCCTGTAAAACTCCACTACCAAAACCTAGGCACACAAACCTTTTTGCTTTACCCTTTCCCCAAAATAGGAGATGAAACAGCCTCTGGGCAGCCTTTACTGCTTATAGTCCTAAAAGTCACCAGCCTACTGGGATGAATACATCAGTAAAGAAATAGGGAAGGGTCTTGGGGACTTTCCCAGTGACAGGAACAGAACTGAGGTCTCAGCGGAATTTCAGATGTCTCTGCGGAATGTGTCGCTCTGGTAAGCCAGACCCTCGGGAGAGGCACCTCCACAGAAGTCTGTGAGATTTTATCATGTAGGTGTGATTGTATCTTGGCCGTGAACATAACAAAGATGTCACACAAAGTAGTCTGTTCTTAGTTTTTTCTGCTTATACAACAAGTTGGCATTGTATAAGAGAACAGAATACAATATTAGACCTGTAAGAAACATTAAATTCTGTTTCTCTGTTCATTTTTTTAAGTGAATGGTTTTATTCACAGTATAAGAATAACCACAGCTTTTGCTGATAGTCCGAAAAAAAGCTTATAATTTGTTTTTTAAATTTTAATGAAAGCTAAATGGTCAGCAGCCAAAAAATCTTCATACTAATAATATTTAGTTCCTGGTTTAAAAGATGTATTTCTTTTTCAATCATATCTGAACAATGCACACAGTGTGTTTTTCCAAAATTTTTTTAAAATGCTTCACTCAAAATTGTCCAGATTTTTGATCAAATAATTTGGAAAAATGTATCTGGTTTGTTCTCACATTGGAGAAGGCTTTTCTCCGTTTTCTCACTTCTCTGTTTTTCCTGTCCTTTTGACGAATCCTGACTCGAGCGCTCCATTTAAAGGCTTTGAGCATCCCAGAGCGTGGGAAGCCTTCTGGGGCTGCCGATACGCAGCAGAGTGCATGACCCTGCGATTGCTCCCTTCTCTTCTCGCCCACTGTGCAGCACAGGCTCCCAGACTTCTCCTGAGAAGTGTTGAGGCCCTGCCAGTTCTAGTCTGGGAGCTGGGTCTGCTTAGTACCTCTGAATACTAACTAGGTTGTTTTTACCCAACAGTAATATGTGACAAATTAAACAATATAAATTTTATCTGGATCTTAATTAAGGCAACAGCAATATTCCCATTAACTTCAGTGGGACCAGGACTATATCAAATATTATTTAAACATTTATAATAGCATTAGGTAATGGGGTTAGAATAATTAAGAGTCTATTGAAGAAATCTAGCTTGATGGTTGAAAGGCAAATTATGTCAAATGAACGGGAACTGTCGTTTATGGAGGCCTATTGAGATAGTCTTTTTTATTGAGGGAAGAGAATGAAGCTCATAGAAATCTTTCAGGGACAGAATCTGAAGGTCTTTTTGGGAAGAGTGGGAATATTAAACAGATGTGTGAGGTGGGAACAGTGTTTTTCACCATCACACAGACTCAGCAGTCAAGAGTACCTGAAAATTAATTTTCGATCGGCAAAATGAGATCCTAGAATCAGTGTAGGCTGTTTCAATTAGGTCTGTGCAGATAGACAAAATTAATGGGTCAAATAAGTAATTAATGGTGTTAATATATCAATCACTTTTCTAATAAAAGTGTCTGAAATGAGTCAGGGGAAAAAAATCTAATAATTAATTTGAAAACTGCTATGATGCTCCAATTGATTTGGGGCTGGGAAAAAAAGGAGAATAATTAGTAAGGATCAAAAAACAATATCACATTTAGTCCCCCAAATGGAGGGGAAAATTAGAAAGAGGTGGAATTGAAATATCATTTTTTATCCTCTTAAAAAGATTGGGATGGTGAACTATAATAGAATCCAATTCTTTATTTTAAAAGACCTATACATGCACTGCCCTTCCTCACTTCTACTCATGTGCAAGGTCATGTCAACTCAATGAGGAAACAAGTGTGTGCATGTTCTAGATGTTCTCCTTAACCCAGGACTTTAAATATTAAGAAGCTCTTTTCTCTGTTTGCTGCTATGATAAAATGATGAACTAGCATGAAAGCCATAAATTTAATTTTTTTTCCCCAGAAAGCATGCTCATTTCAACACAAAATGTTGGTATAGTCTAAGTGATCTCTGCTAGACTGCTCACTGGACAGGAAGTGAAAGAGAGGAGGCATTGCATGAAATTTTTATTAGTCATTAAAACAGATTGTGAGTGAATTTTTTAATTTTTGGAGGAAATTGTTGAAACTTGTGAGTGTGCTCATCTTTTGAATAAAATACATTTATTGAATACACTGGTGGAGATGTAAAAAGCATGAGTTCATAAGGGTTAAAAAAATATAAACCTGAGATTTCCATTGGGAAATTTTTTGACTGGCCACACAGTGCTGCTGAGCTTGGCTTGGTCATCCTCTGTGTTATTGAACAAAAATCTACTGCAATTGTTATGAAAAATAGTTCTTGTTTTGCTCTTCCCCTCTCACTGCCCATATGAAAACCAACTAGCAACTGAGCAAGAAACAACCACAATTCCTTTCAACAAAAAATCAAGATTGAACCACCTCTTCCTTGTAAGAAATTGTCTACCAAAACAATTCACAGAATTAGACCTGCTTTAGCTAATACCCTAAAGCTGTGAATGAAAGGCAGCAGTTAAAAGTACTTGAAATAAAAGGAAAATTAAAACAAGTGCAAGCTAACTCAATGGCTTTGAAAATGGGACTCAAATGGAATGTGGACAAGTCGTTTATCTGCCATTACTTTAAAACTGTAGCATGGAAGCTGCCTAGTGGGAAGCTGAGATGTAAGTATTGGTGTACAAATGCTAAATATCTAGGAAGCATTAGAGGAGTGAACTGATCAGAATGAGAATTCATACCGTGGTTGTTCAACATGTTTCAGGGGATCCAAGTAACCCCCAGAAGCTTTTCAACTAAGAAATGCTCTTTCCTTGCAAGAGGAGTAGCTATTCTCTCCTATTTTACCATGAGTTAAACTTACCATACACCTTTCCTTTTCTTGGTAATGTCTGTTTTAATGACTCATGAACCAGTGTTGGTGGTTCTGTTCTTTGCTATATTAAAGTTTTCCTTATATTTATTCCAGGCCACTGCTACTGGGCAGGATGTGACAAGCGTGCTGGTTTGCAAGGCTGTGGTATACACAGAAGAATGATTTCATTCAAACAAGAAGTTGTTGCTAGGTAGGCATTTTATTAGCACTCATACAGAGTAGCAACTTGCTGTAGTCTGCACTTTTTTCATCTTTAAAGTGCACTTAAAATTAGATCCCTGAACAATGGCCCAATAAGTTGGAAAACACATTCAGACTTCCAAAGAAATGCACTAAGCAAGAAAAAACTAAACCTAAAATACAAAGGACAATATTTCAAATAGCACATGGAAGTATGGTGTTTAATAATTTGTCCTTTTTTTACCATGTATTTCTTATTTATAGATTCCTTGTTTTCTTTGTTCTTTGTAAATTTACTGGCACACCCTCTCTATCACTTTAGTTGCTCTTCTTCTCTGTGTTGTTTTTTTTTTTTTTTTCTAATTCTGATCTGTCATAAGATGCACAGACCAGAACTGCAAACACATTTAACACATGGGTGGAGCAAGGTGTCCCCAGTGGCAAAATTATTTTCTTGGTTTTGTTGTGACTGTCTTTCCTAATGACACCCAGCATTTTATGACTGGTGTTGCAAACTTAACTCGGAATTGCAAAGAGCTGTTATTGATGACTCCATTAACATTTCCACTAATGGAAACTGTTCTGAATACAGCATCAGGTAAGCAAAGTTTATGTTATTATTCCCTTGATACAGAACTTCACAATGATCCACATGGCAGCTCACCGACCCCTGAGTGTTGTGCACACTTCCTGGAGTGGCTGTTGGAGTTCCTTATGGTCTTTGTGGCATTTGACTATCTGAAAAAGGCCCTGCCATTATCCATACACTGCATTCTCTAGATCATTTACAAAGATGTTGACTAACTCTGACAGTGATCTCTAGGCGTTCCTGAGTTTTATACTGATGTGCCTTACACATGCTTATCTATGCATTTTATCACAAAACACTTTTTAATTGTATTCGTTATTAATTATGTTTTATTCAATTTTAAGTGCATTTGAGGCGCAAATCCATGGCTCTTTTAGACCTCAAATGCTTTTTCTGTCATTTACTTTTAAAACATTTACAAATAGTTTGTTTAGTGGTTAACCTTACAAAAGCATTGTCTCCTATGAAAGGCTGTCCACTTCTCTAGGTCCCAATCTTAGCAAACAGACAATGGACAGATATAAAACTTGCAAACAAAATTTGACTTTTGTGAAAATTGAAAATGCCAAGCATCTATCTCTCTCTGTTTCAGCCTGGGCATTGTGTGACATGTCCCTATCCTGGCAACAAAAGTAATATCAGACAGAGACTCATTTGATAGTGTCCCTTTTGCCTGGAGTTAGGAAAGCATCTTTCCAATTTGTTACTTTTTGGCTGTCATTTATATAAAATGTGCTCTTGGATCTGTTCTTCTTTGGAAAGTGTCAGTCTGTCAATGACATTTCCAGAGCATACCTCAATCCAGTGATTTATTGTGGCAATATATCATCCAAGTAAGGTCCTTTAACCATGTTTTTCTCACCAGATGATACCATCCAAGGAGAAGAAAATCTGAGTCACTGTTTAATTGTGCAATAAAGGTATGTCAGGAAGCAAGACACTCCTGAAGCACTAAACATGTTTGCCTCCAGGTATACTGGCATCCTTGCACCTTCTTTCACAAGCATGTTAGTGGGCTGAATAGGCCTCCATACCTGGTCGCTAAGGTCTTGGTCTCCTTGACAACTAAACTTTTCAAAGATTACATGAAAAGTGTTTTCTTTACCCCTTGAGCTGTTTTAATGCTTTAAAATGTCAAGGAAAAGATCCTTTTGTCCCAAGAGTAAGGAAGAGGTGGTAATGGAGAAGGAACAGAATATTTCAAAAGCATGTTTGCAGAGTAATAGAGTAATATAGCACCACAGGACAGGCCAGACAGAATGCCCTCAAAAGGAATGATGTGAATTTAAACTTCTTAATGAAAATACATTGCTTCAGAATAGATTGGGCTTTTGGTTGAAAAATGAAACCTTTCACCTTTAATTTGCTTCACTAATTTCAGCAAAGGTTGGTAACAGCAGTGACATGCTTTATGACTGCTATCACATGATAAAATTCACAGGGAATGAGCTCCAGTGTTGTTTTCTTGGTGTTTTTTGTTGGAAACATGGAGTTAGCTGACAGTCAGAACCACTGTTTGGGTCAGGATTTAGGGTATATTTGCCTCCGTGGTGTACTAATTTAGGTATTGCTGAAACAATGGGTTGGTTGAAATAATTACTATTCTGTGTGTTCCATAACAAGCTAAATATCCCTATGCTCACTATTTGGCATGAGCATTCACATGCAGGGGAAATCCCTAACAGGACCTTGCTGAAGGTTTAGGAGAGAAAAGAGTAAAATGTTAGTGGAAGCAGAGACATCAAGGTGTTTAGGAAGTGAGCCTGGACAGTGGCAGGCCTGGCCAAAATTGGCACTGTGGAGCCAGCTATTCTAATGGGTAGTGGAGCCTGAAGCACCCCCCAGCAAGTGAGACCTTCCCAAGCAGTAACTTGAAGGCCTGACAGGGAGAGAAGGGACATTGTTTGTTTTTGTAACTGGGAAATGGAGGAAATGGAAGTGCATGTTGTCAAAAAAAGGATGCTGCACTGAGGAACCAACAGGCACCACAACTTTGGGCTTCTTTTCCAGTAGGGCTTGCATACAGTCTAAGGAAGCTAGTGGTAGCCTCTTTTTTTGTAAATAGTTACCAGTGCCTCAAATGGCCTTAATTTGAACCTGTATTTATGGAGGTCATTAAGAAGATGGTGGCAAGGAAAACAGCTGAAGGGAAATTTTTGCCTGGGGTTCAATATTTGGGGGAAGCTTCTGTTGTCTTTAACCCATAGGTCTACCTGTGGGAACAGTAACCTCATCTCACTGTTTATTTTCCATACTGACTTGCCTATTGGTTTATCTCAGATTATCACTGCAAATTTGTGACTTCATTTTTGCTAGTCTTCAAATGCTGAGAGTCCCAAAATAAACTGAGGTTATTTGTGGCTTTTTCAGATTGAGGGACACGGTCTGAGATCCAGGAACAGGAGGACAGGTGAAGGGTGTAAAGTGCATGAATGGTAGTGAATTTGCTCATCTGCATCACGATAGTTTTTTTGGTTGGTTGGTTAGTTGGTTGTTGTTTGTTTTTCAGTTAGTCTTGGTCTGTGTATGTGATGAAAGCTGGTGTAATTTCATTGCAGTCCATTGTCTGAAAGACAACTGCTGTAATTTTTTGACTGATACGCTGACTCCCTAACTTGCTCAAATACCATAATTCGGGTTAGTGGAGTGCCACCCACTGGGTAAACAGTGAACCCTTACAGATCCTATTGTGTGATCAAGATGTGTGACAGACCGATGGCAACTAATTCTGCTATAAGAAGTTGATTTTCAGTCAAGCAAAATTTGTAGATGATTCTTTCTTTCGTAAATCTTATTCTGATCAGGCACCTAGACTTGATTGATGGCTAAATTCAATGTAAAATCATAGAATCATTAAGATTGGAAAAGACCTTTAGCCATCAACTCAGCGCTGCCGAGTCCACCACCAAACCATGTCCCTAACTTGTAGAGGGTGCAATCATTCCCCTTATCCAGATCATTGATAAAGATATTAACAGGCTTGTCTCCAGCACTCAGCCTGAGGAATGCCTCCTGTGATTGTGTGCCAGCTGGATGTAATTCTATTCACCATCACTCTCTGGGCTTGGCCATCCAGGAAGTTTTTTACCCAGCAAGGTGTTTGCCTGTCCAAGCCGTGAGAAGCCAGTTCTCCAGGAGAATGATAGGAGAAGTGGCATCAAAGGCTTTACTAGTCCAGGTAAACAATAGCCACAGCCTTTCCCTCATCCACTGCAGGTCACCTTGCAATAGAAGGAGATCAAGTTCATCCTGCTAGAACAGGACCTGCCTTTCACAAACCCATGCTGTCTGGGCCTGATCCCCTGGTTGTCCTATGTGTGCTGTGTGATGACACTCAAGATCTGGTGCATAACTTCCCTGGCACTAATGTCATGTTGGCAGGGGTGTAGCTCCTCCTTCCTGCACTTCTTGTAGATGGGTGTTGATTTGATCTAGTCAACTGGCACCTCCCTAGTGATCCAAGACTGCTGATCAATGATTCAAAGTGCTTGGTGAGCATTTTGGCCAGCTGCCTCAGTACCCTTGTGAGATCCATCCATCCCCAAAAATTTAGTGTTAGTGTCTAAATGGTGTATCTTCAGGTCACCACTGAAGATTCTGGGGGATCTTTTCTGTTCCTGTCCCTGTCTTCCAGCTCAGGAAGGTGGAAGCTGCATACCCAGAGGACAACAGGTCTTACTGTTAAAGACTGAGGCAAAGAAAGCATTAAGTACTTCAGCCTTTTCCTCATCCTTTGTCATTCTGCTTCCTCCCACATCCAATGAAGGATGTCTAGGAACTTTTTGAATATAGATTGAATTCTGGATTTCTAAACAGGCTATACTGTGCTTGTTTTCAGTTCAAGTGTGACTCTATAGTCAACTGATAGCTCTTGGTTCTGCTCATGCCTGTTAGTGTTGAGACCTGCATTTCATAATTCACTATTCAAAACTGAAGTAAATAACTTCTGTTCGAATTTATACAATCTGCATATTGCCCCATCATGCTCAGTGAGTCTGGGTTCATCCACTGCTCTTTCCACAGATTCTGATTCAGTTCAGAATATCGCTCTTGGATTTCTTTTGATTGGCATATTTGAGAGAGACTTGGGTTCTCTCGTAACAGGATGCAACCAACTGTTTTATTTAATCACAGGAAGTTTTATTTAATCACTGGTGCCCCACACTGGAGCCACAAGCTGACAACACTAACTGCCTGTGAGGTACTAAAGTTTTGTGGTATGAATATTATCAGAGAGCAAATACCTGTTAACTTCTGGTCTGAAGCAGTGATTTTTTGACTCTAGAAGATATTTGCCATCTGAATCAGAAGCTGGGGATACAAAGGACTACCTCATTTAAAGGACTGACAAGGAATTCCCATTTTGATGCCTCAAGTGGATAACCATGACTTTGTCAAATAAGATTCTGGCGTCTTGAAGTTTTATTGTGGATGACTGAGCCCTGCTCTAACCACAGTTGAGAGTTAATAGCCTCTGCATCTTATTAATTAACTATTTAAAGCTCTTGAACAAACATGTCTTTTCAGGGAGCATAAACTCATCTGACAGGCCACTGAGAGCAGATCTCTTTCTGCAGTTGGTACAGGTAAATCCTGTCTTATTCCTTGCCATTCTAATGCTCTAGCAACATTCCAGCATTTTATTTACAACTTTGAGAGGAAGATGTTAGACTAGGATGTAGCAGCATGTCTGGATGACACCCACATTTATTTTGGGAACCCAGAAACAACACAGTTGGCATGTTCAACTTGTCCTCAAATGCCTCCTCCATAATAACCTGTTTGCCAAGCTGGAAAAATGTAAATGTGATCAGACGGTTGTGGAATTTGTGGGCTATGAAATCGCCCTTGGGGATGAACTGGGGAAGGTTCTTCATGAGATTGCTGCTGTGGTTGGCTGGGCTTCCCTGGGGGATATGTGAAGGATACTGTGGCTCAGAGTCCTCTGACAAATTTCACACACATTTGCCCAAAATGCACATATCTCAATGGGATGGATTAGAGCCTGGATAGCAGTCTCACTGCTCCCTCTGTTTTGGACCGTGCACAATTTTTGTTTATATAAACTCAACTAAAACCCATGAAGAACCAAATAATGTTTTCTGTTGTTCACAGAATCTCTAGCTGTTCAGTGTTTTCCATGTTTTCCTCTGTGCTGTAGAAGATCATGACAAAATTTGGGTAGGGTTTTCAGAGGGAAAATATAAATGAATGTGTAGTAGCAGAGAGGCTGTTTCTTAATATGCTCTTCTTCATAAGGAGTTACAGCCTCAAGTTCAGTGTTCTAGAGAATTGCATAAAAACATCTATAATAATTGACTGTTAGATTCTGGGACAAGCAAAGGGTTGAGGGCAAAGTAAGAATTTCCTTATGTTTTCTGCATTTCCTCTCCTACTGCACTATTCACTCTGTTGAATATTTTCTCCACTTCATATTTCATTTGAAGCCTATGTGGTTTCAGGAGAGATAAATACACACACATATTGCCAGTACCTTGTCTCTACAGCAAGATTTCATTGAAAAATGTTGCCATTCACTATTTTCTAGGATATCGCATTGCTCATAAGCCCCTAGCTTCTTCTCACTCCTCTGCCAGTGTTTTCCACCTGTCCAGAAACCATCAGATTGTACAGTTGGGAGCATGGGAAGATAAGCTTCTTTTTTTTTTTTTTNTTTGCTAGCTTTGATATTCTGAGTGGAAGTAGTTTGAGAACCCCTGAAGGAGAGGAAATGCCACTCTGAATATGGCTGTATTGGGAGTTGCTCATGCTTCACATCAATTTACATCTGGTTTAAAGTCCTCTGAAAGGGTTATGGGGTTTATCTGATAGAGACAGAGGGTAAAAATCTTCTACGTCTGAATTGCTGATTGATTGCATACAGTAGTACAACAAATAATTCTTATTATGACTCATAATTCACCTATGGGGTTTCCCGTGAGGCTTGAGAATAGATTTATGTGGGTTGCTTGGCTTTCCTTTTCACCTCTGCTTAGGAAGGGGAAAAAATTCCCGTCTATATCACTGTTTTCAGAGAGATATCTCTTGTATAGAACTACTATTAAAGCCATGTTTCCAGTTTATAAAAACTGTCTGGTTTATATTGCTGTGACACAGAAAGCTATTACCCCTGCTCTGTGTATCCGTCTTTCTCAATATATGCTGTGCAGCAGGGGACCCTGCCCCAGCTACAGAAAACCTGTAAAACAAGGCATATTACTGCTTATCTACAAGCACTTCATGTCACAAGGAAATTCTCTGTCTGATTAACACCCAAGTATTAACTCCTTCACTGCTACTGACACTGGAAACTGAGCTGGATGTAGCAATTAAGTACTTTTGTGACTCTGCCATTCTGCTCCTCAATAAAGACATTGTTCTCCTCGGAATTCTCTTTCCTATTAATTTGCTTGATACACCTTAAGCTTTTCATTAATTTAAGCATCTTTGTTGCCTTTTGGTGAAGTGATAATAAAATTACAGATGAAGTGGTAGCAGAATCATTCAGCTAAAAAGTGACTATTGTTTCTTCTGTGCCTTTAATCAATAACATTTATCTCTGAAATAAAATAATATAATGGACTTTATTAGTAACTAGTGGATGGGTGTGGCTCTTTTTATGGTTAATGGGTGATCTAAGAAGTGTCAAAGGGAGAATAATACCCACCAAAGACAGCATCAAAAGCCTGGGAATATACTTGTGTTCATATCTTTTTCTCTAATTACCTCACTGATCATTCACTGTAGATTAGATTGTATCTTGTTGCCTTGTTGGAGGTACATTGGAGCTGCAACACTAAAAAAAACCTCCAGGAGACATTTTCTCTGAGTCTCCACTTTCACTGTGAAAATGGACAGTGTAGCATACTCCTCTTCCTAGGTTCATAGCCCGTAGGAGTAGCCAGCCTACTTTATGCTTTATGCTTTACTTTTCTTGTGAGGACCAAAGCTGAAGGAAAGCGTAACTTCTCTTTTCACAACTGGTGAACTAGGAAGAAACAGAAACTGAGAGGTCACTTCCTAATATCCCCTTATAAATCCCTATAATCTCTTCCTTACAAACAAAATTTCTTGGTAAAGTTTCAGGGACAGCAACAGGTTTACTCTAAACAAGGGCTAGCTTACAATTTCAGTCTATGTTTCTGAATGAGAAGGATGAATCAACAGGTAGCACAGGTTTAAGAAAAAGCCTACATCACTGAAAAAATAGATCCTTCTCTATCTCCCCTTATGTCTTCTGAACAGGGAAGCCAGGGAATTGATACTCAGTGTGATTTTGCTCCACAGCTCATTCCTGTACTATCTTTGTGGCTGGTTGGAACATAAAAAAGTTTTTTTCCACTCAGTTCTACTGAAGACTTAAAGCAATACATGGGAGTTTTTAAATGTTTGTTTGAGAGTAAAGGTTTCATTAAAATGTAAGGATTCCTTGACTGATGTCCACAGAATCACAAGCACTTAGGTGCCTGTAGATCTGTTTCACTATTTAGGTTTTGTGTTAAAGTGATTGTTTGGGATTCAGCCATTGTGAGGCTTGCCTCTTTTGTTCAGCTGTCTCAATAGCCTCTGAGAAGGTGTTAACTGCTGGAAAAGATTCGTATCTTGCGTCAGAATTCTCCATAAAATACAGCCCACAAAATTTCCTAAGGCTTTTTTATGTTAATAAAATCTGCATGTTTTCAAAGGGAAGGTGAAATGGAAAAGGCAATTACTGCTGAAATTCAACAACTACAGAGATCTGTAGTCCTACTCCTGTTAGATACATGCTCTATCCACATGAAATTACCAGCTTCTACCTTCAGAGGTCTGCTGAGTCAAAAGACTGTTTCTGAACCTAATTGCAAAAAATGCTCAAACCTGCCTGTGGAGTTGTTGCACCTACATATAATAAACAGAAAGACAATTAACTTTTCATAATTTAAGCATATTTCCCTCCTTGATCTGAGAGTACCCCACCAAATGCTTCCTGTTCCCATTAAATAGCAAGAGGCACAGAGGCACTACAAGGTAACGCTGGGGAAGTGAGGGGAGTTTGCCATCTCTCTGGTTTTCTTGCTCCAGGATGGAGCCAGTAGCTCAAACTTGGAGTTGGACTCTAGGCCCTTGACCCTTACCTACTTGCTCTAAACAGTAGACAGTGGGAAAACATCTCCAAATGAATGTAAAGGGAAACAAAACCAGGCAGTTTATTGCCTCTGCTCACAAATGCCTGTACAATATTCAAACTTTATAACGGGAAGGTGGCCAGTGTAGATTTTTTACCATAAAGTGACTATTAAGATAACGAAGGCATTACTGTTTTCTCCTGAAGTTTACCCAGGAATCATGGCTTCCCTTTGTCTGGTAACTCAGCTACACTGCAAGTTTGTGTGGATTACATGAAAAGTTTACACAAGCATCCCTTGTCCTGCTCTAGCTCCCCTGCCTCTGATCCTGTCCCCCACTTGCTTCCTGCCTGCTGTTCACCCCTGGCCTGTGCTTTCTAATAGCTGTTCTCTCTATGACCCCCATCACACCATGACTCCCTATTGCTTCTGCCTCTGTTTTTTCCAAGTTGTCAAATAAAACTTGTTTTCAGCCCTAATCATACCATAAAACAAAGTCCTTAGGTGTTTCTGAGGACTCAGGTTATAGATAATTTCAGTGCTTGGTTAGTTCATGGAAATATTGTGCACATTTTCATAGTGCATTTCTCTATCAGAAGGAGATTTCTTGCAGGGGAAATGAGCATTTTCTCTGTCTTAGAAATGTTCCTGTGCAATGCCTAGTCTCCATTAGCTTCAATGGACAAAATATAAACCAATGACAACAGATAAAAAAGTAATGCTTTAGTGCTAGCCTTACAAAGAGAACTGTGATCACCTGGCTTGCTTGTGCAGCAGTCATAGCAGGGAAGAAGTGTCTCAAAGAGTTGTGCAGAGGGTAGAAAGGGCAGATGGACCCCGTGGTGCCTCCTGACTGCTGATGAATCCTTTTACACTAAGTCACAACTCTGTAGGTCAGGGCGAGCAGCCCCATGGGAGGAGGTGCAGGTTATGTCCACAAGGTAATGAAGAGGTTAAAGTGGTTCTTCAAGTTCAGGGTGTGACCCATGAGGTGTCATATTAACACATCTGATACTTGTACATTAGTATGAGCAGAACAAGTGAAAACCTGCTTAAGAGAAATTAAATTATGCAGTTGAAGGAAACAGTCATTTTAATAAGAAGCTTCTATATACATAAAAAACCCCTGATACTTCATTATCTATTTATTCCTTTCAGTCACTCAATTTTATTTTATCCTTTGTAATTGAAAAGGAGACAAAATCAAGTCTTTAAAAATAATCTGATGCCATGTTTTTGTGTAAACAATACTGGTGGAATGTAGGACTGGATGTCTAAATTCCCAGCCTCTAATAATATTTTAGCTTTCTCTTTTTTAAACTCAAAAGTATTTTAACAGTCATGGGGTGATATTGCAGTGGCTTTGCTAAGGTAAGTAACAAGCTTTTGTGCAGATTTTTAGATATTTCAGGACTTAACATTGAAATAATGCAAAAGGTCACTATTTCATCAAAACTCTTCCTGTGGTCGTGTTACTGGACATGTAGTCCCACTGATGTGAATTGTGCCAGATAAAAGACCCAGAAGCTAAATAGAGCCCTCAGGAGAGAGGAACTCATTTTGCACTGCCTTTACTGTCTGAGGGCATCCCCACTACTGCACAGGCAGTGTGCACAGCTCAGGGCTGGATGCTGCCTGTATGTAATCATTTTCCAGAGGAGTAATGCTGAGCAGACTTGAAAAGCAAGGGAAAGTTAGGCCATAAACACTCTCAAAGGTCTCACATCGCTTTCTCCAAATCTTCCCTGTGCTTGTTTCAGAGGCTCGATGGTGACCTTGGCTCTGAAGAGGCACACGGGGAGAGGCAGCATCAGCAGAGGATATCTGAGGAGAGATCTTGTGATGTTTCATCTTCTCTGAACTCAGATAATTATGAAGTTATATCAGTTTACCATGGCTGAAAGTTTGACCCAGATGAGCAGAAATGCAAATTGGACATGAAACCCCAAACTTAGCATACTTGTCTTCATGCATGAAGGAGCACCTGGCATTGGGCTGGAGGGAAAAGTCCTTGAAGCTGGTGAGAATCCTCCTGTCGCTCTGCTGCCTCCTCAGTGGTGCTGCAGCAGAAGCACAGGGCACTTGGCCTTATATTGCTCCAGCAGATTTGTTCAGGAAAAAGATTGTTCTATTTTGCAAAGTTAATATTCATCAAATGTTAATGAAAATACATAACAAATAATTATGACAAACATACCATCTGATTAAGATGAAAGAGGATGACAATTCTTGTGAATTTTTAATCTAAAAAAATAAAGAACATTACATTAATAAGACTTAATTATATAATTAAATATTTAAATTTACTTTCCATAGTAGATTTTATTTTTATTTAACATATTTTGTTTTTAAATATTGCTAACATTTTTATGAGATTTGTTCATAAAACACATAAACAGATATGGTTTTGTGAGGCAAGAGGAATTTTAATGTCATGTATTCATTATATTGATCACAATTTCAATTTTATTTATCTTTAAAAAAAGCGAATAGAATCTGTTCACAATTTATTATAATTCAAAATATCTCCAGTTATAGATAAATATTTAATAGCGTTACTAATGCATCATGCACACTGTATTTATTAATTAGAAAATATGAATTACTAGTTGTACATTTCAATAATTTGCATTTAAAATTAATGCTACATTTTTCCAGGAAACTGTGATTAACTTTGGGAATCTGACTTCAGCTGTCCCAAAGACAGAAACCAAAAGTGCATACTGCAAATCTAGCTGTCACTCCACGAGGCTGTGACCAAGGAGTGAAGAGGACTCTCAATATGAGAGGATGATGCCAGACAGATGCTGGAGGACACATGCCCTGCAGCACAGGCTTCAGAGAAAAGGAGAAAAAATGACAAAGTTTCAGCAGTCCCTGGTTTTCCTTGATAAAGCTGAAGAGCAGATTTGACAATATGGTTCTGCCATGCAGTTCTGGGTATAAAATTCATTCAGGTATCTTCATCTATCCAGCACTTCAGGGAGCATACCACTCAGCTTTCCTAGGCAAGAGAGGTGGCTGAGGAAGGCAGGGCTGGAGGACAGAGGTTGGACAGGTGATGGGCAGAGCTGGATGATGAAAAGAGTTTTACTGGTGCTCCAGGAAGGCAATGATAAAGTTTCAAGCTGTGCTTCTCCTTCTGTGTCAAAATTAGTCAGGGTATTCTGAGAGTTGTTCCTCTAAGATACTGGTTTGATATATAAGCAAGGTATTTAGGTCAGTAGTTAGACTGTAACTTTACCTTCACTTCAAAAGGTCAGTATCTGCCAAATCTCCATTTTCTGTGAAACCAGACATTTTTTTTCCCAACTAAACTACTGTTTTTCTTTTGGTGGATTTATTATTTTCAGCTGAAGTTTCCAGAAAGTCAGCAACTTCCTGAAAGAAAATTATGGCACCAAGAACAACTTCTCAGTAAGGTGTCTTAAATACAAATAACCTTCCTGGAACTGTTTTTCAGGCAGACATATTCATGACAGACCAACCAGAACCCTTCCTTAGGGGTATTAATCAGTTAGATTAATCTTCAGTAAGTATACATTTTACTATATTGTTAAGTAATAACAGATATGAACTTGTCAGTTAAGTCATGGATTGAGTATTTTTGATCCCCAGAGGTGGTTTAGTAAATGAAGAGCTTAGGTACCAATGCTTCACATCTTTTACCAGAAGATCTTAAAAGGCTTTATAAAGTTTGCATTTTTACAGTATTTACAGCCTTTACCTATCAAGCAATGGACTGCGTTTTCTGATAAAGCCACCAACAGACCCAAGCATGTAAAGATTTCTATTTTGCTTTGCTTTTGCCATGTGTTTATGAAATATTGTTGGATGCAACCTACTGCAAATAGCTGTACAACTACATTGAGCTGTTTGCAGCTACCACAGCTGTACCACAATGTATTTATGTGTGCATTTTGCTCTGTGTATGTCTGTGCATACACAGACATACAGATACACCACAGCACTAAAATCTGCATGAGCATGTGTACACTGAGCATTTACAGTCATATGCACTCATGTACCTGAAAAACCACTAATAAAATTTTGCTGTAAAAATCCTGCATGTGATGGTCAGCATACCACTCCTTCCCATAATTTTATAATTACGGTAATAAAAGAAAAGAAAAAAAAAAAAAGGCTTACAAAGCCAGGAAACAAAAGAGAAAAACCTCAGATTGGTTACCACTTCACTTCTGTAGTGACTCTTTATTCACACGTACAAGTATACACATTCAGTTTCTGATAAAACGAGTTGTTTCTCAAAAGACAGTGAAAAAAGAGAGGGCTGATTAAACCCTCAAGTTGTTCTTGAAATTACACCTATACCTGTTGTCATTTTCAGGAAATCTGCTTTGTTTAGTTGGTAAACTTGTTTTGACTTTTCAGTGGAAACGCTTTGCTGGCACTAGTTCCTTATCTATTTGTGGGCCAAATTCTGACCTCGGTTTCATGTGACTCCCACTGCAGTTGAAATAGGTTGACTGTGTAAGGCATGACAGGGCCTTTATGTCTGCAACTGTAAGACAAAGGTGTTTTGTTGTTATTATTGCTTGAATTGCTAGAACATCTGAAGATGTCTGTTTTAGGCAAGATTCAGCCCACAGATATGGTTAGCCTAAAATTCTCAGAAATATTGAAGTGCATACACAGAAAAACTGAAAGGAGGAATCAACAAAAGGGTTCTCATTTTAGCTGAATGCACGGTATGGCATCTTGATTTTATACTAGTGTGTGGAAGCATTGACTTGCAATGATTTTAGTGTAAATCACAGGCTTTGATGTGCAGAAAGGTTATGGAGCATTTTATATGAAGTAATAATATTTAATAATTCTATTGAACTAATTACCAGTTACTTTGACATTTAATGAAATAAGTAACACTAAACATGATGTGAGGGCAGCTTTTATGGACTTAAACTTTAATCAATTGAATGTGAGTCAAAGGTGCCATTTTTGCTGATGGTGTTGAACAATGGATGATGACATTTGCTAAGAGTTTCTTGTCGTCATTATTCTAGATTGAATAATTGCTTCTAGGCAAACAGGAAAGAGCTGTTCATGTTCTTAGTGACAAGAGGAAGCTGCAAGATTGTAAAAACCCCAAACCATTATTTTTTATTGTGGCTACTATTACTAAGTATACACCTGTTTTATAGGGTTCTGATTTGGAGCCCTTCTACAAGTAGGACTGCAGTTTGGCTTTACATTTGAGAATCATACTTGATGCTGAATTCTCCTTTTCAGCATCTACTTTTGCCTGCCAATCTGATTTGAGACAGGAGAGAGGCAAAATCTCACCAGGCAATTCAGGTACAAATTTAGGGCTGGTTTGCCTTAAAGGCAGGATGGATTCAACTGACTCAAGATTCTTGGCTCTTCAAATGCAAATTCAAAGACAGCATTGATCTGTGACTCATATAAGGTCTCTTTGTTTTTGCTTCTGAAGTAAACAGCTGCCTCAAGGGCTGGCTGATCCATGTAGGAGTTTCCTTCTCTCCTTTCCCCTTGAGAGTAGTTGGTACTTTTGTTGGTACTTTTTTTTGTGCAATGTGGTTCCAATGTCCCATGCTGCACAAAAGTACCACCGATTTCTTTTTTTTTTTACAGATTTAAATAACGAAATTCTGATTTTACACTCAGGATATATAAATATAGACTAAGGAATTTCTGACAAGAGCCAAAGGTGGAGCATGAACTAAATTTGTAAAAAAACAAAAGCTCATAGTGTAGCATGAAAACAAAAATACACCACATGGAAGAATAAGTAGTTGTGCCAGAGTCAGTCATGCAATTCTCTTATCATGTTCTTTATTCACAAGTTGGTGGAATTCAACCCAGTTACTCACATTTGATCCAGCATTGCTGTATAATTGATGATGAAGTGGGATAAAAAAATTGGAAAAAATATTTCAACCTGAAAAAAGAAGTAGTTTTTTTTTTCATTGTGGAAAGAGATTAATTTTCACTTACTTGGTTTTATGTTACAGATCACTGGCACAGCAGTATGAAGAAGCTTGTATGAAAGCTGTCTGCACAAGCCTAGCTCAACTCACTGCTAAAGTTATTAATTCTTTTAGAAATTTTTAGAAAGAAAATTAAAAACTTGCTCAGACATATCCTTTCTGATGTTTTTGGAACATTGTGTGCCACAGATGTGGCCAGGAACAAACTATGAGTTACATCATTTAGGACTATTCCCAAATCAGGTTGGATTGGGCTTTAAATTACATTAATTCCTTCAGCAAATATTCTAAGGCCTGGCCAGACCAGAAGGACATACATTAATAATAATGATAAGCTCCTTTCTGCAGCCAGTTTGTAAATCTGAGTCCAATGTTACCAGACCAATAGTAATGTTGTGAATGAAGTTATTGTGTGAATCTGTTCATGGAGCATGCTGTTCTTGTGCCATGCCATTCCTCCAGTAGACTCCATCAGCTGCCAGGCAAGTGGAGCTCATGTCTGTAGAGAGTGAGATGCCAACCCTCCCTGACACTGGTTTAGAGATTGTGATAAAAGAGAAGGGAAAAAATACCAAATGAGCACATGGGTTAATGGCTGCTATTTTAGTCTCTTGGGGGCACTGCCAGCTGCCATTAAGTCAAAGTAGCCCTCAGGCTCTACTTGGTTTCATGATGAATAATTTAGGCTTTCCTGGTTGCACCAGCTCTGTATGAGGGATTCTACAGATCTCCACTGTGAGCACTGGAGTGTAAATATATGGTGGCACATATGGGTGTAATGGATCGACCTCCTGTGTTCTCTCCAACAGCAACAGCAATAATCTTTATGAACTAGAGATTCTGTATATCCTTACAGATGTCCTCCTTCAGATTTGGATACTTTGGTTTTGTGGAACTTATTGCCAGTTAAAATCTTCTTTGGTATCCATTTATTTTAAGGGGTCAGCAATGGGACTGGACATTTTTCTACCCACTGAAAAAAATGTAGTTAATATCTGAATAAATAACTGAAAATGGCTTCTTACTGTTCAGGAAGTACAATCAATTTGAAATTAGGATTATGGAAACATCTGTGGAAATTCAAGTGTCATCTCAATTTGGGCTCATTCAGATCCTGTATTTTTTCTACTTCCCAAGCAGTGCATTTAAAATCTAATCCTAATTAACACACATAGTTTAATTATAGCCAACAAAATATTCTCCTAAAATTGTGTGTGGTAACTGGAGCATCAGGTATGGCGGGAGGAGGCAAGAAGGAAACCAAACAAATGTTAACTGATTGTAAAAATCCTTGTTTCATTAGTAATATATATCTTTAAAGACTTTAAACATACAATGAAATTTTCCTCTCATGAATCAAAGTGGCATAAAAAGTGTCAAACAAACACAGCACTCATATTCGCTTTTTCTCCTTACTCATTTCTTGGTAATTTGAAACAAAGGAACTGCACTGGAATTTAAAACTTTCCTTTTGCAGTCAATTTCCTCAAAACTTATCACATAAAATATACAATGCTGCTGCAGGTAGAAACAAATAAATCATGGATTTTATGGACAGATCTTGGGAAGATTTTGAAATTTGAGAGGAGCACTGGAAAAGCTGGAGTGGTCTGCTACTACCAACTTTGTTGTACATCAGCAGAACTCTTTGGCGCTACCAGATGGTTTGGAAGTCCTATGAAATTTTCAATACTTCTAACTTGTTTTAGCATAACAGATCTGAAAATGAAAACATCATATTAGGCTGTTTCAGAATGCTGACATTCCTGGACCTCAGAGTGCAAAGTATCCCTGTTTAGGGCAGCACTTTATGGGCAGCACTCAGGACCTTTTAGCTTGCAGGATCTGTTATTTTACCCTGCAGTGAAACTTCTTGCCTGTGCTCTTGAGTGTACTTTGAGCCCATGGTCCAGCTCCCCTGGTTCCTCAGCGCAGTGTTTCACATCCACCAGGTCCATCACAATATTTGCACAGTCCATTAGAGCTCTGCTCTGGCCACTGGTAAGATATTTTTTCCCAGAGATATTGGGAAAAAGTTTTTGGGATGATATAATGGGAATCAAGAAAGGCCAGCCCAATACTTCGTTGAAAACAAAAGTGTAGCTGATTATTAACTTCCTCTAAGTCACACCATTTCTGCTTTGTTCTTCTTTTGTTGGACGCTCTGTTAATATATTTCATATCACAGAGAGTTCTCCATGTCAGATGAATCCTATAATGGCAAATGTCCTCAAACTTTGATCAGCACTACTTCTTGTACATTTCCAGGCTCTTGCTGTTTTGTCATTTACATACATCTTTCTACTATATATTCTGTGTGAAGAAGTTTTCTTTCACAAGGTTGTCCTAGTAGCCATGTAGCAATAAAAGTTGATGGATCTAGGCTTCTTATTGATGTCTTTCCAAGAGGTGTCAAGATCAGCATTTTTCCTGTCTTAGTAGTAAACTAAAAGAGAATCCAGCAGCCTTGGCTTGACAAGGTCATATATTTTTTCACTTCATAAAAAGAAAAAGAAGATTAAAATAAAAAATGGACTTGGTAACATCTTTTAATATGTCCCTTTCCGTCGAACATGACAATGGAAGCAATGAATGACAAAGTTTTTTCTCCTTTTTTGGATCAGATTTATTTCTGCTTTCAGCAGGAAAAGGTTAATTTCAGGGTCAGCAGTAGCTGATCTGAATTTTCTGAGTTTTTTTTTAAGAGTGACTTAGAAGATTAGGAGACATAATTTCTATAAGAATGAGTTAAACTCAGCTCTAAATCCCATCAGTAAGGCTAAGAGCATGATGTAGACAAAATTTGGACCAACAAATTAAATTAAAATAGGAAAGTGTTATTACAGAAATGGACCTTTTCCTCAGCTGGTTCCCATATGTTCCTTTGCACTGTATCCACTTGACTGAAAGCAAATTTTCCTATTATACTTTGAACTCTGCGGCAGTCTGAAGACTGATCTGAGATCTCTTTCACCTCATATTCCACATCTCATTGTTGGAGCAATTCTAATAGCAGTTGCTTTATTACCAGTTTGATGGAAGAGGTAACAAGAATATTCAGATTTTCAGATCCCTGATGAATTTTAAAAGTATAGACAGCGACTAAAATAATCTTTTGATTTTAGCTGAGCAAGTTTATTCCTGAACAGAGATTCACTTTTCCAACATAGGCTTTGATTTTAAAGACTCTGTTGACTATATTTCTATGGATAGCATTTTCTCAATTTGGAGGTGAAACAACATAAGTTTTTGTCCTGAGTGCATCTTTTATCTTGAATCCAAAGAGTAGGTATTATGGCAGCAATGATAGTTAGCTTTCCTTATCCTTCTGTCCTTACAGTGAATCGTAACAGATTCTTCTGGCAGTTTCTTAACAACAAGACAACTTGGGACAGAGCTTACAATACTGTTTTCTGAATTTTCCTCTGTTACTTGAAAAACACTTCCCCTCATCATTTTTGCAGATTCTGTGTTGAAAGAGAAGTAGGAAGAATGCCTGAAAGGGATCAACCATTGCTTTTGGGAACAAATACCAGGAATTAAGCCAGACAGCATTGCACGGAGAGGGTCTAAAACTTGTAAATCATACTACTTCTGCTTCATTCCTCTGCCTCGAGATTCTGGGGATGGACTGTAATTGAAGGTGGCTTAAACTGCACTTAAATAAGTGCAAAGGGAGATCAGTCATCTGCTGTTTTGTCTGAATCATGAATACTCCTAGGTGGAAATCATTCCCATGCCTTCTAGAATATCAGTGCTATGTGGCTACTTCATGTCTATCCAGAGTTGGGTGTGGGGGCAAATATCACTTGCAATTCTGAAATATCTAATCTTAGAAGCTTTTGCCAGCTCAGAGGAGAGCAGCTGGTTTATTTCGTGACAGGTGAAAGCACATGATTCCTACCTTCTTGTCTCTATACAGAAATGTCAGAAACATCAGGAGTTTGGTCTTAGTTTTTTAAATCTTTGCATATGGAATTCAACCGGCTTAATGAAGGGAACCATTCCATCCTTTCTAATCAGAGCTGCTCAGCAGAAGAAAGGGAGACATCCAGCATGCTGCACCTGAGAATCAAGTCCAGGCTGTCATACTTAGAGATCATGGGGATAGACTTATGGAAGGAACATGGATACAAGATGATACTTCATTGCCCGTAGCAAGGGAAGGTGACTAAAGGACCTGGGACTGTGAACACAGCCTTAGCCTTTTTAGTCTAAGAGCAGAATCATTATTGTTGTGCAGCAACTGTGTCTTTCTAAAAGCTATCTTAAGAACAGTCTTCCCTACGCACATAATGTGGTGATTCCCTACGGTGCTTCATCAACTTGTTGGATCTTAAACCGACCCTTAGCTTTTTGCCCTTGATATTTCTCAACTTTTCTCAGTTAGTAACTATTCAGAGAAAGAATAAAGCTGTAATTATTCTTAACTGTAAATCATAGATGTGGTATTATATGCCCCAAGAATGACATGGGATAAAAACTGAGCTTGACATGTATTCTGTTGCAAAATTGTGGAAAGGTAACAAAAAATAATAAAATAAATTGCACAGCTGCACACATGAACAGTTAAAATCATATGAGACATATGTATTCAGAACTGCAAATTCTTTTTCAACATACTAAAACACAAGTGAGTTAAATTTATCAGCTTCCATTTTAATTTAAAAGATGTAGGAGAACATGTAGCTGTGGATTTTCTAAAAGAAGTAGCGATTTGAGCATGTTGGGGGTGGTGGTGGAATTGCTTGTGGTTTTATTCATTTAGGCATATCTTATCACTCCTCCTTTTCTTCCTTCTTGGAGGGCAATGAGAGAACCCAGATGCCAAGCTGTGGAACATGTTCTTCTGACACTAGCATCTGGCTCCTTGGCAGAATCCTCCAACTGTCATGCTGACAGCTTTCCTGTTGTGTCCTCGTATATTTTTATGTAAGAAAATTGCAGATGGGTTCTCTTCTCAAACTAATACTATTAGCTATTCTGTTGACCCTTATCATGCAGAAATGTGTTGGTTTTATCTGTTTGTGAATGAGACCTTGGCCAAATATACTTCAAAAAGGATACTTCTCTGTTCATCTCTGAATTTGTCTGCAAGCTGTCTGGGAAGATGCCAGAATCCTATTACACACCCTTTTTGTGCCTTTAAGCAGTAAGTCCTTCATTCTCTCTGCTGTACAAATAGATTGCACTTTTTGCAGCAAGCACACTGGTAAAATACAAGCATATTTATTTAATAGTTTTAGTGAAAAAAAAAGAAAGGGAAAAATCTTGCTTGAAATGGGGAGAAATGTGGTTTTGTTTGCTATGGGTTTTTTTTTTTTGTTGTTGTTGTTGTTGTTTGGGTTTGTTTGGGGTTTTTTTGCTACTGAAGGTTTTTGCTTGTTTATTTTTAATTTGACATTACCTAGTATGCTGCTGCCTTGAAGGACTTTTTTCCCCCCAGACTTTTGCCAGAGACCACCAACCCAGAAGGCTTTGTAATGTTACAGTAACTTCATTAAAAAAAAAAATATTCAAACACACAAGAATTTCACTTATATACTCCAGGACCTCCTGGTATTTTCTACATGGAATTTTCATAGTCCCACATCACATTTAGATGCATGCCTAATTTATGTGGATCATCACAAGCAGTCTCAGTGATTTTACAGTGAGGCACAATTGTACTTTAGTTTAAGGCTGTGCTCAGATGAAGCCTGATGGATTCTTGACTTTAGGCTTGTCAAGATGACAACAGGAAATACTAAAAGTTCCCGTGTAGCTTCCTTTCGGTCTCCATCCCCTTACAGAACTCTTCCTATGTATGTCACATATGTATGTTTGTCTTTAAAAAAAACAAATCAAACTCTTCCCCCAGATCTCAGGTCTCCTTTAAATACATAACTTTGCTTGTGCTAATAAGATAAAATACAGATTAAAAAATATTCCAAATGCATAAACCAAAATTGATCTGGGACCCTGCTCAGTAGAGGTTGCAGCTGTATGGGTGTTGTCCACAAAGGGTTTTCAGGGCCCTCAAACTGGGACCCATTGAGACTATTTAGCCATAATTCCTAAGCCCATTCAGACTCTGACCTTCCACCTCATCTCAGCTCAAGTAGCAGAAACCTGAATCCAAATGACTCCCTAATGGCAATATGGAAGATTGCCAGCTCTGGTGAAGCCAGGTGGATTCCACTGAGCATGTTCTCTCTGTCCACACTAGGGGAACATCCTTGCAGTTTGACTGCTGTAAGCTTCTCTTAATTTATTCTCCTAGCAACAGATATTAAGACTTGATGGACACTGTTTTTTTTGTTTGGTGGTTTTGCAATAAATAAAGCCACAATAAATAGTTTTATTGTTCTCTCACCTCAGTTGTTCAGTTTTCATAGCTATTCCAAGAAAAAAACCCCAAACTCTCAAGTCAGCGTTAAAGGAAGAAGAGGTAAGTTTCTACAGGTTTCTTATTCCTATTATCACAGAGAAGAATCTTTATAAATTTCCAACAAATGCAAGTACACAGAAGCAAACAGGTCTGTGCATAACTGTTATGCTGATACATTGTCCCATATAATTTTCTCATCTAAAAATTTGTCCTAAATGACATTAGAACTATTCAAGAAAGATCATAAATATCAAAAATTAATTTCTGCATTAAGCATTAACTTGAATGGGGCTGGGATTTCAATCCTCTTACCCAGTGTAAGTTATTTCCTGCTGTTTTTTTGTTTCTGCTTCAAACATTCTGATTCACTATTGGGTTAATCATCTACTAAATACTGTCTCCAGGTGGTTTGGGTTTGCTGTTGTTATCTCCATGGCCCCAAGGGACTATACCTTCCAAAGAAGCGAGGGGAACCCAGGCGCTGATATTATGCAAGAAATAGAGACAGAGATACATCAGCAACTGTATCAGCATGCTTTCCTTTGTACACATTCTGAGCTGAACATACGTGCTTTTTGAAGCACTTGGCATGCACCCTGAAGTCTCAAGTTGCTTGAGATTACGTAAGCAGGTAAAAATTATATTTGTTAAAGAGGCACGAAGGATCGGGAAAAAAAAAAGTGCCTTGTACTAATGGGTGGAGTACAGTTAAGAGAAACTGAGTAGGTTAGGGTTTATATTTCATATTTAGGTGACTACTGTTGTACCCAGTGCATAATTTTGTCCCATATTCAGATTATATTTGAATGAGAATTGCCACATGTATGATGCTTTCAGGAATGGGGTTGGGCTCTTACTTCAGCCATGGCTTCTGTAGGTAATGCACTAATTTTACTTTATCGTCTTCCTGTAAAACAGGGAAACTATTTTCTTCTTACACAGAGGAAGCAGAAATTTAAAAAGTAGCTTTACCTGTGGTTGTGTGATGCTTAACTAGTACTAATAATAAAAGCTGCAATCAAAGCTTGGGATTTTAGAAAGGGAAATTTGGGACACATGGGGAAGTTAGTTAATAGATTGAGAAGTAGGATTCAGGTCTTGGGAACTTGAATCATTATCAGAAACAGAATTATTTAAATTCAAAGGGGCAATTTTGTTTTGACTCCTTGAGCAATGGTTCTGAAGTTTTCAAATTTCCCAGTCTCTTCCTGCATGAGCAGCGTGAAGTTTTTTCATTACTCTTTCCATATAAAAAACTCAGTAATACATTTCATTTCAAAAGTCTTCTGAAGTTGAAAATTTTGGAGAGCTGCATGACTGTTTTGAACAATTTCAGTCTAAAAAAACCAAAAGATATCTAAAGAAAATGAGAGTAGAGCAATAAAAATTATATCTTAGCAAAAGCAAAAATTAGTGTTCTATACTTCAGAACTGTAGAATTTGGACAACATCCAGTCTTTATACTGACAGTCTATAAGCCTTGGACCAAGAATTTTTTAATATGCATATTTACAAGTCCCATGCAAAAGTTAGATTAGATTTCACAGACAATGACAATGGGCTGAACTTGACTGTTGATGGTAGTAATTATTTTTTACAGGAGAACTATCAGAAGAATTATGAACTATTACAAGTGCTTTTATGATTAGTCTTGGGAATGATCCCATTTAACTTACTGATTAGTGATATAGGAGATACAGGAATGAAAACTCAATGTATAATTCTGAGGTGTACAGATTACATAAAATGGGGAAGGATAATCTTAACAGAGGATTGGACCATCAGGCAAGGAGAACCAGATGATTTTGTTGATGCGAGTGATAAGAGGAGATGAAATTTACCAGCACAGATTGCCAAGCCTGGAACTTGAGGACCTTGGTCTTGAGTAGAATGCTGAGTTGAAGATAATGGAAAAAAATATGAACATACTATTTTATCTGGGTAATGACTTTAAGTTGCCATGCAGAGCAACTCTGAAAGTCTATTGCACTTTCATAGTCCGTTAGAATTGTAAGATGTGCTATTATTTAGGCATTTTCATGTTATTTCATTGTTTGTAGCATTGACAAGGTCTCAATTAATTTATGCAAAGTCTTGGTCACTTGTGTTCAGGAAAGATGACCTTAAAAAATAAGCAGAGAAAGATTACTGGTATGTTTATAGGAATGGAGAACTAATCTTGATAAGAGTGATTAAATGAGATAGGTTGTTAAGCCTAGACAAACAAAGGTTGGGAGGGGATAGGATGAATCTTCAGAATTGCATTCAGGAGTAAGTGTATAAGACAAAGAACATTAAATGAAAAGGTCTTTGTGGCATAAGAACTATGGGTTCTAAAATTGCTGTGAATAAATATAGAGTGGATATTAGCAGAATATTTCTCACTATGCTTGGAGTTATTTTTCCAGATATAGTAGCAGTGTAAAGAACTGAAATTACTTGAATATGATCAGTTTTAAAAGAGTCTGTATGCTTAAACAGGTGAATTCCTGGAAAAGGGAAACTGTGATACAAGTTTTTGGATATCCAGTAAGGTGGTGTAACCAAGGGTGACTGACCTAAGACTGAACTGTGCTTTATGTGTATCTTCCTCATTTTTCAGACTGTATTTAAGAGTTCCTACGGGTTTCTCAAAGGGACCAGGAAGAAAATTCTTTGCTTCCTTCCTTCCTGGGAAGAGCTCATCCTTTCTCCCTCCACTACCCACATAGTCAGGTTGGCAGGAATATGTTGCCTTTCTCTGAATTTCAGGGAGTGATTTTACTTGCTAATATAACTGGGGTGATTTATTAAATCTCAGCAATCTGCTGTTGGATAGAACCTCTCTACTTTCAGGACTGTAAGATGCCTCTTCTTACATCTCTGTAAACTGCTGTTTGGTTGCAAGTTTGTTAGAGCATGCAAGGAAGCCTTTGGTGGCTTATGGAGCCTGGTGACATGTGGTTATGTGAAATCTTACAAACGAAGCCTTGACTGTAAGGATGTGTCTAGCTGTACTGGATTTCTGCAGTCAGGAAGTGTTGCAGATTTCATATGCCTGCAAGGATCTTAGTACAGCAATGCTGCAGTTTGGCTGGTACTGGTAGTGCCCTGCTGTGTTAAACTTTTCTCCAGAACACTTGCATCAACTCATCAACAGTATGCAGTCGCTTCTCCAGACAGATTCAAGCCATCTACAATAATAGAGAACATGTACTTCTGGAAGGAAAAAAAACCCGAGGCTTC
Organism: Toxostoma redivivum; assembly: GCA_013397375.1. NCBI lineage: Eukaryota > Metazoa > Chordata > Aves > Passeriformes > Mimidae > Toxostoma > Toxostoma redivivum. Next base: position 726,753 of record VXBI01011031.1, read on the forward strand.
AAAAGTGTTTGTTAATTTAATATAACTTTCTTCCTTTAGCTTTAAAGGGAAATTGTACAATGTCATTAGCTCTTTTTGTTTTTTTCTTTTGGTAGTGAAAACCAAAACTAAAGTTATTGGGGTTTCACACATTCTGGAAAAACCACTATAGGTGCAAACTTTTCATGGTATATTTCTTTTTCTGTCTCTGATTTTCAACATAATTTTTACCTGAAAACTGTTAGACTTTCACAACTCAGAACTGGCCATTTTCAGTGTGAATCATTTGTAAATTAGTGGTTTTACAATAGATCTGAAAAAAGTCTAAACTTCAAACTGAATTTTGACTTCTTGAAGACTCAAAAGGAGATTGTTGAACTATGAGAAACAAATCTGCTACACAGATTCACTCATCCACATGTAGATTGAAACCAGTGGATTTTGCATATCAGTGGTATAAGCTCATCATGATCTGCCTGGTAATATTTAGCAGAAATGTTTGAAATCACTTATTCAAATTATAAATAGACATCACACTAACAGAAATGGAGGTTTTTAGATGGGCTGAAGCTCTATTCTGAAGTTGCAGTAATGTGGAATGAATTGTTCATACCTACATGATTATGTTAAAGAAGACACAATTCATTTCTGGTCCCTTGCCACTATCAGCCTGCCTCATAAATTCTATATCCATGTCTTGTAAGTGTCTTGCCTAATGAAGCCCATTGGAAAGCTACAACTCTTACTGACTTCAGTAGTTCTTTTTTAAGTGTTCTGGTATAGCAGTCTTCAAGACTTGCACAATGTTTTACTAATTCTAAATACTGAAGGTTGTGTTTTGCAATGGTTGGGGCATTATAATATATAAAGCACACTAGATGCAGATAAATAATTTTCAAACAGCTAGAAACTCCATTTAATGTGTCAAATTAACCTGTATCAAGAATGGTACCATTATTTTACATATCTTTGTGTGTTGTGATGAGGAACCAAAACATAAACCGTGTAAATAAGAAATCAGTAACAAGTCAAATTATCATGCAAGAGGTTAATGAAAGTGGATGTATTTGGAAGTAAAGTATTTTTTCCAGAAAAAAACCTCCTAATATTTTTTAAATTTGACCACCTTAGATCAATAATCATATACTCTCTTTAAAGAGTCTTAGCCTGAAGCTATGTCCTAGTAATATATTACTGAGTTCTATTCTCTTTGTTTTTAATGGTGAATATATGGTAGAGGCCACTGTGGTAAAGATGAAAATTGAGTTAGTTTTAAGATGTCCTGATATATAAAATATTTACCACTAGAGAAATCTTCTAAGAAATGGTTACACACCCAAGTGCTGTAAAAAGTTTGTTGAAAGAAACCAGAAATGCACATTATCAATTATTAAAATGTATATATTATTATTATATATATAAAAAAGTCTTAGTTTTTCTTGAAAAATAAAGTAGTTGTTGAATTTAAGAATTTTACTATTTTCTCTAGGCTTTGACTTAGGTCAGACTTCAGAAGCTTGTTATTTGCAATTGCAAATAACTTCAAAAGGGACATAGACTGAGTTTCTTGAAACTTACAGCACAGGTGCTTGTCAACTCTGAAAGTGCCTGGATTTACTGGGTATCCAACTTTGGATTATCGAGTTTATAATTGCACCTAATTTTTATGGCATGAGTAAGTGTTTAAATACTCCTTGCTTAGGCCTTTATTTCCAGAAGAGTAAAGGAACAGATCAAGTAGAATTTCATGATGTTTTTAGCAGTGCAGCCCAAATCCTTTTCTGTCAGTATTGGTTTCAGCAGTTCTGTGCTTAGCTTGTTGTCTTCTGTGCATTCTATTCAGAGGTGCCAAATTTTCTCTATGCAAACAAGACAAGCCAGGCAGCATAACTTTCTAACACAGTGTCTAAAAGTTAGGTATTGGAATATTTAGCATTTGTCAAATCACTTTGTAGATCTAGCCCCGGTTCTGTACAAATTTGCATGGTAATACTTCTTGTTATTGCAGGTTGGATGGACTAAAAAGAACAGTTAATGCACTCCTCTGGACCAAATCACTACTAGGTATTGAAATCAATGGGTTTCATGAGTCACAAATCACAATTTTAGACTGGTCCTTTTTTCAGGAGGGAAAATGAACACTTTTTCAGTAATTGTAGGACATTACACTGGCTTCAATGAAAGTGTTGATCCGCAGTGTGATGGATACTTAAAATTAGACCAGCACAGATAAGTAAAGTAGAATGAAAGGTGACATTTTGCTACTAACGGCTTTCTGCTCCAAGACATTGTCAGGAGTAGTAATTGAGTGGATACAGGAATACACAGTCAGGGAGCCACCACACAGCACCTCACATTGTCTCATTGAGTATTTATGTAAAACAAACATATTTTCTCTTAACATGTTTGTGTAGTATTTTTTTAAATCTCGGGTTGCCTACTGCTTTCATTTGCACCACTTTACCTGCAAGTGCCTTTTTCTGTAGAATTCTTCTTTCCCAGAACAGACATATAGTAGGAGCAACCACAGTAATGCATAATCTGAGGCAAAATGAATAAGCAGCTGGGGGACTGCAAAGGGCATTGAGGAAAGAAGAGTGTGCAGTGAAGTCTTGAGCTCAGTGGTAAAGTGGACAGACTTGATGCTCACAGTTGAGAGTGCTTTAGAGATAAGTGATCTTGAATGTGGTATAGTTCTAGTTCGACAGAAGAATTTAGGTACTCATAGACCTTCTATTGCATTAAATTAGAATAAAGCTCACATCTAAGCTCAGCTTTCCTGGCTGCTCAGAGTTAGAATTTGGCTTGCCCCCTAGACTGCTTCTCCAGATAGAGGAAGTCAGCTGTGGTCCAGGACTGACTTTGTTTTGAACTCTGCCCATGAAGGAAGAATTTGTTTGGCAGGTAGTAGGTCAGGCTTAAGTTTGCTCACCTGTGAGTCATCTAAGCTGGCACTTGAAATTTGTGATCAGAAAAGGGAACATAGGTGTACAGAGTCATGGGGTTGAAAAACTGAGAGTATATACCAGACTGGTATCCCTCCAAGGCAGGGAGTTGGTTAGGTTTTGATTACTCAAGTGATAATGGCTGAATCACTCTATCAGACAACCAAGCACTTTTATAGGATGGTTTGGCAGAAGGGAAGATGTTACTGTTAATCCATATGTAGGCTGTTGAAATTTTAGAGGCTGTTGTGGAAAGGCAGATAGAGAGTATGAGTCATGCAGTTAGAAAAATCAAAGAATAGATTTATGATCATGAAGAGATCTGACAGTGGCTCTGCTTAGAAAATGAGAGCTTAAGAAGAGTTGTATTCTGTGGGACTCTCATTTGGTTTGAGATCCCCAATTGCACCATGGAGTAACAAAGGGGATTTTATTGCCTACCTGATGTAACAATAAAGTTGTTGTCCAGAGATCAGGCTGCTTCACACACACACCCTAGCTTCCCATGCTTTCCTTAACTATAGCAATGCCACAGCTGAAGAGTGAGTCACATCAACAAATTAACTGTATTTTTTGTTATCTTCTGTCAGATCAGTGAGCTGAACTGAATCAGCACTGGATACAAGTGAAATATCAGCAAGGTATGTTTTGGCAAGGGAAAGGAGAGAGGCAGCAATGTGCAGTTAAATTGAATTTAAGTCCCCAAGTGAGGCTGCATCCTTAGATTGATGGAACCAATGGGACCAAATTAGCAGCTGGTTTAAAGTCATATAGCTTTACTGTTTTTAATAGCTCCACTCTAGTCTACATCTGTTGATCTAGATTGATTTGGAATTATAAATTCACAAGCTGGTAAGCAACTAGTTTCTCTTCTTGTTTTCTTCCTGTTTTTTTTCAGGAAGTTCTGATTTATCTGCTCTGTCTGAAAAGCCTTAAAAAGAAAAAAGGGAAAAGGAAGTTCTGCTATAAATCCTTAAAAAGCTTGAACTCAAGCAAAAGAATATCTTGGTAGCTAATTTTATGAGGTTATTTTTCAATAGTTTCCTCTTCATCCAGAGACAGTTCTAAGACTTTGGATTTTTGTTTATGCATGTATGTCTATGACCTTGCACACATGTTGCAAAAAACACCCTATATTAGCACTCAATTGATTCTTTCACTAGTCTTACAGTAACATATTTCCCAGAAAAGAATAAAAGAAGATGAAGTGAAAATTCCATGATAGGAAGCAAGAAACATCTAATTGCAAAATGCTTAGAAACTGACAGGCAATAATTTTTACTTCTTTTTGTTAATAATGAAAGTCACAGACATTACCTATTCTTTCTGCTGAGGACTCTCTTCTCTATGATAAGACTTTAGGGTTTGAGAGTACTGAAGTAAGATGCAAGACAGGTAGAAATTTCTGTGGGGTTTCTGGGTTAAAAGAAGGGGTATCTCCAACCTCAGCACGTTCATAGAATGTAGGGTTCAGAGATGTTAATCACTGCTGCTTTTATCAGGCAGCTTTATTAAGATCAATGTTTTTTGTTACCAAATTAGAAGGGACCTAGAGCAAACTTCAGAGCAGTTATTAACACAAGACCACATTTTCTGAAGGAACTGGGCACCTTCACGTGCACTGCAATAGCTGGGAGTTACACAATATCTATATCATTTTTCACAGTTTGTCATTAGCTGGTAATGATTTGATTATTTTGCAGATGAATCACAGTATAAATCTCTTTCACAAACACTACCTCCAAGTATTAATCAAAACCATTAAGGCAAAGCAGTCAGTGCAAATTAAAAAATTTGCATGTCTAAATTAAAAATTACAGTAATACATCATAAATAAATCTTTTAAATTCTCTATGGTCTGTATGAGCATCTCCTTTTTGTGCCTGTAATGAGCCCATGAATACAGTTCCTTCCCCCCCTGAAACCATCTTTTTAATCAGGCTATAATCAAATTTTATAGGTAGAATTCAGGTCTTTCACTTTGAAGTCCAGGTTGGATCTTATTTGAGAAAGAAATTATTTTCTTTTCTTCATCATTCTGGAACTCAGCAAGAGAGAGTGAAAGACACAGACTCAAAGACAAGTGTGAAAGACAGGAGTTCAAACCCATCATGTATAATTTGCAGTGTCTTTGGCTGTAGCAAAGTAAATATTTGCAAAGGATGATATATCTTATGCAAATAACTTTGAACTATGAGGAAAATGACTGAGTTGTGTTTTAGGTACTATTTCATTTTAGAACTATTAACACCTTATTTCCAGCGTGGAAAAGATTAGAGGAACTCTCATTAATATATGCCACTACTGAGATATAGAACACACTCTCCTTCCCTATAAATACGTTCAGAAATGTATTGCATTTTTCAGCTAATTACTGTCCTTCACTTGTAAAGCAATTTTGAGGGTACAGAAGATTGCTGGCTTGTTGCTGGAATTTTTTTACAAGTTGATGAGGTTGGCCTGATATATGAATTTTGTTTGTCCCCTTACCTCTGGCACAGACATTTTGGGAAGAAATTTGTTGCAAAGCAGCAGCAAGTACAGATTTCAAAGCCTTTGCCAGCTGACACTTTTCAGAGCCATGACCTACCCTGTGGAGAGTTTGTTGTGACCAGTCCCAGTATCAGGGCTGTTTTGTCTGTGGTCTTTTGGCTTTGCTGCCTCACAGCAGTCTGATGGCTGAACAGCCCACTCAGATAAAGGACCTTTTTACTGACTCTGGGATGACCCCAAGAAGGAACTGTAGGATCCAAAAAGTTTCCTCCTTCAGTGGTTTCCTTTCAAGGTCACTAGCTTTTCTTTTCCTTGAGGGTACACAGTAAGAAGTTAAACCTACAAATGTAATCCTAGGAAGAAAAAAAAAGAGGTAAATAAAAGCAGAGTAAAACTAATTAAAACATAGCTTCTCGATCTGACTAGATTTACATATAAACTACACAAAGCATAAAAAAAACTCAAACAAAACCAAATCTTGTATGTCCTACCTTTCCCTGCTAATAAATCTCCATGGGAAGAGACATGGCCTTAGTTATTTATTAATTACTTGCTCTGCCATTTGAGTGGCTGAAGACAGAAAGACTTTTACAATAATTAGTAACGTACCTTCCAGAGGAACATACCTTAGAATGTGCTTCAAGACAAGTCTGAATATGTGATCTAGCCCACTTCTGCACTGTTGCTTTAAATGGTTCATTTCTGTTGCATTCCACTGTACTTACATACGGAGTTTAACATTAGATATTCAAATTAAGAGAGAACCCTGAAGTCTGCAGAATTGCATTTCTGGATGTTTTGCTTCATGGATGATTTGATGTAGCCTTCCAGTCCACAGACAAATCTAGTTCCTGACCGTTAACTTCTACTGAGATTTAGGAACTGAAAATCAAGATTCAGTATTTTGGACTAGTGCTTTTAGGTCTGGTGAAATTTTAGATCTGGTGTCACTTTTCTATTAGATAAAAATTAGTGGTTTGTAATTTGGCAATTCTACAATAATTTTCATTTATATTTTCAAAATAGTTTTCTAAGCATTACATTTCAGACAATATTTTCAAATTATAATAACAAGAGTTTACCTGTTTCAGGCAACATTTCAGACAATGTTTTACAATTATAATAACAAAAGTTTATCTGTTTTACACAGGAAATTCAGATGTGAAAATTGTTGGCAACTTGTGTCTCAGCATATGAGGTCCATTAAAAGATGTGAGCTTAGGATCTAATGGTGCTCATTGACCAGTTGGACAAAATAAAGCAAACCAAAAAAACCCCATAATGCCATGAATCCACCAGATATAAGAGAAAGCAAATCACTTTCAAATTCACAACTCACTAACATTGTTGAAACAAGAATGAGAGGAACCTTTTGTAATTTAAAAATTCTCATTGAATCAACCACTTCAGTTAAGTTCAATAAGGACCATTCAAGTCTGTATAGGTGGAGGATCAGATCCTGCATCTTTATATTTACCTGTAATTGAAATGTCATTAGTGATTTATTTGTCTTTTATTTTAGATTTCCTCAGACAGATTGGGGATAGTAGCAAAAGAGAAAATTATTCCAAGATTGTTGCTTTATCAAAAGAAATCTTCCAACTCTTCCATTGTGAGATTGGCTAGAACTTGTATTGGGGAAGTACGCAAAGCAAAATATATTTTGTCTCTACAAAATCTATGGAAATACATACTACCATAACAGCAGTGACCTCACATTTCCACACCAAGACTGCAGAGGAAGGAATTTGCTGTGCAGTTGACCCAATATTCAGAATTTTATTAACAGCGAGAATTACCTGACATTTTCTTCTTATGAGGATAGTTGGGGAGATAAAGGTCTCCAGGCCTCCAGATAAAGGTATCTAAACCATTATAAGAGACAATAGAATCTTACAGATGCACACATTCCCCTCAATATACATTTACATAACTTTTGCCCTGCCATAATCTCCTGCTTCTTATTTATCCTTGTAGGGTTTTGTCGTTTGTTTGTTTGTTTGTTTTTTTTTCCTGTAGTGGAGACTTAATATAAAGCCACTACATAAGAGAGGAATTGTTTTTTTTATTTATAAAGTCTCCTAGAAAGCAAGTTCTGCTTAAAGCATTTAATTAAAGAATATTGTGACTTTACCACATATTATTTCTGCTTACAAAATTCTGTGCTCCAAAGTTTTCTTTTTAATAATCAGTCTATGTATGTAGTAATCATAGAATGTTTTGGGCTGGAAGGGACCTTAAAGATCATCAAGTTATCCCCCTACTGGGGGCGTGGACACCTTTCATTGGACCACATTGTTCAAAGCCACATCCAGCCTGGTCTTGAACATTTCCAGGGTTGGGGCACCCACAACTTCTCTGGGCAGCCAGTTCCAGTACCTCATGTATAGAAGTTCATGTACGTCATGCTTATCATCAGGTTTACACTCACACATTCATTAAGTTTGCTGATTTCTTATTCTAGGATCTCTTAGGGTTAAAGAAGGAAGGAATTCATTTACTCAGGTATAAACTGGCAAAACAGAGAGATTTCAAGATTTGTAAAAGTGTTTAAGCATTATGTGCTTATCTAGATTGAAAAGCATTGAGCTCCCTGTTGCCTAGTTTGCTGTCCTGATTGGGAATCTGGTAAGATTGCCATGGTATAACTCACTCAAATCTCCTTCTAGTAGCATGGCAAGAGCTAGTTTTCAAAAAGTGCTACTGAATTCACAGACACAGTAAAAAGGCCAGATGATACTTAAATTCAGGACCATACATACCTCTAAATCATTAGTCACTCTACCCAACACATTTTTTTTAAATTAACATTTTAGTGGTTATTTATCTCTTTAATCAATAGTATTTTACTCAATGCCTGCACTAAAGAGCAGTGAGGTATTTTCTAAAAAAAAAATAAAATCTGCTGAAATAGAAAGGCAGTGAGGAGTTTCAAGCCAACCTGACGATGCATGTTGATATTTTGTTTTTAACTATCCAATAAGATTGCTCAGATTAACAGGTCACTCAGACTTTTCCAGGCTCTCTTTGTACTGGTGGGACAGGCAAACGCACCAGATAGGCTTTTTAAGTAACTGCACAGATAAAGTCTGGACAGTTTTAGTATATATGACTTGCCAGCTCAAGCAGAGAGACTGACAGTGTGGAAACAGCTTGTCAGAGCTCAGGTCATGGTTAAAAACTGCTAATGTTAATGCTGACAGCCTGTAAAGTCCCTGCTATCCATGATACCTTTAGTCAAGTTATAAAACACTCTGGAGAATTCTATTTCTTTCTCCTTAACTATTTTATCCATTTCTGTCATTACTGAAAATATTTAACTAATTTTGTGAATATCCCTTGCTTTATCTGCATTATCCAAGCTGCAGCCTGTCACTGGTATCCAGCACTGTAGCATCCAGTGCCTTTAGTAAAGAGGAAGATGTGCTTGCAGATAGCTGAGAATGGCTGCTGCCCACATGACATCCTGCACCATGAGCCTTCCTGGGCTGCATAAGAATGGTCTCTGATTTAGCTGAGATTTGCTACAAATGAGGTCATGGAGAGGGGCAAGCAGGTGATGACCTCAGTGGACACTAGGAAATAAGCATTATTGCTCAGTTCTGGTGGGAAATCATGAAACTGCAAGAGCTGTATTATCCTCCTGCTAAGCTTATTTTCACATGGGTCCGCAGAAGGCAGTTGTACTCAGAGGCCTGGGTACTGAGGGCACATCTGTTACATGGGGTTGTTCCTCCTTGCTGTGAGACACGCTTTATATCCTGCATAAAGTCCAGCACTCTGTCTATGAAATAAAACTTCCTAAACCAAGTTGACTTGTTATCCTTTTAATCTGGGATCAAGCCTTTGCTTCTCCTGTGTATTTATCTAATGTGCTCTATTATTACCAAGTAGTCTTTTGCCACTAGAGAACCAATGTGCCTATTCCTGCCATACACCAGATCTAAAATCTGTACACTAGAAAAAGCTGCAATAGGAAAGACCAGTGGAAAAGGTCCAGTCTGGTGTTAGATCTGAGCACAGCATATCTGGGCAATTAAGGGAAACTGGGAAATTTTTTGCTTTGTTCTACTAGAATTCGAGAAGTTACCTGCAAATTTATTGAACATTCTCTTGGCCAAGGACAATGGAATACAGCATGGAAATAGTATTATTTATGACAGAAGTCACAGAGACTAAAAATGGCAGGATACAAATAAGAATGAAGGTAGAAATTGAATACAATAGAAATACAGTTTAGAACAACAGAAATAAAAGGATAAGGGCATGGATTTCAAAACCAAGAATACCCTCAGTAATTCTGGAATTTCTCCCTGCCAAGTCAAATGCAGTAGTGCCTGTACTACAGAAATAAAAAGCTTGCAATGTAACTCTATGTTGTCAGAGACATCTCACTATCAAAAAAAAACTAGTGCATGTAAGAGCAACAGTGGAGTTTAGACCATTTAAATCTGAGCTGAACCTTTGATTGAAACAGCGCATACTAAAAAGAAGATAGCTATTCCCTTGAAAAGATCACAGAATTACAGGATAGTTGAGGTTGGAAGAGACTTCCACAGATGATTTAGTCCAAACTCTCCTGCTCGAAACTGTCAAGTTTATCTGTTGATAGCTGTGAAAAGAGCTATGTCACAAATATTAGGTGAGTACTGGGTAGAGAGAAGGTCTAAATTATCCTCAGGACATATATCTGCTTTAAAAAGATCTCATGTTACATGGCAAACTGATTCATTAGGGTGCTTAGATTTCAGGACAAAGGAGCTTGTTATATAACTTCTCCAAATTAGGATACTTTGTCATTAGCTGTCATCAATGAAAACAAACTAGAATTTACTGCACTGACCTGCTTGCAGCCTTATACCAATATCTCCTGCAGTAGTCAACTTTGGTTTGGTCTCTTAGCATAATTAAATAGACTCTTATGTTCATTACAACTTTTAAAAAAACATTCAGTTAGGTAGAAATTATCTATTTTTTAAAATGTTTGTATTTTTAAACTTTTTTTACCCCTTTGTCCTTGTTTTCCATTATAGGTAAGCTATAGGTAAGTATAAGAAAGAGATGATACTGAAATAATCGCTTACACATGGCAAGTTAAATGTTAATTATTAAAGTATTGTCCCATGTTGACTTTCTCAGCTAAGCAAATGCCATATAAATCATGAAGCTTGTCAAGTAACTTCATATTCTGGCAAACTTTAAAAACTCTTTTACTTTTAGGATGCTTGGTAACACATAGATGTTTGAATTTGAAAAGTCTTTTTCTTTTTTCCCTTGTTGAGTTTGTCAGTGTGCCTTGCTTCTCTTTTTTTACTAGTCTGAGATGCTCTGTTATTCTAGATAGTGCACATTTTTCACTCTGACTTCTAGTGCCTTTCTTTCTAATCCTTTTCTTGAAAAGTTTGTAGTCCTCTTCTGACTTCTGAGACTTAAATAGATTTCGTAAGATGCAAGGTAGTTCCTAGTACAGTCACAGCAAAAGAAATTGCTAGGAATCTGACAAGTAATGTAAACAGGGATGAATCTTGTATGAGCCCTGAAAATGTTGGTCTTTGATGAAATATGGTTTGTTATATGTTCTATGTTCTCTTCTCATAACTAGATACAACATTTGCACTGAAGGAGTCCTAACTAACAGTGTTAGTTTTTCTTTAAGTTTTTTTTTTTTTTTT
>VXBI01011031.1:737864-870070 GCA_013397375.1 Toxostoma redivivum
TTTTTTTTTTTTTTTTTTTTGAATTGACAATGTTGCTGTAGCATCAACTCTGTTTCCTGGTGTAACAAACATCTCTGCTATAGTATGAGTGTGGCACATGTAGCACCACTTCTTTGGCTGAAACATAATTAATAATTCTTTGGCTAATTCTGTTCCATTGCAGTGGAGCTACACTGATTTATACCACCTGAAAATTTGGCCCACCTTGTATATCAAACCAGACAAGAGTCTTTTAGTCTTATGTGAGTAATACTCCTATGCTCTTCCCTATGACCTCTGAGTAATCCTGACTGCAGGATTTTGCCCTCAGGCAAAACCAATGGGATGAGCATAGCTCAGAGAGTTAAGAGCAACATGTTGCCCATGAGTTGAAATACTGTGGCACTAGGAGAAAATAATAGATGGAGAATTTCCTGACATCATTTCCTTGGATAGCCATGAAGAAGCTTCACATGAAAACAAAAGTACGTCTGGCATAAGTTAACATTCTCTACTGGGGCAAGTATGTATACTTACGTACACTACTAGAGAATTTATCAGAGCGAGTACAAATAAAGTTGTCAAAGTTTGTGGTATCTGACAAGATAAAAGGAACAAAGTAACAATATGTGTAGGGCCAAATGTTCATGCAATTTATGAATCTAATATGATCCTATAAGACAGAATCTGGCACTGCAAGCATCTTACTTGCTAAGGAGAGATGACATACTTCCTATGAAAGGTCTGCATGAGATTATTACTATTTTACTCAATGTTTACTAGAATTTTTTTTAAATCCTTTCAGTTGGCTCCGCATAGTAAAGTCTGTTGCTCTGTAGTAAAGTCTGTTACTCTGTATTTAGATCACATTTGGATTGCGGTTATGCTTTTTCTTCTCTTTTTTCCCCGTTTTTTTTTTTTTTTTTTTTTTTTTTTTTAAACAGCTTTACAATACCANTTTTGGTTGGGTTTTTTCTTTTTTTTCCTTTTTTTCCCCTTTTTTTTTTTTTTTTTCTCATTTTCCTTTCTTTTTCTTCTGTGGATTCTCAGCTGTAGGTGACATTATTGTGATAGCTGCATTTCAAAGACCTCACCTGCTCTGTCATCTCTGAATTTATGTTACATTTCATGGTATCAGCTCTAACGATCTTATTCTCTCTTTCCTTTGCACCTTTACTCACTTCCTGACACTTGACACAATAAAACCCTTTTTCATTTAGAAACTCTATTTAACCCCTTTTCACCAACAGCTTTTTACTCAAAAAAGAAAGAAAAGTATATCAACGGGACACTACAACTTTGAGGATTCAAAATTTTTTTATTACAAATAAATATATTTACACACTCTTTTGTTTATACCTAGCCAGCCTTCATATGGGTTACCTGTGCATATCTCTCTTTAAAAATTCATAAATGAAATGTGGGCTCCTTTAACTTTTTCCCCATCAGTCTTTTATAATCAGGCTTCATTTCCTGTCAGTTAAGACAATAAAAGAAAACAGCCACAGTGATGAAGACAAACTTAACTCTTTCATGAAGATCCTTTCAGCCAATGAAAATCTTCGGTGCTTATAACCTGTTACATTTTATTAAATGCTATAGCTTCATTTACATATACACTAAATGGTATTGTTGGAAAAAAATATTAGTTTAAAGAGCCCTTGCCTTCAACTATACCTCTAAACAAACACAACTTGATAATCAGAAATGCTAATGAATGAGTGAACAGCTTATTTTAAAAATATGATAATTTTTCCAACATGTAACCAGTATCTGCAAGAAAAATATGTATGTAGTACATATTTTAGTAAAAGCATAGTAATAACCACCCAGAGAAGTTGCATAAAATCCTTACCTATTAATTTCATTTCCCTTTTGCTGAAGATGTCATTAGCAGACAAAGCTGTCATTCTTTTAAAGTAGTTAAAATTTCTAAGTACTTAGTGAATATTTTGAATGATCAACATTTAGCCTATTCGTTATTCATGTGCTATTCAATTTAGCTATGTGTAGTTCTTTATTGGTAGAAGAGCAACTCTGAATTGAATTCACATAAATATGTATTTTTGAATAGGAAAAGATTATGCAGTAAACATTCAAGCATGTTGGGGTTTGGGTTTTTTTTTTGGTTTTGGTTGTTTTTTTCAAAGTGGGGGGTTTATGTTTTTGTTGTACCCAACCTATATTATTTTCTATTTCTTGAATGTACTCATTTCTGTATTTCTGATGAAGAAAGGATCATAAATATATTTAAGTAAGTTAAATACAGACTTTACAAATATGGGTACAAAGAGATATGTAAAATGCTGTGTCTTCAGTGAACAGATGGACCAAGAAGTTGTTGTGAATCTGGCTAGGAACTATGGTGAATGATATTTCATTAGCCCATATCAGTTACAGATCTGTTGAGGAAAATAAGACTCCAGACATTTTCTGAATTACTCTCTTATATAGGTCAAATCACAGTTGTAAGAGCAAATGTTCACAAACGGCCACTGATCTGGGTGGCCCAGATTTTAAGCCCAGCAAGAAGTATTTTGGGTCTGGTGGAATTGTAGAGTACTTTTTTTCTGAGACCCAAGCCCAAGGATATGTCAAAATTGAGCTTCAGAATAAAAACCAGCATGTAGGAAATGCCTGTTATTAAAAGCCCCGTTTCTCCATCATGTACTTTCTTTAGTATCATATGTACTTTATGTCCTCTGGAAAGGTGATTCTTTTTTATTGTGCCAGAGAAACTGAGTGAGTAATTGTTTGGTCTGCCATAGACCTCTTTGCAACCTTAAGCAGTTCACTTAACATGCCTTTGTCACCATTCCTCACATATACGATAATAACAGCTAGCTCTGTATTGTGCAAAATAAGTGTGGCAGTATTTCACATCAGTCAATTTAATTTTGAGAAAAAAAAACAGATACAAGAACTATGCATATCTATAATCTAGGGCAATATGGCCTGAATCTTGAGTGCTACTGTGATACAAGTAATTAACATTTTCTTCCTGGAATGAAGGCTGTCAACACATTTTTTAATAGATTCCATGAATTAAGTCATGGTTTCAAACAATTTGGTCTGAAGTTGTGCATTAAAACTGTGGTGAGCCATTAAAAAGATGACTTACCAACTGTCAAAAGCAAACTAAGAATTAAGAAGGTGAAGAAGGAGAGTGCTGTGTGACAGCCACCATAGATTTTCCAGACTGAATGCTCAGATGCCTCTCTACATATGGGTCTGCTGGAAACCTTCAATGCAGGTACAGGAGTCACACCTGAGTCTGTAGCAAGAAACCCTGATTTTCTCTTCAGTCTTTTCTTACCACTTATGTAAAAGATTTGAGCAAAAAGATTCAGCCTGGTGTTAGTGCTAATTGTAATTTTGTATTGGAAATAACAGTAATGAAATAATATATTTTTGAAAAATTGAATGCAATAAGCCTAAATTCTTTTGGCGAGCAAAACTATTTTGGTTTTAACTTCCACTCAGGTAGACAATTAAATTCCCCTTTCAACCATAGTCTGCAATGTATCACCTTCTAATTTTTTTCACAGAATTAACTCCCACTGCCTGTTCAGTGATTCATAGACACCACTCTATGAAACTGTCAGACTGTACATACTGGAGGGTAAGGGAAAAAAATATAGTGCCCTTCATACAGAATGAGGGAATTTATCACTGCTTCTTTTTGGAGTTTGGTACAACCTCCTCTGGGCACTACAGTAGTTCCAACCAGCAAGCAGGCATTGCCTTGTGTGAAAATCAATAATGCCCCACATGGGTGTTAGAAATGCCTGTAAAGTAAGAGAGGTACTCAGCCATAACTACAAATGCTACTGAAGGAAACCCTCACTTTTCAAAGCTACTGGAAATAATTCTTCTGAAGTGATCATTTTCTCTTACTTGTTTTGTGACTCCTGCTCATCTTTACTCCCTCTGTTGCTGATAAGTGACAGGGCACCACAGTAGCCTTTTAACATGAGGTATGGAAGGCTGAAAGTAATTCAAACGGCTATTTTTTTTTTTGTTGCAGTAAATAGCCTGTCTGAACCAGATACAAGCTTCTGATGTAACGCTGTTTGTCTTTAAGCACCTTCAACAGAGCAAATCTGCTTTTGTTTTGACATTTTGCTGTCAAATTTCCTGAATGCATAATTACAGATATATTATAGAAATACGAGTGCTACAGTCAGGTCTGCTTCCCAGTCATAGATAGATAATTCCATGAATAACAAATCCATTATCACCCTTGCTACTGACAGCAACAATAAAAAAATCATTGTATCAACAAAGGAAACAAATGATGCTAACATGTACAAAAGGAATATTGTATTGACCCAGTATACAGCTAGCCATGCAGACAAATACGCCCTTCTACACATATTGCTTTTGATTTTCAAATTTTTGGAGTAGAACAGGAATAACTCTTTCGTAAGAATGAAAGCCACAGACCAATCTACATCTATGTGTCGGGTTCTCAATGGGAACAAAACAAAATATTTTAGTTTGCAAGAGCCACTGTACGATTTGTTTGTGGCAAGCACTGTACAATTCATATTTGTGGCAACTTAGCTTCAGTTCTCACATATTAAAACACTTTCTCTTCACATTGAATGTTTATTTGTTTCAAATTTTATTACAGTTTAATGCAAGATACTAAAGTTTGCAAATAAGTTTACAGAGATGTGGTCTAGGCTGACCTGCTACAAAGTGTGAAGGGCTATATATTCCTCACAGAATAACTAATAGGAGTCTAAACCCTCCCAGGTTATTCCACATGACTTTGTTGGGTGCTGGGTTCATCTCTTTGCTTACTTGGGTGTCCTATACAGCCCTGGCAGTGCTCTAACACTCGTAACAAGTCACCTTGCCTAAACACTAGAGTTGGGATGGGATCTCCTTATGTGGTCCCAGTGTACAATAGTCATGCCTGAAATTGTATCATATATGCCATTTGTAAATCCTGTGCCAGGTAATTCTCCATCTGGGCTATAATATGACAAGTAAAACCTTAAGGGAGATGTTTATTTATTGTTCCATCCTATGCAAAACCACTTTTCCTTTGTCCTATCACAGTAATCAAAAGAAAAGAAAAATTGTATCGCAACAGAAAAATACTTCTTTTCCATTTCTAGTTTCAGTATCTTCCTTCTAATCCTAAATCTTTCAAATACACAATTTTAATCCCACATGAACTTGGGGTGTAAAGACCTTTACTCCTGTGCAGATAATAGATTGAAATCAAACCAAGAGGGGATACTCTTTTGAATAGTGTATGTTTAAATTGTGCAGCTCCTTGGCACAGGACACATTGGATATTAAATATTTCATTAATTCAGCATACAACTGGACAAATGCATCAAATAAGTCCCCACTGATGTTTTTTTACCAGTAAGACCTTTATGAGCTGGAAGGGGAAGTAGTATGGAAGTTTTGTCTTGTTCTTAAACACTTTCCAGAATATCTGAACACAGACTTGTCAGAAATAGGGTGTTTGCTCTGATACAGATGTTCTTATGTATCACTGTGCAAGTGTCCAGTAAAGGCTTCATGAGCCAAGGTTAGGAAAGATAATTGAGATCTTCAGGATGACTGGGGTAAAAAACAATGCCGTAGTGTTAATGCTATCCCAGCAGAAATTTTATTCCATTCCTCAAATAAAAAAAAAAATTGGCTCTTTTACTTTTTTAGAACATCCATATTAAACTAGTACTGATTAATTAAGTCTTGCAATACTGTAAATCATCAACTCTATGTGTCTGAATTACAAGGGATGGAAGTTAACAGGTCATTGTTGGAACAGTAGTCATGGTATAACTGTATAACCCTAACTGTACAAATACTTTCATAACTACATCTGTGCTGGATTTTATGATGTAGGAAAATAATATTCAGAATTGTGCTTGCTGTTGCTAAAAAAATGTGGTGATTTATCTGCCCCCAGCAAAAAAATTAGCAGACTACCTACTGCTAAGCAGCAAAACATTTCTTGAGAGCTTTCCATGTGATTCTTCATGCAGAGGGGAGCTTCTACATAGATTTCTGTCCACTCCAGCAGAAACCCAGCACAGTTCTAGAAGACTGGCTTTTGACATCCTAAAGATCTGTGACTGATTACCATCAGCTGCAGCACTAGACAGATTTTGCTGGCTGGGTCTGAAAGCAATATACTAATACATTTACTTGAAGGAAAAATGTAGGAGGAGGGATGTGTTTTCAGAGATCTTGTAAGCCTTCAGTGCCCTGAGGTACAGTCCATCATCACATGACTATATATTTGCTGGTGGCAATTTGTTTATATTTATTTAGGGAGACTGTGACGTTCACTGGTATTCTATCCATATTACTCAACCACTCTTTGAAAATGGTGCTAGCACAGCTGAAGTAAAAAGAACCATGGGAAAAATCTGTCTTGATCCTAAGTCATTCAACTGAGTTCATTTCTGGATGGAAACTGGAGCACTGTACACACAAACTCCCAGGTCCTATGAAGCACCAGGGAGCATGGCAGAACAACTTGAGGTGACCAGCTACAGTGTCTGGGACCTATCAAAAACCCTCCTGTGCTCTAGATGAAATTATAAGCAGGAAAAATGCTATGAGAGAAAGACTACAACACAGTGAACCTGCATAACCTACTGGGAGTGTCATGAGAACACATGACCAATCTCCATTTTTTATACTAATGCAGTTAATCCTGTTATGTGTTATCTCCATATCATTTGGCTTGCACTGCTCATGGAGAGGATCTCTTCTCAGAGACGTGAGGGAAGACTGACTCCCTTTGGTTGCTGGGAATGAAAGCCAGTCAGCAAGTGTGTTCCTCAACAGAAACACAGGACTGTTCCTTGACTTTCAGCAAGTGTTCCTCAACCACATACAAGCAGTCATCTCTCCAAGATCCTAGCAATGACTGGGTCCACTGCCTGTACATCTTTCCCAGTAAAATATGCGCTGCTTTCTTAAACCAGGGACAGTTCTACTAAAAAAAATTGTACATTTTTGTACTTTAGTGAGACAGTATCACCTGTAAGCTTCAGAGTGTGTATATATACAGCCCATGACAGATGTGTGTACATATGTACTATGTATGTGTGCCAGTTGTAAACATCTGTCTAAATGAGTGTGTTGACAATGAATTACTCGAGTAAACTTGACTTTTTTTTTTAGTGTGAATTAACAGCTTCTTGACTTGTTACTACATCAACTGCTAATTAGTTCCTGAGTGTAGTTCAAGGTGTTGGCATTCATTACAAAGCTTTCTGCGGTTGTTTGGATCTTTATCTGCCTCAAAGGCAGAATCTCTAGGCAAAAATAGTTCTTCAGGATATACAGAGCAGGGAAAGGAAAGGTGGGCTCTAAGGTCAGGAATTGCTGTTAAAGAGAGCACATTACCTAGACTTGGCTCCAATAACGTAAGGAGTGCTTTAAGTTAGGTGATGACTTTAACCATCTGGACTAAGAGCGAGATTAATGGTTGGAATAAAGATGGGAAAATTGGAACTGGGAACTTCAGGAGATTACGGAACTCCAGTCAAAAGAGGCACGTACCATGTATCCCTTGATTCTGAAAAAAAACCCAAGTATATAATTCTAGATGTCTAGATAGATGAAGATAGGTGCCTAGATAAGCAAAGGTATGAGAACATATACCCTAAATAAACAAGCAGTAATAATTTGAAGTGATGAAAAATACAATGCATCTACTTGTGAACAGTGAAAAAGCCGATTCAGGGCAATTTATAAATCTGTAGGTTTTTCCTTTATAATATTCATTAATTCGGGTTAGAATTTGAAAAGCAAGATAAATACTTGGATAATGGAATCTAAATGAAAAGACAATATAAGGTAGTATCATCTTTTATGCGGGATAAGAATATCTGTGTTTTATTGGAAAATGGACCTCTAACAAGAAGATGTAGCAAAATGTATCTATCCTGGAGTTTTCGAGTAAATTCCAAGTATGAGCACTTAAGGTAATTCAATTTTGTAAAGTCTTTAACACTTAGCTTCCAATGAGATTTTAAAACCTTGATTTTATTTAAGTCAGTTAATAAAATAGTTTGTTTCAGAAACATGTGATTAAGGAAACACTTTGAAGGCAAAAATCAGCTTACTTTTTCTAACTTACTTAACTGACTACTAATGCTCTAAATCCACCTAGATACAGGTATGAAGGCTCACCCCATTCACACATTAAATACCGGGCTGTGTTGTCCTTACAAAAAAACATACCCAGCTGAGGTAACAATTAGGTAGAGGGAGAAAGTCTAGGGTTCACCCAGCTATTTCAAGATATCAAAACTCTAACGTGTCATATGTTTTCAGACTAAAAACCTTGTCTGAACTGACTATAGTTTGTCTCCATATTTTTTCTTCCTCTTGACTTTCAGGAAAGAAAACATTTCTTTAAATACCCTGATCATAAGCCAAGAGAAACCAACACTTCTGCTCATTTCCTGTCTCTCTGTTTCCTTTTCTAGGCTTGCTATGCCTATCACTCTAAAAGTCTTTCTTTTAGGGTTTCATTAGCAATTGCAATTGCATTTCTTTGATTTGCAGAAAAGTTTTACAACATTTTGTTAAGTATACTGCCAGATTTCTTTGTTTGGCAGGGTTTTATTTTCCACAAGTTACTAATTTCCAAGAGTTCAGCCTGAGCAGAAGAATTGATGGCTACTGTTAATATGCTGCACTAAAGAAACTTCTTTACAGAGGGTTTGAAAAAAAAAAAAAAGCAGTGGCATGGTGTCACAGCTAGGGTGGTTGATAATACAGGAATATTTGCATGGAGCACTGAGGAGTTCTGTATGTGCCACACTTTTCTTGATGTAGAAGTTCATAGATGATGGGTGCTTCATTTCACTCTTAGTGGTAGAAAAGTGTTGACATATATTTTCAAGCCTGGCATAATTTTTCATGGGACTGTTTCATGGAACTACCAGTGGAAAGCTCCTGTTTGCTACTCTTCATCATCTTTTCCTCTTCCAGTTCTATATTTTTTAACATAAGAATCACTATAGAAAGTCCAAGGTCTGAATTCTGCTGGTAGTGCTGGGTGCCTTGCAGATAACAGTAGGATACTCATCAGAAAACAGTGAAGGATAAATAAGACCAGTTAAGGAGGATTTCTCTCCCTTTCTTTTGAGGTAGTGATATTTAGCCACAAAGTATGGAAACTTTAATCTATGTGTGAAACTAAGAGAATAATATAATTTCTGACCTATGCATTTCCTTTTAAACATAAAACACAAACAGGACTGCTTCATCTTGCTATCAGAAATATTCTGATGTTAATTAATTCATTATTCTGTGAATGACTAATGATGTAAATGTATATTTTGCAAGCACATACATCATATTATGTTACATATGTAAAGTTGTTAGTGGGTAAAATAAGGAAACTTTGTATACAGTTCTATGGTACCTGCTATGTTGCTTTTTTACACACCATTGAAAGAGAAGATATTTTCTCACAAAGTCTGTGCATACTCACAAAAAATGTATGCCTCCACACTTCTTGTTTAATATCTTCATTTCTGTGGTTACCTCTGTATTGTGTAGATTAGCGCACAGTCAGCCCATTGATCCCAAGCTGCCTGGCTGCCCTGCTGCCCTTGGTCCCAGGTGTGCTTCCCTTCATTCTTCTGTGGTCCTGAGGGACATTTCCAGAGCCATGTGGCTTCTCTGAGGTGCTTTGGAGAAGCACTTTCCTTTCTTTCCCTGGGTCAAGCCCTGCCTGAGGATGCTGTCACCTGCCCCACAGAGTGGGGTTGGCTCCTTCACAGCCCTGAAGGCTTAAAATGCTCACAAAAATGCCTCATAAAAATGCTTGCATTGGAAATTTTTTCAGCTGTGGGTATTGCCACCCTATGTGCTGGGCAGAATGGCCTGCACTGCCACTCCCAGGAAACTCTCCTGGTGGTCCATGGGGACAGTCTGTGAGTGTGACTGAACACAGCCAGAGGCAGGAAGGGGCAGCCATGCAGACAGACCCTGTCCTCTGGCCTTGAGGGGTGGTGGGCTCTCCTCACCCACCTCACCTTTGCCTGTGCCCTGCCCTGTGTTTCTGGATGGCCTGTTCTGCCTGGCAGCATCTTCCCTCGCAGGTGTCTGTGCCCGCCGG
The DNA here is from genome assembly GCA_013397375.1 of Toxostoma redivivum. Taxonomy (NCBI): domain Eukaryota; kingdom Metazoa; phylum Chordata; class Aves; order Passeriformes; family Mimidae; genus Toxostoma; species Toxostoma redivivum. The sequence goes on from VXBI01011031.1 coordinate 747,964, forward strand.
TGGTGGATCACAGCAGCAGGCCCAACTGGGCCGGTGGCCATTTCCTCCCTTGCTGGAGGCCACCACAAGCCGCTGGTGTGGGCGCTCAGCCTGGGCCTCGCATCCGGCTTTTCCCAAAACCCAGGTGAGGTGTGCTCAGGTGCATCGCTTCTGAAGTGGTAAGAGGCCCACCTGCATCCAGAGCCATCAGGGATGTGCTGAGAGAGAAGAGCAGTTATTGGTAATTGAGATACAACCTTGTGTCATATCATCCAACCCCCTTTCCTCATCCTCCATCTTTTAAATCTCTCAGTGGCCATGCTGGCACAATTTCACACTACCAGCAGCTTATCTTCTGACTTGGTGCTCTTGTAGGTACCTTGCCTCAATTCACACTTTTTTTTCCTCCAAAAAGGCTCCATGAAGGTTTTCTGTTTCTTCCTTGAAAAGTCTGGTGGGCTTTGCAGTTCTAAGACCGAGTTGCAAAACTTTCTTCCAGAGAATGTTCAGGTAGGGAGTGATGGAGGGTGACTGTGGGATATGTTGGTTGTCCCCTCTCCAGTGGGAAAGGCCACTGCGTTCAATCAAGGATTTAGGCAGGCTAAGCCTGTGGGGCAGGTACTGTTTTATTGCATGCTGCCAGATACAGGTATAGACAGTTCTTTGGAAACTGGCGAAGGCTAATAGCCTAGGGGTCTGGATTCATGCTCTCTCCTTCCTTCCCACATTCTCCTGATAAACAGAAGAGCTGGTAGGTAATGGTGAGAGGCAGACAACTACTTACGGCAAACTGCCTGAGGGCTTCACAAGTGGGGCACAACTCAAGGGCTACCTGAGATTTCTCAGGGGTGCTAGAGAGGCTTTTTGAATAATCAGCATGTCTGGAGAAACTCGTGCCTGGGTCAAGCAGCATAGATACAGACAGGGTCCCTTCACCCTGGGGCACTTTCACTTTGCTTATGTCTAAGGATGATCTTGGCTCTCAGGAGAAGGTTGATTGAACGGTGTAGGCAGGTCCCATGGTTATACCCAGTGGATGTATTACACTTATGCTCTGTGCAGCTGGTATGGAGTGTGTTGATCTTGTCCTTATAGGTTTGCTTTCTTATTTACTTTCCCATTACTTCAGCTACCAGGACAAAACTTACAAATGTGGTTGTGTACAAATAGTATCCAAACAGACATGGATAAATCTCTTAGAAGAGATAAATGGTATTTTCTAGGTGTTCTGTCTAACTTGTAATTTTTCACCAAGCCACAGTACTAATAAATCATTATCAATGTCCCCTCCTCTCATCTTATTGCTATCAGGGAATGTAATGACAATACAAATAAGACTTACCAGTAGGTCAGGGTATCCTTTTCTATTTCTATAGCCATTTGATATTTTTTCTTTAATTCACTACAAATCATAGTCGGTCACAGAATATTTATGCAGCAATGAATAAAAAGGTATGTTCATAGTTCATACTGATTCATGCATGATAGGATCCATTTGTTTCATGCTCTAAAAATTCCATATTAATAACTAAAAACTGTTTCCATTTTTAGATTTTTTTTTAGTTACATAACAGACATTTTCAGTCTTTAATTTTTTTTTTAAATCTACCTTCCTTTACAAATGCCAATCAAGCCCCATTTTTTTTTTCAAAGAAGCTAAGCAACTGCAGCTGGAAAATTGTTTCATCAAAGGTAATTAAGGTAATATGTTGAGGTAAAGGTAAAAAACTCTAAATGTGAAGCTGAAGAGGTAACAGTATGAGTAAAAATATGGCTATCCACCATTTTGTATAATGACCTTTAAAAACCAAGGCTAACTTTAATTCAGTATTGATGATGAGGCTTTATTGCCCAGTAAACCTAGAGTTTTCCGAGCTTGAATGGGAAAGTTGGAGCAACTCAAAGCAAGTGGTAAAATTTGTCTCATGGATTTGGTTTCTGGAAAGATTAACATCCTGCCTTCATTTAGGCTGCAAATAAAAGGAAAAAATCTCTTAGAACAGGAATAAACAATGAATTATAAGGAAAATAAGGGGGGAAAATATTTCTAAAAAGAATCAGATTAACTTTACTGCATGTATCCTTCTACTCTATTTTACACCACTGGAAGGAAATAAAACCCAGGCAATTTCTGCTAAACTACCCTATATTGTCTCACAAGTGTTCAGAATCACAGTTCAAACTTTTAAGTAATGAAATCAGCTTAAAAAGTTGCATGATTTTTAAAAGCAATATATCTGCTTTTGTGTAAGTGTGCATGTGTATTCTTCTAGACTAAACTTTCAAAATTTGAGATGTTATCATCCCCAAGCTCTGTCTTTTTATTTTTTATTTTAATTTTTTTTCCCCAGAAAATAAGAGGGCTAATTATTGTGAAACTTACAATAAAATCACAAATATTGTCAATGTCATATCTCCTCCAGGACTCAGTTAATAAATGCAAACTAGTAATAACATAAAAGAAATTCCCAGGACAAGACCAAACCTTGTTTTGCTGCTGTGTTACCACGGGGTAAATAGTGGGTGGGGATGTAGGAGGGTGCACAATAAAATAAAAAATAAACAGAAAGTCATTAAATTTGAAAGAGAAAAAAAGCCCTAAACAGATCTATATTTAGTGAGCCTTGAACAATGAGTATGGCCTAAGGACTGGAGCAGCACTGGTGGTAACTCCTGCCTGCTGCAAAACATATTGCAAGGCAAATGGAAAAATAGTTTAAAAGACTTATTTTTCTGTTGCCCATCAGCATACGCAGGCAGCTGATAAAGGGGCTTGTGGTCGTTCCATCAAAGGTGGGCAGGGTGAACTGATCAAGGTTTTCCTCTCCAAATCAGAGCATTAATAAGTATTTGTTTTGTGGGTACTCATATTAAATCAATAGCAAACTTTCAACTGTACTCATGAGAGTACTAGTTTTGCCTAGAAGTTACATAAAACAGAAAGTCTATTCTCTTTCCCATCGAAATTATGTGTTTTTATGTAATAGAATCACAAAAGCCAAACCTGAGCAGTTTTTTTGTTAGTGGAGAGGTTCTGTAGATTTTCCCAAACCTGTGTTGGCTGTTGCAGAATGACTTCACTACTAAGCAACAGGCACATGAAATGAAATCAGTCATCACAGGTGCCTGTAGCCACACATTTGGCTATGCTGTAGTGCTTTTTAGCATGATAGAAAATATTACAGAACTTAAGAAGAAATGGTTACACCTGATTAAACTATTTAAAATCTCTGGAGTTACATCTATTTTTATGGCATTAAATTGACTTACCTGTTAACTTGGGGAGTATTCAAAATCCTACTAAAATTTTATTGTATTTAAACTATAGAGGCATTGAGAATGGCATAGTGAATTATGAAATAGTACAGAGACATACTATTTCTCATTAAAAAGCCTTTACCACAATTAGATAGATCTCAGAAGCATTTTTCTATTTGTATTGCTGTTCAAATGCCATTTTTACTATTCAAATGTTTTGAAAATTGATTTTAATTTCTATTACCTTTTCACTGTCATTTCTTCTGGGCTAAGGGACTACTAACAGGAGAGAAGAGGCAGACAGCAATAGGACAAGACTATCTTGGCATGAAAGGCTACTGAGTTCTCCAGAAATAATATTTGCAATCTCCACTGTTCAGATTGCATTTTTTAAAGGGAAAAGAGAGTCATCATCTTCCTTCTTCTCACAAATTTGATGGGGGAACTTAGTCCCTTTTGGTGATGTTCTGACTGGCAGTGAAAATCTTAAAGAAAGCAAAAACAGTCTTTCGAAAATATCTTACAACGCGGTTTTTGTTGGGCAGTGATTTACTTGGTGTAACCAGGTGATATAAGTAGTATAAGCAATTACTAGAGAAAATGAAAGACTGAACCCATAGCCTTGTGTGCTCTTGTCCACTCACCTGTCATGTACAGATGATTTTTCTATTTCTGTTACAGGGTATAATTTTTCTCAGAATTTTCATTAAGAAAAGTTCTGAAAACTCAAATATTTATTAAATATTTAGCTCTATTTTCTGAGTACCCTGACCAACCCTGTGTATTATGGCTACATCTATTTCCTCAGGCTTTTCAGGTAATAATTCTAACAAGAAAAGAATTTGATATAATTCACAGATGACAACAAATCCGCTTTTGTTTGCTGTTTGGTGCCATTGGTTTTTTAGTCTGGTACCACAGATCTGAATTCTCTCTTGGATAAGGAAGTGAATATTCCCCTTTGCTCATGTGGTCTAGAGTCCCAACAACAAAGCCAAACTTAGGAATTTCCCCAAATAAATCCTTAGTCCTAGGCTAAAATCCACAGATCAGCTTTTTAATGTTGACCAGTAGACAGATGATAACATGTATAAAACTATTCATTTCAGATATAAGGACATAGATATCTTTTTAATTTACTTATTTTTCAATGTTAGTCAGACATATTTGCTTATTTGCGCATATATAGAGAAATATCTACACCCTGAAGTAGGCAGATGTAAAGATCTGATTTGCATGCATATATCATACATTTGCAAGAATGTATGAGGCATTCATGTCTAAAATAGAAAATCTGGCTTAAGGTATTTTTCGAGTCTGAGAAATTTTATTTATTTCACAGATGATTAGCAAAGAAACCTACAATGACATTTGACTTTTCTGTTACTGATTTAACTTTTTACTTAGAAATAATCAGGTAAGAAGGATACTTTACTCCCAAATTCTCCCTTGAAGATAAAATCCTTGGGTGGCTATATGCAGGTGACTAACAGCAGTTTTTCAGTATGTATTGGGAAGGTCTTTTCAGTGTGTGGTAGATCAAAGAAGCCCAGCTAAACCTAGAAGGAAGTAATCATAAGGGAATTTGGTAATGGAATAAAAAAGCTAAGTGGCAAAATACTGTAGAGGCACTGAATGCACTGAAAGCAATACAGGTTGGATGGTAAACCTCTCCTCATAAAAATTATTAGACTGGAGCACTTTTATAAAATATTTACTTGAAAAAAGTTTCCAATCACTTAAACATAAATAAACCTATGGCATTTAAAAAGTGATATTTATTGAAACCATTTAGTAGGGAGAATGTTGTATGTATTTTCGAAATATGCTAGATTTACTGGTGAGTGTATGGAGATATTAGAGAAGGAAAGAGACTGCTTGATTCCCAAACAGATTAAAATAATTCCTGAAGTTAGTTTACTTATTTTGTTTTTGTGCTGTTAAACCACAAGTTTAAGATATTCTCCTCTAAAGTTATAGAAGAATATCTTTGACCTCTTCTCAGAGCTAATGGATTTTTGTCATGCGTCTAAATGTATTCCCTTTGCCTTTAAGTAAATTTAGTTGTGATGGAAAGTTGGTTATATTGATAGGCACATTGCTTCACTTTATATTTGGATTCCTCAGTGTTTTCTTTCCAAGTGCATAGTAACTTAAGTTGCACAGAATATAAGTAGTAATCCCAGTTGCACAAGTTTCAAAACATATATTTGTCACCCACTATGGTATGTTTCGTTTCTGTTAACACAGGAAATCTCACACAAACAAGTGCACTGATAACTGTGATAAACAAGTTGGTGTAGTGCTTATTTTTTACTGCTTGCAGATTTGAGGACTGCAAAGTATATCTCCATTAAAATGAAAAAGGAGAAGAAAAAAGTAGAAATGGCATGTGTTTTTTAAATGACAACAAAATACTGCACACTTCATCCCTGCATGATCAGAACCAGAACTATAAAGGAGTAAGAGGTGTAATTTTTTTTTTTACTGGAACTTGAATTAACAAGAACAGGAGTCAACCTCAAACCTCAGTTTTTGAATTCAGACTTCAGATACTCATTAAGCAATGTGGAATATACTGAATTTGTAGCAACTGACCATAAGCTGTCAAAGCTCAAATTTCCCACTCTCTCCCACAAAGTTTGTGGGCACTTTTAACCACAAATATTTTGAGAATCGTTCCAAGAAGAAAATTATGGGAATTGCCTTCCCAGGTGTTATGAATGAATGAAGTGCACCTGCAAGCACACCACACCTATGGCACAATCATACCTTGCCTCTGTTTGTTGATCATCTTCCCCCAGGGACAGTGTGAGAGACTTTCATTTTCTCATACTTTCTGGTGCTGGTTCATTACTAAGTTCATATCAGGAGTTCTTTTCTTTAGCTGAGAGAACATTGATCTAGATCAACTTAAATCCATGAGATGTTCCTTAGTTTTTGGCATTATTTTATATTCCCTACTATTTTCAAGTATTTAGGTGAGTAATGAAAACTTTTAGGCAAGACTGGCAGCGTTTCTTCAAGAAGCTTCTCCTCATACTCCCTGGCCTCTAAGAGGAAGTATCATGAAATTTATATCCCTGTACTGACAAAATTAGGGATAACATCAAATAGATTATAAGTTTACATTTAAACAGTAACATTAAAGAGAAAATTTAGTGAAACACAGAATTAAAAATATAGGTCAGAAGAGGCAGACAGGTAAGAGAAATGAGCTGAACAATTCAATTATTTCCCCAAAACTTTGTTTTTATCAAAAGGTGGCAATTCACAAACTGCAGAAACTTTAGAAACTTTACTGATTAAAAATTTTCAAAGACCATTTACATTTTGAAAACACAAAGTTATTACAGAGGTAAAAATTACGTTTTAGAGTAAAAAGGTACATTAATTTAGAGTAACTTCTATGCTTTCTTTATTTTCTTTTCTTGAGAAAGCTAAGTACAGTATCTTGATACTATGAAATGGTTTTTGTGTCTTAGCTCAACATGAAAATGTTAATGAACAAACTTTTTTATCCTGGTCTAGAATAAGAATATTTCTCAAAATTGGGAAAATTCTGCAATTTAGGTGTGCAGGTTTCTTTGCAAAACTAAATAAAAAATAACATGCTACTCTCAAAAGACACAATTTTTATAGCTGGGACAAATTGAGCTCTCTGTTAGAAAACTTCATGAACATCTCTAAAGATTTTAGAATTTTTGAGTAACATTTATAAGAAACAACCCTTAGTTATATGTACCAAAATTACTTGAATATGTTCTCATCTCCTAATCATTGGAAAAACATTGTTCCCTCTCACATGCATTTGAAATATTGCTTTAGAAATTCTCTTGTGCCTCTTATTTACATCGTTTTGCTATCTCTCCTTTTTCAGTTGCAATAATCAGATGCCTGGTTTGGCCAGGGCTGTTCAAAACTTTTGCTTTATGCCACATCTTAAAGGTTTTCCTTGAATCACTATTATATATTAAATTTAGAGAGAAGATGTTACACTTTTCCCTGAGTTTAAAATTTCAGCAGAGTTCTGAAAATAAACACACAGCAAAAGGCAGAACACTGCAATATCACCCAACATACAGGGTTACAGCAGAATTATGACCCAAGCTTAATCTCTAAGTCCCAACCTCTCCTATTTTTTAATGATCAATGTATATTACAAATACAATTTAATCATCTATTAAAGCTGTCCGTGCCTATGGATTATATTAGGCTTGCCTATTATCTTTTCCCATAGTCTAGTGAAGTCTGAGAATGAAGCAAGGCTAATGCTTACCTGCTATGTAAAACAGATTGCAAAACACAGACACATCCCAGGACAGAGGTGAGCTGTGACTGCAGAAACTTCTCAAGACTGTCCATTTACAAGATGCATGTTAAGGGATAGCCTTGAACCCACTGAGCTAAGAGTTTAAACTAACAGCAAAAAAGGAAGATAGGCAGTAAGATAAAGATTTTTTTTCCATTTTACATCTTAGAAGCTGAGTCATAGAAAGATTAATTAACCTGCCCAAGGTTATAAGGATGCTTTGTGCCGTACCCTAAGCTGATCAACACTCAGTTTATTGTTTTACCCTTTTCTAATGCACAATATTAACTTAGTATGAAAGAAGTATTCCCATATCAGAAAAAACCTGTTCACTGTATGTTTCTGGGCTAAACTGTTTATGAATGGATTTAGTTTCACTTGCTGAGAAACTCTAGAAAGATAGATGTTATCAAATTAATTGAGTCTGACAGAAGCAGTGTCTACTGATGCAAAAGTCTTAGAACATGTAAAAAGCAGAATATTTGCTTTAATAAGAGCACCTTCATTACTCTTAACATTAAACTGTTTCTAAACAGAAAGATCTAGAAACATTACTGTTGTGAATCTGTATAACACACATAGATGTCCTAGACAAATTCAGTTGATGTGATATATTGTGACCTTTGGCTGCTGGTGGAGAGTCGCATGCTTAGCAAATGGAGCATGAAGCGAACAGAGCTCTGGGAGACAGCACCTGGTGGGTCTATGGACATAACTGGGCCTGTGATGCAGAGAAAGCTATCTGGGGAGCATGAGAGAGAAGAAAGGATTTATACATTATTTGATGGAAGAAACTATTTTTGTGTGTTATATATATATATGAAAATTAAAAATATATACATCATATATCTATATAAAATACAGGAAGCCAAGAAATTGGGCAAGGGAATTGGATGTAGGCAATGTTAATTATAATTTCTTTTACCTGTACAAATGCCATGTCAGTTTTTTAACCTGTTTGTGCCAAAAAAAGTATGACCATAAAATAATTAAATCACTGAAAAAAAAAATTTGCCTGTATGAAAAGATCATAGTACTATTCCATAATTTTGGCTTTCTATGCAATAACTAGCTAAGTAGTATGGCAAGATGCATATGGCTCAAATGTGATAGTTCATCTCAGTAGTGCAATTACAAAATGCTGATAGATATGTGAACTTTTCACCTAAAAGTAAAGCCTCTTTTCCAAGTTCTGAGTTCATTGTTTCCCTATTCTTCCTGAGACACTCCTCCTAGTGCCCTAGTTAGCTTGCCAGAGCTTGCAAAGAACAAGGATGTGGGAATAATGAATTATTCTATTCATTTTTTATTCTTGATGAATAGTAAATTATTCTAATAACGTTTACTATTCTATTCATTTATTACTGGAGAATAATTAGCCGGGAATGGCTTCTAAGAAGTTTTTCCAAAATTAGACTTCAATGGTTTTACTGTGTTTATCTTTACCTGTATGAAAATATCTTTGTAGCTCTCACTTAACTGTTCCCACCTCCTCCCCCACACAGACATATATGTGTTTCCCAAAGGTACTGTTAAAGTACAAAGGTATTGTTAAAAAAATTTTAATCTCCTCTTCCAAAACCCAGCCTCTTCCTTCACACAGCTGAACTCTCATTGCAGACAGAAACCCTTCTCCTTGTCAGATGCATCTTCTCTCTGCTAATGAGAAGTGTATGTGAGTGGGGGAAAGACCTGAATGAAGATCAAAGAATAGGTGTGTCTGGATGAGAATAGAAAGGTTATAGGTAAATGAAAGGAGGTGATTATGGAAAGATATGAGTAAGGAAGAGATGCAGTGTCTGCACAGGTGTTATATCCAGCTGGGATTTTAAAATTAATGGGAGTACAGAAATGTGCTCATTTTACCTCATGCAGAGGTCTTGGTATTGCTCTCTTGACTTTGACCAGTGATTTTTGGGGACCGCAGTGTTTGCCTTCGTGGATTTCACTCTGCCATTTGAATTCTATACTTCTTTTCCTGGTATTTCAAGTCCCTCAATTTGAGGAAAAGAATATTCCCATGGGAAACCTCCAGATGTCCTTTATCCTTGTCAAGGCAGGACAAACTGGACTGTGTTTTGTTGTTTTGCTTTAGAGCTGATGTGGAGGAAGGCTGCTTTTCTGCATGCAGTTACCTAGCCAGACTGAATATTTGTCTATCTTTAAATAATTTCCATATGTGACTAAATTCTATATTTATCCAGAATCAATGTTTCATCTTCTCTAAGTTTCTTTCCTTCCTTTTATGGAAAGAAGGAACTTTCCATCCCTCTCTTCTTTATAGAACAAAAACAGATTCTATGAAAGATTTAACATATTTAACAATTCACTGTGAATATTATGCCAAATAATACAATGAAAACTTAATCCTACTTTACATCCAGTCTGTCTTCTTTTCCAAAGTGTCTTCACATAACAGTTTAATTATTACTGATATAAGTAGCATAGATGAGGCTGACTGCCTAGTGCATGACCACTTGCATATTTAAATTAGACCTGTCATGGGTTCCCATCAACTTCCCAGCCAGTTTGGTACAAGAACATCCATTAGTCTTCTGAGTCTCTAAAGTATGACTTCAGGGTGTAATCTTGCAATGCAACAAATATCCTTCCTCGTGATGTTGTTATTTACAGTTCAAGTGGACCAAGCCCAGAATAGCTACCACAGTAGTTTATACCTGCTCCATCTAATCCCATATGCTCTCTCTGACAGGGACAGTAGAAACTATCCAAGGAGAGAGATGGGAAACCAGTCAAGGCACAGAATCTTTAATCTCCTGATCGATCTTCCCATCTCACAGCAAACAATAGCTTAATTTAGCCATCAGATATTGAATGGTTACATTCACTGTCCAAACACGCCTGTAGGTGTACGTTTAAGTACCCATAAGCCTTAAAAAATTTTCCCCAGGCCTTGCTCTAAGCAGATCATAGAGTTTCATCTCCCTTTGCCAGGATCTCTGGGTTTTCTCAGGCTCCTCTAAAAGAATGCCTTGCTTCTTGTGAATCTGTGGAAGTATAATACTTATTCAGTCTAGCAGGAAACATCTGAGGGAAAAACAGGCTCTTACTGAAACTCAGGATGGTGTCACTCTTCACAAAAGTCATCAGCAGAAAAAAATTCTTACTGAAAGACAAATTTGAAGAATCATATTTGCAGCAGGCGACTGGCCTGTTTCTTTTCAACAGTGTTGAAGAAGCCTATAGAATTAAAAAAAAATATCATAAAATTAATAAAGATGTTTTTTCTAGGCAAAAAGCTATTTTTCTAAGGAATCTAGGATTCTGCATTTGAGAGCACTTTTTCTCATTCATTTTTTGTAACTATAGAAATAACAAAATAAAAATATTAAGAATAAAATACAAATATCCTGGGATAAGTCCTTATTTTATTTTTACTGCAAAAATTGGTTTAGGTATATCTGCAAAACTTAGGCAGACTATGTAACATGAAACACAGGGGGAGAACATTATCTTCATTGTCAGATCTTGTCAGTGGGAGAATTTGTCTACCCCATTACTTATATTGCAAAACTTACTTGTTTGCACGTACATCCTCTAAGTTTTAAGAGTTGCTTTAGGCTGTAAAGAGAGAAAAATAAGTTAACAAGTCAAAGGTTGTAATGCTTCCAGCCTTTTGCCTAGGCAGGTTGATAAAGACAGTGAGAGATGTGTAAATTTGATTTGTTTGGCACGTAAAATGATCTTGAGATGGTAAGTGAAAGGAATCTTTTATTGCAGTCCTGTCACTGTCAAACATAACCAGTTGGGGCAGGGTGAGTGTCTCCTTTGACATTGCAAAAGACAAAAAAGAGAGATTGAAAATAGTTTGCACTTATCTAATATCGCTAATGAAACCACAATGATGTCAATTCTGATCAAGCTGTAATCGGAGTTGCTGATTGTGTGATAACAGACTTCCTTTTTACGTGTTTTCTGCATGTTTGCAGTGGAAAAGACCATAAATGATTAACTGTGGGCGAGTGGAAATAGTGTAGAAAAAATAACTTTGCCACAACAACAACAAATGAGAGAAAGAGAGGACTTCAGAGTGAATGCAGAGAGGAAGGGGAGGAGAAGAGAATTCTGAGTATTATTAAATATGTGAAAGAACACTCATTTACTTTATAAGAAGTAGATCACTCACACAGACACATTCACAACTTTGTGGTTATTGAAATTTGCGTAAGTGCTATTAATCAGCTCACCACAGATTATCATAGCTGTTTCTTTGGAAATGACACTTGAATTTAAACCTAGTGGTAAAAGGGAAAGCAGTAAAAACATGACTCAAATAATAAGAAAACCCAAAAGTTTGCTTAAATCCTTTCAGATCAGATTCTGCCACCTATACTCAGAGTGAGCAAAACCTTACAAAATAAAAATCCTTTCTGAAGCCAGCGGGGTCCAGAGAGCAAAGTGTTTGAGATAATAAAAGCAGCAAAACATCATCCTTAAATCTACCTCACACTCTCGGGATTCTTTTAAAAGTTATTGCACAGGAACCTGTCTGCCAGGCATAAAATAAAGGATTACCCTTGGGTAGATTTATTTGGGGTGGATAAGCCAGTCACAGACCCTCCAATTAGCACTGCTGGTTCATGTCACCTGACTTGATTGCATTTCTGTGTCACTGCTCCCTTTCACAGTATGGCTGGATCTGTCCCTGACATTGTGATCAAGGTGGTAGATGGGTCACAAACAATAAACCTGCAACCAAACCACAGTTTTAAGAAAATATTCTCAAATAAAACAGAAGAAAGTGTAAGCAGAGTGACTGTAGCTGGTGAATATTGTCGGTCAGACAATAATTGATTCTATCAGCCTTTTTCTAGAAGGACACTGCTGCTTCTTGGAGATGAAATCACTTCAGCAGATTAGTTAATAAATGTACTTAGCTGGATAACCACTGATCTCAGACCCTTTAAAAAAAATATCCTCACTACTTTAAGTATAAAAGAATAATAACCATTCCCTCTTCCAGTACCAAGAAATTTTATCAGTCAACAAGTATTCTGAAGTAAGCAGGTAGGAAGTTGTTGCTAGTCATCTATTATATCTTTCTGTTTTCTGTTTTATTCTTTCTTCTCATAGCGGGCATAGACATCAATAAAGACAGAATATTACCAATATTATTTTTTAATGGTGACAACTTTCTTGCGGTTAGGGTGGAAGTCTTCACAGGTATATTCCTACATACATCTTGGGCAGCTGAAAATCAGTTTTATTTCTAGCAGTAAGTGAAAGAGTAGTTTTTGACCTCTTATTATTTGACCTCTTATTTGGTTAATGGTTTTCTGCAAGATTGCTTGGATAGCATCTCTTTAAACGGAGAAGACCTTTTGGCTCCAAATCTGACTGAAAATTATGTTATCTACCAAAATCTGATGAAACAACTGAAGTATGTGTGACCTGTATCATGTGTGGCCATGGATGGATGGAACTGAGACAACACTTGTTGCCATCAAGGGGTGGACCAGTACCCAGTTTCCCCAGTGCTCTCTGTAGTTTAATTCAATCTTGTTTATTGTATTTTTTTATTCTCTAAAAAACATCAGTGATACAAGTTGTCTACAGATATGTGGCGTCTTTTCAATGGGAGAAAATTTGTTCTTGTTGCTCCCCACAGCTAAATTTGCAGAGAAATAATGGGTACTGAAATGACCACACACTTTCTCTGCAGCTGTTGAGGCAGCTGAGGTGCCTGTATTTCAATGAAATAGGACAGTCAGAATGAAAACATTTGCATCATATATCAAATTAAGAAGGCATGAGCTGTAAACTTCAGTCTTCAACAGGACTACATATGCATATGTGTGTATATGCAACTATATATATGTACCTATGAGCATGTAAGCATTTTTATATTTGAACATTTTTAATGTTCTTTCATGAGCATTGTTTTAAAAGGGTAAATTTTCCCCAAATTGAGGGTTTTTTAAATATTATTTTCTACATTCTGCACCAGAACAGTGGGATAACTGAATTTTCTAAAGTAGATAATTTCTGAAATATGAACTGATGCCTCAGGGCAAATATGAGACATATCTGTGAAATCCTTTTGGACGTTAACTTTCAGAAATGAAGGCTAAGAAATGAGAAGTCTTTTCTGTTGGCCAGTGTTTTGTAACTTTGTCATATTGAAAACTGTGATGGATATTATAATAATAGCTTAGCATCCAAGAATAACTGATTCCCAAAACAACTGAAACACACAAGGAAGCAGAACTTCACTGATAGATTTTTCATTTAAATAATAACATCTGAGAATATTTTAGAGAACTTGTAGAATTAAATAAAAATAATGTTGATCTCAATTTTTTCCCTTTAAATAAAAGGACAGTAATATTTTAAACAGAATAAGAATTGATTAGTAGCAAAGTCCTCATTGAATATTTGAAGATAATAATGGAACTCTCAAATCATAAAAAAGGTAGTGTAATATGGCAGTCATTATTGCCTCTTTATAGATTTTCTTGTATATTTAATATATATGTAAAAATAAACTAGCTCTGTTTTTTTTCTGATTTTAATGATAGGAACTTTTTGACCTAGTCCATGTGGTATCTTGCTTACTTTAATTACTATCAGCAATTATTATTGTTCAACAAACCCATTATGATGGATGTCTCCCTGTGCTGTGCCATGAGTAGAATGGAAAGATAGACAGCTCTTGTCTCACTCATGGAATCCTTCATCTAAGGTCACCTCATCTCTGTTTTCTCTCTTTGTGGGAGATTTTGAGGTGTTATTAAGGAAAGGGCACTTCTGTGAAGAAAACTGTGTTGATTTCTGCTGTCATGTGAATGAGAGTATTTTCAGTCCTGCTGTATCCAATTTCCAGGTGATGAAAGAAGCTGTGGAGATGCAGTTATGATGAAGAAAAAGTGGCAAACAAATAACTGGCAGATAAAAACTGGTTTAGAAACTAAATGGATACATAATCTGACTCCAGGCTAGGCTAGGAAGCAAAAAATTATTTAAATAAGAAATTTGGGACTAGGAAAAAAATGGAAACTCAACACTTTCTCATGCTTCATAGAATATGGAGAAAAAAAATATTTGCTACTCTGAAGTTTCCCAGAGAAGGGAAAGGATGTTGGAGATTCTTGGAGACTTTGCTACTACTGAAAGCAAGAATATATTGAAGCAACTGCTCTTGTTTCAAGGTGCTTTCTGTACAGATGTATCTGATTTGTCCTGGTCATAACTAGGTCTCTAATTTGATACGAAACAGTATTTTAGGGCTCAGGCATAACAGGTCACTGGGCAGAGAAAACTGAAACTTGTGGGAAATCTCTTTTGTTTTGGGGCTCTTTTAGAAAGTTTTACTAACGAGATTTTGATTTTGCTATTATTATTGAGGAGTAGCTAAGAATTTGTTACCAAGAAATAATTTTGATTTGTTTTAAATTACTACTACAGTATAATAAACAGAAATATAAATATTCCTATATATAAAAATATTACTCTTTAGTTTTAAATATTAATTTTCCTTTTTTTTCTTTTTAATAACATTTACTCTGTCTTTATCTGATTGATTACTCATGAACATACTGCTTACCTCTTGAAGTTATTTTGGTATGTTGTGTTAGAAACTAGTCTTGTAAACCTAAGAAGGACTTCTAGCTAACACTTTCAAGTGTTTTTTGTATTTTGAAAACAACATTTTTCTTGCTTTTCTGCTCATTAATCTTCCTAGCTTCTGGATTGGGTTTTTTTAGCGTCATCTTAGCCCACACTTAGCCTTCATTTAAAAAAAAAAGAATTCTTTTATTCTTTATGGAGTATTAGAATCTCAGAATGGTTTGGGTTGGAAGGGACCTTAAAGCTCAGCTAGTTCCAACCCCCCTGCTGTAGGCATGGACACCATCCAGTAGACCACATTTTTCAATGCCCCATCCAGCCTGTTCTTGGGCTACTCCATGGACAAGATATCCACAGCTTCTCTGAGCAACATCTTCCAGTGCTTCTCCACCCTCACAGTAAAGAATTTCTTCTAATATCTGATTTAAACCCGCTCTAATTGTTAACACCATTCCCCCTTCNAAAGTGGCAAACAAATAACTGGCAGATAAAAACTGGTTTAGAAACTAAATGGATACATAATCTGACTCCAGGCTAGGCTAGGAAGCAAAAAATTATTTAAATAAGAAATTTGGGACTAGGAAAAAAATGGAAACTCAACACTTTCTCATGCTTCATAGAATATGGAGAAAAAAAATATTTGCTACTCTGAAGTTTCCCAGAGAAGGGAAAGGATGTTGGAGATTCTTGGAGACTTTGCTACTACTGAAAGCAAGAATATATTGAAGCAACTGCTCTTGTTTCAAGGTGCTTTCTGTACAGATGTATCTGATTTGTCCTGGTCATAACTAGGTCTCTAATTTGATACGAAACAGTATTTTAGGGCTCAGGCATAACAGGTCACTGGGCAGAGAAAACTGAAACTTGTGGGAAATCTCTTTTGTTTTGGGGCTCTTTTAGAAAGTTTTACTAACGAGATTTTGATTTTGCTATTATTATTGAGGAGTAGCTAAGAATTTGTTACCAAGAAATAATTTTGATTTGTTTTAAATTACTACTACAGTATAATAAACAGAAATATAAATATTCCTATATATAAAAATATTACTCTTTAGTTTTAAATATTAATTTTCCTTTTTTTTCTTTTTAATAACATTTACTCTGTCTTTATCTGATTGATTACTCATGAACATACTGCTTACCTCTTGAAGTTATTTTGGTATGTTGTGTTAGAAACTAGTCTTGTAAACCTAAGAAGGACTTCTAGCTAACACTTTCAAGTGTTTTTTGTATTTTGAAAACAACATTTTTCTTGCTTTTCTGCTCATTAATCTTCCTAGCTTCTGGATTGGGTTTTTTTAGCGTCATCTTAGCCCACACTTAGCCTTCATTTAAAAAAAAAAGAATTCTTTTATTCTTTATGGAGTATTAGAATCTCAGAATGGTTTGGGTTGGAAGGGACCTTAAAGCTCAGCTAGTTCCAACCCCCCTGCTGTAGGCATGGACACCATCCAGTAGACCACATTTTTCAATGCCCCATCCAGCCTGTTCTTGGGCTACTCCATGGACAAGATATCCACAGCTTCTCTGAGCAACATCTTCCAGTGCTTCTCCACCCTCACAGTAAAGAATTTCTTCTAATATCTGATTTAAACCCGCTCTAATTGTTAACCCCATTCCCCCTTCTCCTGTCATTATACGCTCTTGTAAAAAGTCACTCTCCATCTCTGCTGTGGGCTGTCATCAGGTCCCAGAAGGCTGCTCAGAGGTCTTCTATGGAGTCTTCTCCAGACTAACTCCAACTCAGCCTGTTTTCACAGGAGAGTTGCTCCAGCCCTCTGATCTTCTGTGTAGCCCTCCTCTAGACTTGCTCCAGCAGGACCATGTATTGCCTGTGCTGGGGAGCCCAGAGCTGGNATTTAAACCCGCTCTAATTGTTAACACCATTCCCCCTTCTCCTGTCATTATACGCTCTTGTAAAAAGTCACTCTCCATCTCTGCTGTGGGCTGTCATCAGGTCCCAGAAGGCTGCTCAGAGGTCTTCTATGGAGTCTTCTCCAGACTAACTCCAACTCAGCCTGTTTTCACAGGAGAGTTGCTCCAGCCCTCTGATCTTCTGTGTAGCCCTCCTCTAGACTTGCTCCAGCAGGACCATGTATTGCCTGTGCTGGGGAGCCCAGAGCTGGATGCAGCTCTCCAGATGAGGTTTCACCAGAGGGAAGCACAGGGGAAGATTCTCCTCCCTCGCCCTGCTGGCCATGCTGCTTTGGATGCAGCCCAGGGTATGATTCACTTTTTGGACTGTGAGCACACACTGCTGGCTCATGTCCAGCTTATTGTCACACATCACCCACAAGGCCTTCTCCTCAGGACTGCTCTCAATCCATTCTCCACCTAGCATACATTTGTGTTTGCTTTAGGTATTATGATCCTTATTAAAAAATATATCAAGGCAAATTAATATAGATACTGTCTGAGGCATTCACTGGGTGGGGTCTTCCAAGAGTGAAAACAATTTTCCATTGTAAAATTAATAAACATTTTCAGAAAAAAAAAGGTTATATTAGTAGTTTTTTTTGTTTACAAAGATTTTCTGTTTCAGTATGCTCTGTAAGCAAGAGAATTCTCTCTTCATTTAGATACCTCTTTGTAATCCTAATGGAGATTTGTTCTTGGAATATATGCTTCATATTTTATTTATAGCAAGTCATAATAACAGCAGAACAATTCCCTCTGGGTTTCCATATTTCTACCATTATGATTGAGCCAGATATGTTAATCTATACACAATCAAGTGGTTTGCCTGAGTTTTACAGAGACTTTCCCCTATTATTAGGTATTTAGAACACACAGAATTGCATTTTTCATGCTAGATGGGAAAGTTTTTAATTAAGCGATGGGTCAAGAAAACAAGTTTGTTTGGTGAAGTAATAATCTGGAGGAATTTCTATTTTTAGATTTCTTGTCAAGATGAAGAGAACATATTCTCCCTAGCTCTAAAGCTCATCCCTTGCAAAGATTTTTGCTCCATTCTCAGTGGAAAGCACATTGGTTTACAAGCGTCTTGAATTTGTCAAATTTTCTGTTTCTGTAAAATGTTCGTGTATTTGTAATTTGTCGTCATATCCACAGGGTTAAAATATACATTGAGATACTGGACTTTTTATTGGATGAACATTCTGATTTTTTAAATTAGTTCTACTTTTAAAACAAGCTAATAAAATTATACCTCATAAGACATCTATGGTGAAGGCATATATTAATATGCTACTTTTGCCTTAGTCATCTGGCAGCTAGAAGGCATGGCAAAGATCACTCACTAAAATTGGTAGTCAGGCTAATGTTGTCAAAACAATATTCCTAGCAGTAGTAGTGGGATCAATTACAAACCAGTTTTAGCTCCTCCTCTCAAGAGAAAAATGATTGCAATAAACCAAAGATTTTAACAGATTTTTAAATAAAATAGTCAGTAAGAGTGATTACTAAAAATGTTGAAAAACACTGACTGCCATTCAAAACCAATTCTGTTAAAAGGTTTTTATATATCTCACACATTTTTGTGAGCTAATAGAAGGGTTGTTTACTGTAGGTAAAACCCACAAAGAGAAGCAATTAAGAAGAAGAGATGATTCTAAGCTTTCCTTAGTTTATTAATTCTTTGTGAATACCAAGGTATCAGAAAGATATTTCTGATTTATATTGATGCCAGCTATCTACCCATTATAGTGGGCAAAAACACATTACTATCTGCCTTATGCCCTGTTCTTATTCATTGCTTCTGCTGTTCTTTTAGGAGAAATCAGAACAGCAGCAGGTATGGACAGTAGGGCATGGAGGTAGGAATTATACTCTGCTGCCTCTCATACACAGAAAAATAAGTCTGATCAACATTAGGCTGGAAGGTTTTTCAGAAAATAAGCTAATGGAATTACCTAAATGCCTGATGTTCTTTTAAAAATGGCTAAAGACCTAAAATTGAATATTAGTCCTAAAATTACATTTAAAGCTGTGTTAGCAAATACTAATAACCTCTTCTCTTTGTAACATCCCATGAGATCTCTTTGCTACAGTAGGGATTGGCCTCTTTGCCACAGCAGAATGTGACCTGATACAGCTGGAGCACCTAGTTTGAAGGATACTCCATGGCCAATGCAGAAAGTTCAATACTCTGCATGGACAGCTCACTGCAGGTGTCCTGTTTAGTAAGTTATGCAAGTTCAGGGCAACCCTACGGTGTATGTCCAGTGAGTCCAACCTGCACATAAGCAGAAACTATACCTAGATGTGTAGATAATGTAAAGTATCAGTAAGCACTGTCCAGATACACCAGCTTTCCCAGACAGAGGCACTACAAGGACAATCGGTAACATCATACTTCATTTCAGTTTTATCCCACTGGTACTAGCAAGGATTCCATACAAAGCAGATTCGACCTCTCTTACTATGCAAACTGTCACAGTGTCAGCATTTGCCACTCCATGGTCCTTCCTGCTCTTGGGAAATAGCTACGGCAATTGCAGCTGAGCAGCAAGTACTGCTCATTAGATATTTATTGCAGTCTTGGTGAGCAACATTCAGCTGTCAATACAAGAGCCACACCCTCCAACAGGCAAAGCAACTCCAGCATCTAAGAGCTGAGATCCTGATTCTCCAATTTTACAGGTCTTGACTATATTTGAAATATGCCATTGACCAAACATAAGGAACAAGTGTTTGCACCAAAACCCCGCATTTAAGTGCATGTGCAGAAAGTAAGACATTTCTTTCTCAAAATAATGCTTCATTACCTGTCATTTTATGCTGATGGTTGTTAAATAACTCTTGTTTCTGTCATCTCTGTCTAGAATTTAATGTTCTGCTTTTATTTCTCCTTCAGTAATGTTTGCCCACCATATCTGGTAACTCAGCTTTTTCTGCTAGTACCTTGAATTTTTGTTCATTTTTGATCTCTTCATTGCTCCACATTACTTTAATTGTTGGATACATTCTGGCAGTTTTAATTCTAGTTTGCTGCTGAAGAAGAGGAAAAAAACTTAATTTCACAAGAAAGAATATCTATCAAAAATGTTCATTTTCATAAATTTAGACCACCAGAAAAAGAAAAGGTAGGGAAAGGAAAACAAAGAGTTATTCTTATTTTTAAGCAGGAAAATTCAAATGGAAGGCAATTTGTATTAAAGGACTGTATAGACAGTAAAGTACTCTGGCTGATGATCAAATATGGCTTGGAACATGGCACTTCCAATTGCAAACAATGGTGGAGTTTTTGTGTGCAGGTTCATCAGTATTTTGCCAGAGTTTATTTTTACCTTTAAGGTTCCTGACACTCAGTACTTTGCGGTCATTTGAACTGTTATCCTTTACTATCCTGAAAAAAATCATGATGCTATTCTGGATAAGATGGTTTCCTTGTTTTGCTCTTCCTGTGACCTGAACCCTGTGCTGCACTTATATTGTTGATCTACTTTCATGTGTCTAGTCTGGGCATCCTTTCTTCAGGGTTAGAATCCAATTTTGAAATATGTCTCTTGACAGTTGCATGGAAGATCACTTCCAGATATGCCACTTGGCTTAAAACAAACAAACAAAACCAACCCCAAAAGAATCAGCCTGGTGTATTTTAAATTGCATTAAAAGATGTTCAGAGATTATTCATTTCAACAAAGGGTTTCTGAGTGTGACAAAACCCCACTAATTAAACTGAAAAGAATACCTGTTCATTTTTTGTTTAACTTTTAATCCAATAATCAGTGTAATATCTATCTATCTTTAAAATCATGGTTTATAATGATCTACATAGTATAGTTGTTCTTATGTCAATATCATTCAGCATTATTAACAACTCACCTGCATGCTTCAATGTATGTTTTACTGTCCAAAGCTTCCTTTGTGGAACATTGTCTATGGAATATCTTGTCACAGAAAAATCTAAACAGGGTGTGGTTTACTATTTCCATAACATCTGTCTTTTCTGCTATATATAAGATTAATAATTAAGTCTTAAAAAAAAAAAAAAGAAAACAAAATCATTCAGCTTAGACAGCAGTAGCTTGCTGTGATACATATATGTCAGAGGAAAAGGTCTCTCCCACAGTGCATCTGGTAGGGTGCACAATTTCCCTTCTCATTTTATAAGAGAAGGCTATATTACTTCTATTGCAAAATTATTATTGGGGGTGTGGGAAAGGAAGAGATAGGAGACTCCCACCCTCCTCTTTCCATACATGCAAGGCTTTTCAATTGTGTTAAGCATTATAGCAGAAGGATTTTTTTTTTAAATTAGTGTTTTGTTTTAGCAATGGTTGCTGATGTGTACATGTAATACAGTTTTAATCAAATCCCAAATGCTGAAGACCTTTCAGCAGTATCTTAGGCAGCACTGTGCAATGCTTATTCCACTTGAAGTGGCCACTAGGGAGGTACAATTAGCTGTTCCCATGGAGAAGTTTGTTATACTAATAAATAATAAGTAGTGTAGGTAGAGACGGAATCAATTAAAGATATTTTTGACCATCTAATGGTTTATGGGAATACTAAATAATTGACAACAAGTTTTGACTATGTGTTCCATACGCATGTTTTATTGTAACTGAAGTGTTACCACAGAGCAAGAAATGCCTCTGTGTTGATGGCTGAAAAGGTTAACTGATACCACTTTCTTAAACATCACTGCTTATAATCTGTTAACCCTTTCTAGAGAGTTAAAATGTAGACATAAGTATGCATGTACTCCACATACTGCTGCAGAAAAGCTTATTTTCCTTATACTTTTAAAAAACCAAAAAGATACTTGAAATGTTAGGAAAATGAGAAGTTCCTGCTATCTCTATTTTCATGTGCTTTCTTGAATAACTCTGAATTAATTTTGTTATTTAAGAGTGATTTGGAAAACTTATTCAAACCATAGCTTAATCACTTTTATTTGCCTGAATTAAAAATATTGACAGATTCAAACCAAAACCAGCTCTAGCCATCCCTTTGGGGGGAAAAGGATTTGTACAGTAGGCTTGCTGAAGGCAAAAATGCAGCAAATATAAAATCAGATTCACCAGCCCTTTAAGTCTGATTTGTTCCACTTCGAGAACAGCTAGTTTTGAGGTTTCCCTACCATTAGAGAATTAATGATGACCTGAACACTGTCATAGCTCTTATACCTCTTTTTTTTCTCTTTATATGTGTAGAGACTTTAATGGAAAAGCAATTGTTGGCATAGATACTTGAAGTCAGAAAGCAGATGAAGTTTTAGGACTAAAGCTAAAATGAAAATATGCAGTATGCAAAAAACATAGCTCCTATTACACTTTATACTCCCAGTACCTGCTGAAGAACCAAAATACTATGTAATTTGGCAATAGTCTTAATTTTTTTCAGTTAGGAGGACAATATTACTACTGCTAATAATGTCTCAGAATATGATGATTCTAAAAATGGAATGGCTTTTGTTATGAATTATCAGAAAATAAACTGAGGTCACTCAATGACTGATGAGAACTTGAATGAAACAAAATTTCAATTTTATTACAAAAAACTTTACTTCTTTATTTTGTGAACAAATGTATCCATTAATGAACATTATTTTTGCACTTAATAAGGACTTCTAGAAAGTTGGTATTACTATTAGCACAGTTTCAATGAGAAGTAAGAAAATATACGACTTGGAATCCTTTATTTCTCCAATGTAAGGAAAATGCGCATGCCATTTCTTCAAAGAAAGAACAATCCAGGCTATCAAAATTACCATTAACTCATGAGCTCACTGTGACTACATTTTCTGCTTCTGGTCAGTGTGCTACAGGAGGTCCCCGTTGGAGCTAACAACATTCAATCCCATACACTTCTGTATTTGATATTACCCCGGGTCATGGAAACATGATGGATAATATGTACTGCTTTAGGCAGTCATCTGTGAACAGACTTCACATGCCATTTCTTGAGGAGAGTTCTATTTTGCCAGTTTTGGAAAAATATTACTTTTTCGATTTGACTTTTGATCCTTTTTCTATTGTGTTATGAAATAAATAGATGTTTTAGAGAAAGTTAAAGTTTCTACCACATGCTGGGAAACATGTAGTTTGTGCTTTCCCCCCTTTACATCCCTAATAACAAGTACTACTCTCTCTCCCTTGTTAGTTCCTACCAGTATGATCTATTTAGTGATGGATGGTTTGAGTTCTGGTGCCCTAAAGATGCATCAAGCCTTTGTAAATACAGAACTCTGGGATTTCAGTCCAATCACCTTGGAAAACCTTTCTTGTTACTGATTCTGCAGGTTTCTAGTTGTCTTTTGATTTTCATCAAACCTCCTGGCTAAGCCATTTTGCTCCAAAAATAAGAGGAACAGTCACTGGTAGATTTGTTGCATAACCATAAACTGAGCTTTTGTTTCTCTTCTCTTCAGTCTTGGTTATTAACTCTGGCTTACAATCATGCTTGAGAAAACACTCTTGCTTGAGAAAATATTCTTGCTATTGTCCAGAATTTAGCATATAAGTAAACTCAGAATTTTCATATGGCAACTCCTAAAAAAAGGGCAAAATATTCTAGTGTTCTAGACATTTGACACACAAGTAACTAGAATAATTGATGCACCGCTTACAATTTTTCTTATAATAAATATGGTGTCTTTGCTTCGTTTTTCTGTTTTGAGAGAATGAGTAGCCTGTGTGTAGTTCAAAGTAAAAATCAGAGCGAATGCTAGTGCTATTTCACACAACTGATAAAACTGTGTTGAGTATCTGAAGGCACAGGATTCAGAGCTGTTGATGAATCATTTCAAGATTCTTCATGGTTGCAACCCATGGAAAATCTATTTTTTTCAATATTCATTTTTGAAAATTGTTTCAGTTTATTTGTAAACTCATATTTTCAATTATCAAGAAAAGTGTTGAGTTATGGATGGGAGTATTTGAGGGAAAACATTTTAATGTTAAAGAGTATTGAGAAAAGTCAAATTTTGAACTGGAATATGTGGGCTTTCTCACGCTGAGTGTTGTTCCAAATATTCATTTGGGAATCAAAAAAAGCCAAAACTATTTGGTAGAATTCAGCTGTTCAAAAGACCCCCAAACCCAAGTATTTGAATTTATGAAATTTAAACTCGAAAGCATGTACTAGTGAGAGCCCAGGAAATGTGACTCCATCAAAATGGCACGTAACATCCAAGAAGAGTACTGTGTCTCCATCTGCTGGTCAGCAGTATAACCCTCTGCCTTACTGGAACTGGGGCGTAGTAACCAAAGCCCAAAAGGCTTTTGTTCTCTCTTTTTTCATCATTGGTAATTAGTTTGAAAAATCTCATTTCCAATACTGAAAGGACTTTGAAAATGGCAGTTACCAAAGGGACATACACCATAGTTTACAGCATAAGTAAATTTTTTTATTCCATTACTTTAAAGTTTGGTTCGTTATTATCCCCATTTTCCTTTCAAAATGGAATAGATTTACACCACAGAGAAAAAAACCCAAAACAATGAAAGCTGCTGATTCAATTAAAATTTGGAGAAAATTTCAACATTTCATTTCAGTAAAATCATTGAGAAAGTGTCCAAGAAGTAAGAGGGATAATCAACAATTTAAAAAGATTAAACACATCCAATGTTTATTCAAAAGGTTATAATTTCAGTAGAGTGATTTGTTCAGATTAAGGGATTAAATTGAGCTATTAATAAGAAAACATGTGTAAACATATCTTAACTCTAGCATATGCTCATTGTGAGAGAGTCTTTCACCTTTAAAAGTTCTCTTTGTGTTTGGATAACTGAAGGGAAAATGTATTTTATTTAGATATGTTTAAATAGATTTCCTCTGTAAGTGGCAGAATTTGTGGAGACTGAAAGAACTCATTCATCTTAAATTGAAGTTAAGATGCTTTTCAGAGAAGAAGATATAGGTTGCAAATCCTATTCCATGTCTCTGATTTTAAGTGGGAATTCAGATCTAGGTCTTCTGTGGACAATTTTTGGACCTGCTTTACAACCATTATAAAATTAATCAGATTTAAGGAATGTTTGTTTCTGAAAATGAACAGAAAAATTCTTAGAGGAGATATTTGTCATCTAAAGTACTTGGGTATAAAGGATACCAATCCACTTGTCTGTTGATAAAAAACCTAACAAACTTCCATGCAGGCTCCTTTAATCAAAGTTGTCAGTCACGACTAGGCTGCTTTCTG
Source organism: Toxostoma redivivum (assembly GCA_013397375.1). Classification (NCBI taxonomy): domain Eukaryota; kingdom Metazoa; phylum Chordata; class Aves; order Passeriformes; family Mimidae; genus Toxostoma; species Toxostoma redivivum. The sequence continues at coordinate 773,211 of VXBI01011031.1, forward strand.
GTCACTCTTGTTTGCATAAAAGAGTTTCAGAGGAATTCCCTTTTACCTCTTTCTTGCTTGCTCTGGAATACAAAATCCAAATTGACAGAATTTTTCATGAAGTGAAATTCTGGTTGCCTCTGCTATGTATCACTCAGAAGATTTCACACATCTATAAGTTTCCTCTTGAACAGTAGTTAAAAAAAAACAGAGGAAGGTTGGAGTATAATTACTGTTTTTTAGATGAATGAAAAAAATGTCAATTAGAAGTTAATATTAAAGATTACAGGCATTGTAATCCTTGCACTCCAGCGAAAGGAATTACTTAGTATATCACTAAGATGGAAACCTTTAGCAGATACTGTTATTGTAATTTTTCATTTAGATTTATGGTATGCCCTTGTGCCAGGGCCTTGATGTCAGAATCAGCTTTTGGATCAAATCTTGAGCTGGCATAAGCAATGTGGCTCCATATCATTTTACATTTATTGCAAGAAAGCAACTTATGGCAGTAAAAGAGTGTTATAAGATATAGCAAAAATCAAAACCTGTCATCAAAGTTTACTGAATAATTTTCAGTGCAAAGCTTGGCTGAAGCAGCAATGAACTGAAATGTCCCACTTACAGCTACTTCAGTTTTAAACAATGAAAGCTGCTGCAGTTTTTTGTAGCAATGAAATTATTATATGAAACAGATGCATCTGTAGTAACACTGTGAACACCAATCTCAACTCTGTCACAGTTGTGTAGAAACAGCAAAAATCCAATTTTATTTATTGAAAAATTTAGATACCTAAAGTGACGTTATCAGTGGTTTCACTAAATTTTATGTTTCAACTTCATATTTTACATTAAATATGTAATTGAAGTGCTTTATGTACTGTTTATCATTGCAATGAAAAGGTAGTCAGAATGAACTTCTCTAGGCTGTTAAACTGCCTTTTATTAGCATTGAAACTGTATTTGCAGCACATTATCTTACACTAATTTTTTTTTTGTATAAGGAAATTGCCATCAAAGCATAGTTAATCTGAGTTGAATTAGATTATAATTGGAGTCCTTATGAATGGGGATTTAAAATTATTCTGTATTGTCACAGAGTAACAATACATTATTAGGATATTAAAAGTAGTTGGCAGCAGTATCATAAGAATACATTTCATATTAACACTTTGTGCAGAGTTAGTTCATTTCTTTGTTTGCGCATATTTCTTGTATATTCTGTTATAATAAACCGCAGAAACGTCAGTGCATTAAAGGTTTTCCAGCTTTAAAAATGCATCACATATTAAGATATAGCTTAAGAAAAGAGTCTATCCAAAGCCTTTTGAAGTCAATTGAAAGACTGCGACTTCAATGAGCTTTGGATGGGGCCCACAATGTGCTTGTTGCAAAGTAACAGCTGTGCAGGCCTTTGTTTTGAGGAGAATCTGAAGTCTTATATTTGATGGTGGGGATACAGTGAAAAGCGAAAAAGAAGAAAGATGGGGGCAAAATAATACATAGCATTTAAAAATGGAAATGAATGCTGTTTGTCTTAATTAGGAGATGCATCATAAGCCTTTGGCTTTCATTATTCAACAGAAAATATTTGAACAAAAAGCATCTGAAGAGGTCAGGATGTTTCTGTGAAGTTTTTGCAGGAGGGTGTATGAGCACTATCTTGCAACCAAAAGGGAGTAACATCCTCACAGTTCTTTCATATACAAATGAGAAAGAATGGCATATCTACTTGACTATTTTATTTCTCTAACATGTACATTGAGGGTAGTGTGGGGGGTGGTTTACTTGCAGCTTACAGCAGAAGGAAGTATCAGTGACTCAGAACTCAGTTTGCTGGGGAGTGAAATTCAACTACTTTTTCATGTCATATATGATTACGTAGTTGGTAACCTTTAGAAATAGTTAACATGGCAAACATTGGCATAATGCAGTCAATTCTATGCCCAGTGAGTAGAAATAAATGTGAGAAATCAACATTGTCAGATAAAATATATTTGAATAGCTAAATAGATGTGCCAGCTGATGCTTACTAAAATCTTGTGTGCATATATATATCTATATATATATGTATCTCACTTTTAAGAAATATAATTACATAAAGGTCAAATACCTCTTGACTGTCATTTGCCACAGTTTTTTCTTAGCTAGGCTTGTTAATAGTGGAACAACACTACAATTATTTAACTTTTTGTAATCATTTGTAATTATTATTATTTGTAAGTATTGTAATAACTGTCTCCATTATTTCTGCTTTGGTTTGTATATGAGACACTGCTGAAGAGGCAGTGGCAGTAGCAATTGCAGCCTGTACATTTCAGATGAATGAAATTAAGAGGGAAACATAGAAGCAGAAATGAAGAAAGTTTGAGGCATTGGGACCATTCCCCTTCTATCAGAAGGTACACATCATATAATACCTTAATAAAAAGGATCAAGATCTATCAAATATATTTTTACAATCATTGCTCTACTTGAAGGATGTTTCCAGATGCTCCTTGCTGTCATGCTGTGAAATGTCTTTTAATTACCAAAAGAATTTTACTCTTGGCAAAAACATACCCTTTTATTCTTCTGACAATATCAATATTAACGTTCATTCTTTAGTGTTTACCTCTGCTGTACTTCCTGATGGCAGCATATACCTATCTTAGCCTTTGTTTGATTAGGATAAGTAAAGAAACCCTTTTCAGCATTCTCACATATTTCTTGCTTATTATATCTGTTATCTATACCTTTTTGTAGTTTGAGTTTCCTCTTTGGTTTTGTAGCCATAATTCTATATTTTTGGTATTCCAGATAAGATCTTAACAATATCCACTCACTCTCCTGTCTATTCTGGATATACCTTGACTGTAGCACATTTACCCTGACTGCTCACATATACCTTTTCTTTACTGCCTCATAGTGGCTGTATATAAACTCTGGAACGCTTATGCCTTGTGGTACACCACGTGGTGGTTCTGGCCTTCTTGAAATTCTGACTGACTACCCATACAGAGTACAGTTTAGATGTGGCTAGTGAAATTAATTCTATTAGCACATCTGATGACTGAAAACAACTGCTTCTACCCTATCAATCTCTACGGAATTTGTATTTTCAGGGAAGTGCACCCAGCCCTTAATGCTGTATAGAAAATCTTCCAAATGGTAGCTGAATCTAGACCTATGTAAGGCTAACATGCTGCAGACATGAGCACAGAACAGCTGTGTGTGTTCCTGTCCTCTCTTAATTTTTATTAACTGTGAATGTAAATAATAAGTTTCTGGGTGGGCTCATGTAAACTACATTGACAATTGCATAATCAAACGTATAAGAAACAAGATTAGAAAATACTTGGCTTTTACGGAGTCCTCGGGGTTTTGTTCACTGAAATTTTACAAAAACAAAAGAAAATGTTGCCACTGCACCTGCTTTCACTGAACAAATGTTTTTTTTGTTTGATGGTTTTTTGGGGGGGAAGGGGACCTCATACAAGCCTTTATATCAAGCCTTTCTATTATGATATTTAAGTATCCTGAAAAACTTATGCATAGAACTGAATTATGAAATATTCTTGCATCTTTCTTCTTTTCTGTATACTTTCAACATCTTGTTGAGTATTATGGTTCAGTCAAAGCCCCGAAAGTATATATTAGAAGATGTATATACTGAGCAGAATCACAGAAGTAGCTTCACTGGATAGAGCAGCAACACAAATTTATGAAAGATTGTACTGTGCAAAGCATGTGATCATTAAACACTTTGACACTTTGAGGAGACTTTTGGCTAATGTCTCTGTTAAAGGACAGCACCATTTCTTCAGTAATTTCCTGGGCTGCAGAGCAAATATTAACTTTCTCTGTAAGTGGTATATGCTTCCATAGATTTGGGAAATAAATCATATTCTATATGCATTTCCCCACTTTAGAGCTGACTGCTTTTACTCCTTTGTGACTGCAGTGGCAAAGGGAAAGATATCATGCAAAGTCTTTTCTTCATGAGACATTTTAAAATATTACTTTTTGACAAGATTTTCTGTTTTCCTTTTCCTCTCAGCTTTGGATGGCTAAAGATGTCAAAGGCAGGAATGCTTTAATAGTTTTATTTGTTTCATGTTACAAGTATCTCTGCCATAAGTAGGTGCTGTAGAATGTGCTTCTAAGCTTTTTAATGTATTATCAATGTCAGCCTAACTCTCAGATAACTTCTCTGCAGCTAGCTAGGACTTGAAATAATGAGCTTCTTAGAACATTGAATCAGGGCAAAAAAGTATTGGAAATTCCACTGCAAATACTGTGGTTGCAAAACAGTCTTGGCTGCCTGTAATTTAGTAAGAGTACCAGGCAGTTTCTTTGATCTTAGTGTTTAAATGTCTCTAAAGAAAACTTTATTTAGTTTTATTTATTTTTTTTTCATTTACACCTGAAGTCATTTACTTTGTTTTCCTGTTAAATGTTCAATAGAGAAGTAATGTGTTTTGGATCAAGCACATGTGCATTTATTCAGCTTTGCATTATTCATTAATAAAATTTAAATATTTATTTATTTATTTATTTATTTTCTATAGCAGGAAACATGCTTTTTCCTGTGATACATATTTTCCATTTGCATTAATATTATTTATTGCTTACATTCAGTGATGAGACAGGTATACATTTAAGCATCAAATCACCTAAATTCAGTGTGTCTTTTGGACATTCATTAGTATTAAAGCCCAATTCACAAAAAAGCCTAGAAAATGGAATAAAGATGATGTATCCAGGAGCAGAATTCAACGCAATTTTTTACAGGAAACGGAGTTTTAGTTGACCCAGAAGTGGCATTACAATACCCTGCATACCAAAGTGCAGTCTGCTGAGCCCACATGGAAGGAATGTTCAGGGAACAAGTATGCCTGGAAAAACACCATACTCTGAGAAACCTCTCCCTGCTTAGCTGTGTCTGTCACAATGTAAATTCAGGGTTTAGAGCACTCTCTCGTGGACTTAAATGTCCATTATGTACTCTGTGATTTCAGCCTGGCTCTGTGTCTTTTCAAGCAATAGCAGTGCTAGTTACTCACATTTTGTACAATAGTCTCAAGACTAGAACTATTGACAATCAGGAGACAGGTTTTATGTGCAGCTGAAGAAATTACAGATTGCTTTTCTGGATTACTGCTAAATTAACATCTAATTAACTAACATGCTAGGAGTTCATTTGACTTCACATGAATTACCTATCACTGGCTTCCAGCTGCCACCTAAATCTCAGTTCAAAATCTTGTGACTGTCAGGTTTTATTTTGAACCTGGAAGAGGAGACATATGCAAAACACTTAAAAGGCACAATGTTCTATAAATAACCAATATTGAACATGATTACACTTGCAATTTGTTTAGTACTTGAGACTCTCATACTTCCCTGTGAGTTTAAAGTAAGGAGTAGCCATTTTTTTTTTGAGATTTGAAAGGTTTTTCTTCTCATTTTCAGGAACTAAAAGTTTTTGATTCTTATTGCTCTCATCACTTCATTGTAGATAATGGCTTGATAACTTGGGGTAAATGCTGAGTTTTGAAAAGTGCCTGCTGCAATTCTACTATTAGAAGACACTGCTGAATGCTAGAGAATCAATGGGAATGATACTCAATGGGTAAAGTTTTAGGGTTAATTACATTTGTACCTTAATCTAAAGTTCATAGGTGAGGAAACCAAACAGAAATTATGTATTACAACAGAAATGTCAACCCATTGTTTTGGAATCATCCTGTTTCGAAATATCTCGTTAGACCAACAGGCCGCTTCTCAAGATGTTTTTGCTTTGCCTTCCTGAATAATAGAAAGCATAAGTGAATCCTGCAGGCACATCAGAAGATTAGAGAAAGTTATATTAAAATAACTGAGACATGTAAACTGAAAACTGAAGTGTATTGCCATGATAAATTTTATAGAAACGGGAATATACAGAAACTTTTTCTATGTTGTCATTCAGTGAAATGTAAATACAAGAAGAAATGTAAAAACAGTACAGAGAATTACATGCATTAATAGGGCTGATGGTTCTTCTAATGATCTTTAAACAGAGAAACAGGCTCTGTATTCGTCACTGATGAGACCAGACTGCTGGAACATTTGTTCGTATATACTACTCTCATTCAAGTCCTACTGTTCTTGAGCTGGTGACACCACTGGTTTTTTCTTTAATTGCACCTCTCTTTTCTGTATTTCAGGATGTATAAGTTCAAGTGAAAATGGAGAGATGCATTTCTTTTTCCCTTATTGCTTACCAAGAGTATTTCAGAGTAATGATAATTTAATTTAATGAATGTGTTATAAAATGCATAAAATAATGATAAATGATTTATAATAAAACTGTTTACATAGTTATTAGTTTTATCATCAGAAAAGTTATATAGAACAAAAAAGGGATGCCAAAATGTACAGAAATTGTGCTAAATATATTGAAATTTAAGAAAAAACTATGTTTGTCTGAGGATTTCTGTAGGTTTTGTGAAATTTCAACTTATAAATATGCCTTGTGGACCCCATTTTTACTATGTTCAATGTCTAAGAGCTGTGCTAAAGATACAGCACAGAAACAAATGGCTTTCAATCAGTCTGACACAATTTATAACAAGATGTCTTGACAGCAAGCTAAGATTCCTTTTGTCATGTTGTACATTCTTTTCTCAAACTTTGACTCCGTTTTCAGTCTATGCAATTGTCCCTAGGTTCAAGATAGAATTGCTCTATATCCACACTAGATAAACAGTGTTGATAAAGATTCAGGGGTAGGATTTCTTTTAGTAGTTTCTGCTAAGCTTCAGGACTGCTCCATAATTTTAGCTACAAATTCTTGTAAATTTATATTTCACCAATTTCCTTAGTTACAATCACATTATTCAAGCTTCTGCTTTGGAATTTTTTCATGATCAAACACATGAACCCATGTCAAAAATAAGATATTTAACACAAATTTCAGCAAACATTATTTTTGAAATAATTTTCTATATTCCCTGAAAAGCCATATAATTTTGAGGTGTAAAAAAGATATCCTAATGATGAAGATTTTGTTTCTAATAAGCTAATTACTTTGATATAAATACTCCATCAAGATTTTCAAATAAGCTGCTCTTTCTAAACAAATAGCTGAATGCGCAGGTACTGAGAAGGATGGAAATCCCAGGGATATTTCTGAAAATATTGAACTCCTGAATTGAAAAGTTACCTCCAACTTTGGTTTAAATGGTGTGTTTCACTGAATTTTGGAATTACTGCTGCTGTTCAGTTAGCACCATTATGTGAATATTGAAGAGTGGCTTTCTTTACAGAAGGCAACACACATTTTAATGCGTTTTTAAAATTGTTTAATTTACCTTGAGATGTAGCAATTAGTTTTAGCCTTTACATTATTTGAAAATTGAAAGGTCATGGGTTGGAAAATACAAATATATACCACCAAATGAAGACATTGTGACCCCATACATCACTGAAGATAGACTAAATAATGTCTCTTTTGCAGGAAACCTCAACTTTAACCAACACCAGACCACTCATTCTTTAACCATAAAAATTGCAAGACACAGAGCTTCTCCTATGCAATATTTAATTTTATGTTGACTGTCTCCAGCCATTTTGTAAGACTCAGTTCAGTCTTAGTATATCCTCTTATTTTCACAGAAAAGGCTAAATATCTAAATAGAGGATCTCAGCTAGAGAAGTTATTGGGATTTTCTTTCTCATATTGAAAATTTCCATGGTGAAATCTGTGTTCTTTACTTCTGGAAGTTGTTCCTATGACTTTCATCTGCAGTGAATCCTAGCTTTCTATAGGACATAGATGAACATTTCTGCTGCTAATGGACAATCATACGTGAAGGATTTGCACATAATAAAATGTTTTATTCTGAGGGCAAAATGTATAAATTAAATAAAGAAATAAAAGTTTAAGAATTTTTTGCTTTCATTCCAGTCTGATGACAGTTTTCCACCATCCTAAATATCTGTCAAAATATCAGGACGCTTGTAAGTTTTTGTCGTGGGATAATAAGGTTAGCTGAATTGCTCTGTTCTAAGAAGGGAGAGCACTTGCAGCAAGGAAAAAAATCCTGCAAAACCTAGTTTTCCCTCATTTATTTTCTGTATTTGTTTTACTCTAGTGCATAATCTAAGTTTTCTAACCGATGGGACAAAATGAAAAGAGGAGCATTGCTGAATATAGGAAATAGTGATAGGGATGCAAAACTTTGGCACTTTCCTCAATTCTGGAAAGAACTGAAATTAATTATAAAGGGCAAAAATTTGACTCTTTTTTCCATATACTTGGTAGAACACTTTTTTTCCTGTGTTATTTGTAGTACTAGCTATTTGGATCAATGGATTGCTAATTAGAAACTGACTTTGGAAAGCTGCTGCATGCTTCTCAATGATTCATGTGTTTGCATTGATTTGTGCATAAAAGCAAAATCTAGCTGTAATATTTAGCACTTAGAAATTGGTCCTCAATGAACTATTTGTAGCTTAATAGGCTTGATAATACTTGGAAGCTCATTATTGTGTTTTTATAATTATTTCTTGGATTAAACTATATACATACACACATATGTATATACACACAACACTCACACTCACATACGGAGTTGTATTAAGCCAAAAGACAAGGTAGGCAGCAGCTTATGGCAGCAGACTGTGTGCTTCATCTCTGCCAAGGATGGGGCCTGGCTTTCCAGGCTGAACAGCAGGTCTTTGTTTCCTGCTTTATCTTCCTCTCCTGCTGTTTCTAACACTGAGTGATCAAACAGGATGTAACCTAGGGATGTGCAATGTCTTAGGGAAAGGATAGTCACTTTTCTGTCTCTCTTTCCTTCAGGAAGGTGTATGGCCAAAGTCCTCTGTGACAGCCACTCCTGTCAATGTTCTGCTGCTGCTTATCCTGGGAGGAGCAGGCATTGCCTCTGTGGGAGGACAGGATACTGCAGGCCTTCCTATCAGGAAAAGGGTGGTAGATGTGGATGGATCCATGGGTGATAAGGAAATGGTAGATGGTGAAATTTCTGTGCTTCAGGAAAGTGAGGAAGAGGGAGATCACCCATGAAAATAGTCAAGATCTCAGAAGCACAGAAGGATAGAAGAGCTGTCACTACCCTGATAACACAACCCCACTAAAGCCTCACTTAGCTTCTCCAGCCTTTTTAGTCTTCTCAGTTGCTTTGTACCCAGAATATCATGGACCTTCATTGACCTCTGAGTTGCTAGCTCCAGTCTTACTCCAGAAACCCCATTCTCTCCCCCCACCACCCATCTGTTCTGTCCGCTGAAGCCTCCACTGAATCTTTTTAGCCTCTTTCTCCCATCTGCTGTGACCCATATTGCTGCTTCCATAAAACTGATTCTGCCTACACTGCTGAGAAGCCTTCAGCTGAGTTAGCATATACAATATGGATTGTTGGTGTCATATGGCCTATATATGTATGTGTCTATAAATAGATTTATTGTCTGGATATGCAGCCAAGCTCAGCCAAGGCTCCTATGAACATTCTTAACTTTTTGTCCATGAATACTTAAAATATAAATTTAGGCACCTGCTAAAGTTCCTTGCAAAACTAGGGAACTAATATCCAGATGGTTAGTTACAAGATCTGTATCTAAGATTCAACTTCATTCTCAATCTGTGGACATATTTAAGGCTATTGATGATAGATCTTTGCTTCCAAATCCATGAACTTTCAGAGAACAAGTTTTTGCACTAAACTGCCAAGGTCACCCTGACTATTTTATCATATCTTTATTTATCACAGCTAAGAGATTACTGAAATTTTTTTTCACTCCATTTTCAAGTTCTGATTTAAATTTTGCAGTATGTAAATCTGTATTTCTTCCTGGGAAGAGGTTTTCAATTTAAAACTTGCAACACATTTGAACTCTTTCAAAAGAATAGCATCCAGACTGACCATTTAGCAAATCTCTTAAGCAAAATACTGATATAGTAGTGATTCCAGATCTAGTTTTCAACTTTGAAAAATATTTCTGCCTGTCCCCATGACTAGCACAGAAGCTGCACCAGAACATTGTCAATTAACCACAGACACCCAACGTAAGAGCTACTTTAGCAGACAGGTGGAATTGGACAAATTATCATAAAAGGTTAAGCAGAAGTAAAAAAGACCTGCAGTCTCTCTAGGAGAATTACAAGCCAGAAACGGCCCCCTCCCTTTGCTGCAATTATCTCCAAATCACACCTGCCAAGCTGCAGGGAAGCATTCCTGTGGTTTGTGACTAAAAACACAGTCAGGTAAGCTGCTATTTTAGTTGGATCAGAAATCCTCCATACTTCCACTTTTTTCAAAGAATGCTGTACTATAACTGCTTCTGCAGTAAAAGAGACACTATCAGTGTAAAAACCACACTAGAAATTAGCGTTTTTAAAAATTATTATTAACGAGCTTTAGGTTGAGATACCATTAAAATATTTTAGTCTCAGAATGATTCTTATCATCATGGCTAAACTGAGATGCTTTCCCACATAGACATGACAATGTAGTTCCTCTGTTGAAGAAGACCAGGATCTAGAGAGAATTTGTGCTAAATGAAAATCTTGATCAGTTTGTAAGAAAGTGGTGTTAACCAGACAGAAATTTCAAGGCCTGAATCTTTGGAGAGATACATGAGATATCCGAGAAACAGAATATTACCTCTTGGGATTCTCAGTGGTGAGTCTTAAACCTAGATGGTAAGTCATCTTTTTCCTGGATGTCATGAGAGAGCAGAGTTTATTTCAGCTCACAAGTTTGTCATTTTAACCTGTACCTTGGATAAGATGAGTAGGGGAACCTATGAGAAAGATCACCACCATCCTTGTTAATTACCCTTATCACTATTTTGTAAGGGTACTCTTGCTCCCAATTGTTATATCTATCTAAATATTTTGAAAGTGATGAGATCAGAAGTATGGAATGAATCCTCCAAATTTTGTGGCAGATGATTTCTATGTTAAGAATCCAATTCTCTATGACTGCAATAAATTGCCAACAAGTCTTCCTGATGGTCTTTTAGAAGATGGAAAAATCACGTGTGTGCAAATTATTTGAAAATAATAGTTTTAGTTTGCACTAGTCATAACAGAAAATGTTTCTTTTTTGAAAGAAAATTATGTTAAAATACAGTTGCTCTCATTCATTGTGTCTACCTCAGTACATGGAAAGACAGTGAGAGGGCAATACTCTATGCAAGCAGTCACACTCTATATATAGGAGAAACAAAATGACAGCAGCTATTTTTATAATTGACTTTCACATGTTTGTGCCATGTCCAGTGTTTGAATCTTAGCTGCAGAGTCCAGATGGTATCCTATGGAGAGCCAACACTTCCATCTTGAGCACAGGCTCACTGTTTCTACAGGTCTAGAGCTAAACCACTGGATAAAAGATCTGAGATTTATGCTTGTGGTCACAAGACGGTCTAAGGCACATCTGGAATCTGAGAACTGACATGCAGACATAGCTGCTATTATTCTAAAGAACAATTATCTGAGGGAGAGTGAAAGACAGGGGAGATTAAAATAAAGAGCATTGGATTTTAAATTTGCTCTTGACAAAAATCGATTTAGCCTCAGTTATTTTTAGCAAATTATCAAAACACATTTTCATTGCAACTTAATTATCTTCAATACATTAATTTATTTTACATGATAAAAGTATTATATGTACTGCAGTGTTCATGCAGTATTGACTTAAATATAAACATTTGCATTAATTCATGCAATGGTGATCCATGATGCCAGCAAATTTTAAAACCAGTCTTACATTACACATGATCGAATTGTCTCTGTTATATTGACAGATATCTAGAGGCTAATTTGATTCTACCATTAAGATATTTCAGAGATTTGTATCAGAAATGCTCAATAGAAGCATACTGATGTTATTGGAAAGAATTCCTTTCTTCAGTTTTTTTGTAACGTAATTAGTAAAAGAACATATCACTCAGAGTAGGGGCTTGTCCTATTATTTTATAATCCTCCATTGTTATCAGGCCTTATGACTTTTTGGTGGGTTTTGTTTTTTTGGAGGCAAATTGGCTGAAAAAAGTACACTTGGAAAAGTGCCTTATAGTATCAGGTAGAGAGAAGCATGCTTGGTAATGTTATTGTACCCCTTTTGGAATTTGTCATGAGAGTAAACTGTGTCGAGGATGATACCTAGGGTTAGGTCAAAGGTGAGAGAGAAGTTAAGCAGAATGACAATCAAGATTCCAGTTTTCAGTTACTCATCCTGTTTTATTTGGAAGTGTAGGTGTACCTAGAGAGCTTATATCCTAATTTCCTTGTCTTTGACATGGGAATTAAAGATGAAAAAGGTATGATAAAGGTAATGATGGTCTATATGGGATCAGTCACTGACGCAGCTTTCCTGTCATGCTGCTTTTTCAAGAACATATGAAACACAGGGCATTTTCATAGCCCTGTCCTTTAAATGTAAGGCTTATGGTTATGTTAAAACGAAAATTGCAGTGTAGTAGAAAGAAAACTCATATTGTGTTAAATGCATTACTTCAGGTTCTCACAGCTCTGCCACAGGAGGTTATCAACCTCTGCTAAACATTCTGCTAGAAAATAATACAGCTGGTGATGAGTTCCTGCAAACGTTTATGTTTGCTTGCTCGCTCTGAACACTTAGACAAGGTTTGGGCCTGTTCTTAATTTACATTTTCCTACATTATTTTTCTTTCCACTAATCACAGCCAGTCACAGAGTTTTACCAAGATATCTAGGGAGTCACTTTCCAGATAGTGTGATCATAGCTGCTTTTTCAGGCAAAGGGCTGAATTAACTCTTCTCATAGTTTTCCTTTATGGGTAAGAATGTGATGGTAAGGCTGAAAAACTTCAGCAGGCATAGACCTGTTATCCAAATACAGGTTCTCCCCTCTGTTCCCCCTCTGCATGCACACAAAAATCCATGTTTTCCTCTTGAATCCATGCTTCATGCCTATGTCTTTCATCTCTAGTCCTCCAGGTTTTCAAAATCTTCCCACCTGCTTCTCATAGCATGGTATTTTCGCTTATTCCGTCCAATGTGTGAAATGTTCATGGTGAAGCACGTCAGAATAAGCCATCACTTTATTGCTTCTTTGTGTGGATACAATCTACTTGATAGATATCCTCTGAAATATATGTCTGTAGACTTATGGGAAAATTAATAAAACAGAAATTAAATCTGACAGCTTTGAAATGATATGCTACCCTTAGCATATGGACTACCTCACACGAACACTTTACAGGATTTGTATCAGGATTATGGACAGTAACTCAATAGGGGATAACTTCCAAACTATATTCCTAAATATCATTTGACAGGTTTTGGATGCTGTATAATTCTTACAGTATTATAATGTCATGCCAGTGATGCTACAGTCATCATTAAGATAGTCCTTTCATTCTTAGTGCTAATTTTGTCTTATAATTGCTTTTGCAGTGAAATTTCACAAGCTTTCTCTAAGCAGACAAATGAGCTTCCTTAAAAAAATTAAATGCTTCATTCTCCAGTAAGACATGCTTTGAAGATCCAGTTTCCTCAGAAATAGGCAGCTATATCTAGAGAGGAACAACAACAACAACAACAATCCTTTATGCTCTGAGCTTTTTAAATGTATACTAATGATTTGCATTATCAACTTTGGCACCGTTAAAAAATATGCTAGGAAGTAAAAATAGTTAAACATTAATTGTATTAGAATCCTATTCTAATTTACTTGCAGTACTGGTATACATCAAGGATCTTGTATCTTTAAGGGAGTGAGTGAAAGATTAGGAGAGGTTTAATTAGGTAAAACAGAGAGCAGAGTCGAGAGCAAAGTCCTCTACCATATCCAAATCCCAGACCAGTGGTTAAGTAATTTTCTTGGAATATAGAAATACTTGCAATTTAACCAGGAATACATGTCTTCCGGCTGTCCTGGTTGGTATTTTGTGAAGTCAATTTGCAAATGTTGCAATTTACTCTTGGAACAGAAGTATGAGGAAAGAACTGGGTGACTATCAAAGTCCTTCAGTCAGAGCAGCTACACGCTGAAGCAAGAATAACGGGGAACTTGAAGTGAACGAGAGATTGCTTACTGTGGATTGAAAACAGGTTTCCTTTGTGCATTGCCACTGGTTTGGCATAAGGACAGTGGATGTCTTCGGGCTTTGCTAACCATTTCTATCTCTTTCCTGATAGGACCATTTGCTTTTATTTGCTTCTACTCATTCTGTAAAATATACCATGGATTTTTGATAGTTACTTGTGCTCCATGCTTGTGCACTACATAGATTAGAACTAGCTTTGCAGGGTATGTATAAGCTGTGCTTTGTACTGTTTGGAGTACCTTTGCATATTATCTATGATTATTAAAATATTTTAGAAACAGGTTTTTGCTTTCTTTGGAGACAGATTGTTACTTTCAAAGACTATTAATAGCTACTTTCAAGCTATATGCTTTTGTGAGCATAAAATGGGATTGGTTCTTCACTCCGGATGCAATAATTTTATTGTTAGTAAATACAATTTTTAGTTGATTTCAGTAAGCATTAATTTTTTTGTGTTGGTGACATTCCAGCCATTGTGCTGCATCACAATCCAAACAGATTTTGAAGCTCAAGCAGAAGAACTGGGTGAGAGAGAGGGAGAAAGAAAAGCAAACTGCAGGTCACATGCAGTAGCTGAAGAACCAGTTAATGGAAACTACATCAAAACTGTGGAAGTGTCTCTGCCAAGAAGGGACTAGGAGGTTCTGTACAACACTGAATATTCTACGTCTTTGTGTTTCCTTACTTTCTCTGTTCAGAGGCAGCAGCATAAGGAGTTTCAGTTAATTTTGGCTGCCTACAGTGGAGAATGTAGTCTCTACTAGTCCTGTAGGAATTCCTGTTGCAAGTGTGCACTATATGCACATGCATATAGTACATCTTCTAGCCTTGTTTCATTTTGTTAGGGAAGTATATTTGAACATGTATGAATAAAAGAGTGGATTTTTAAACATATGGCTGATCACAAAACACTGAAATTGGCATATAGAGGGTTAATGGAATGCTGAGGCAAAAAACTGCAGTGCCAGCAGAATTCCCCAAAGGGTAAACAAAACTCTTAACTGTTGCAAACAATAAATTGTCAATACCTTGTAGAAACAGTGGATAATGAAAAGTTATAATGCCTATAGTTAGTACCCTCTTTAAAAGAATTTACACAGGATATGAAATTAAATTCTGTGCACAGTTCTCTTAATTTGCCCTTAATTAAACAATACTCCATAAATGGTGCATTCAGTGACCAAATGTTCAGAGACAGCAAAATGGTGGGTCCCAAGCCATTAGGAATGAAATAAAGTCAGTCCCCTGAGAGCCTGCTAGAATCTGGTCTATCTAAGTGACAACTGATGGTTTAGGAAAGATAATTAACTTTGCAATTACAAACCGCAGCTTTCACCAATGCTGTTTCTTTCAGTACTCTCTTCTAAATGTTCCACTATTTTTACAGTGAGATAAAATGCTTTTTAAAAATGCTGAGTTCTTAGGGGCCAATTTTTCCTATGCAAATATAATTTGAATATTTTATTTTAAATATTTCAGATCATTAATTATATGTACAGTTATTTTATAAATTACAGAGAATAAATGTTATATTTTCTATGTCTGTCAAGAGTTCTTTCTTTATTTGAAAGATAAAAGGAGCACGATGCATCAAACAGATTTCATTTTTTTTCCCTTTGGTAGCAAATCCTGGACCTAGCAAATCTAAATTAGGCTTGTTCTTTAGCTATGTAGTTTGAAATTCTCTTCAGTATAAGAAGCATCAGTTCTAATCAGTTAGCATACCTTCATATTGGTAAAAAATGCTTGTATTGAAGAGGATTTGCTAGTTGAATCCATATGTCTATACCCTGGATTGTCTTTACTATAACGTCTCATAGCATGTAAATGAGTGCATTTTCATGCTGGCATACGTGTCCTGAAATCTTCAAATATGCCACATGCGCATACTTACATGTACAAGCAGCGGTATTTTGATATGATGTATTAGAGGATTATGAAGCTCAGTTTAGAGTGTAAAATATTATGTTCAACAGTAGGCTTTTGTTATGACTCTAAATGTCTGTATACTGAACAGAGTTCCAGGTAGGTATAGACACAAGTAAGGATGAAGACAGAATCAGGACCTAAACTTCAAAAAAATTTAATGTAACTATATTTGCTGTGATTTCACATACTGTAGTACACTGAATAGCTTTAGAACAGGCTTCAGAAAATCACAGTTTTAAGAAAAATTGACCAAGCTTATTTGGCCTGCTTCAAGGGACCAGCTCCATGCATTGATTTAGTAGGTGCAAGAAAGATTTAGACCTTGTGGAAAATGTAACTGCTTCCTTATAATCACCTGCAGACTGATGCTGATGCCCAATGCCAGACTGCTGTAAGCAGCAGAGGTCCTGATACTGTTTGCTGGGATGTCCCATGGAAATCTGCTCCTGGAATCAGCTCATCAGTTTGCCTGTGCTTAGGGGAAGTTGATTTATCTCTCTATGCCACCATGGTAAGTGACAAGCACATTTTTCTCACTCCCTTTGTGTTTGAATTGGAACCTCATTGGAAACTTTTTCGCTGCACTCATGTACAATCAAGGATGCAACACTCAGATCTCAGTCACTGACTCTGGATGCTCTGTAAGGAAAAATTAATTTAAATTATGTATATTTTTTTGGTAAAGGTGCATTTCTGTGAATTGTTCTGTATAACTCCAATTGCACTGGTCACACCTGTACATTTGCATTTGTCACTTATATGTAGTTAACCTTGGAAAAATAAAGAATATACTATGATATTTAAATTACACTTGTTTTAAGTGGCAATTTTAAAGACTTTAAGGACTGGCACTGTATAGTGACACATAAATTTGTAGATTGTCAGGGAAATGGAAGTTATTGCTGATAATGTGTATATATATTCTGTTTCCCTAACCAATCTTCCTTCATGAATATGCTTTAACATATTCAGCTGTCTTGTATGTCATTTTGTCCAGCTTTGCCACTTGTGAAGTGTTACACACATATGCTTCATCACAGTTAATAGTTCAATCTTACCAGAGGGCTTAGGGTTTTAAGGTAGTCTGAAAACTTGTAAGAAAGGAATCATTGCCTACAAAATGCCTCTTATTGCACTCACTGATTCTTATATGGGCCTCTGAATGTTGTGTTGATATTTGTGTTTAGCATCTCTTTCCACTGGAATGTGATGCAGTTCTCTATACCACCCTTATTGAGGCACTTAAAATTCTTGTTGCTGAGGATCACACAAGCTGCAGTGTTATTTTCCTGTCCTTCAGTGTTGAAGACAATACATGGAACAAGAGGAGGGTTATTGCAATACACAAATCAGTAAAGACTTTATTTGAAAGTACCAGAATGTTTGCTTTTTAAAAAATTATTAACTCATATAAAATGCATGTAATTATTGCCAAACACTGGCTGCCATTTGATATTTAGCATCAACTTAAGAAATTGCATTGTTTAAATTCATCACAGGTTAATAGAAAATGGAAAAATTATGAGATCTGTGGGAAAATACCATTGGTATATCTGAATTCCTATAAATACAAAGAAGGAAAATGATACTGCTTTTTAAAAATAATTAACTATAGTTCTTGTTCTTTCTTTTTGTGCAAGATTTTCCAATGTGTTTTAGTAGTTTTAATTCTAGATCTTAGTTTGGACTGCTGCTCCATATGGATTAAAAAACAGATAGTAAGAGATGGATTCAGGTTTTCAAAATCATCAAGTAATTTGAAAGAAAAGTGCTTCACAGTGTTAAGTTCCAACAATTTGATTTGGCTGTTATTGTGGAACCCTGGTATCCAACACTGAATTTCTTCAGAGAGGAAAACTTTATCTCCACCCTCTTTCATGATGTGTGATCCAAAATGCCAATCACTGGGAATGGAATACAATTATATTCACTAATATGTCTAAAATAGAAACTCTTGCTGTCAATATATACTCATTAGTACTGAGTTGCAAATGAATTCTGGAATTGTGCTCTTATTAATTAGGTGGCAGACTAGAAAACTTCTTGCTTCTGTTTAGCCAGATGGAGGGACAGTGGGTGTAATGACCTATGTTGGGCCTTTCCCAGGGGATTTCTTTGGTGTTTCTTGGTGTCAGTATGGGTCCATCTTCCATTTGCCATTTAAAACAAACAGCCCGAAACTTGCACAAGTGTACATTTAAATTACATTCAGAAAAAGACATGGTAATTTTTTTAGCTTTAAAATTAGTTATGCATTATATTCTTAAAATTCCAGAGGGACTTGGGCACACAGATGCAAGGTGAAATATATTTTTAGGAAAAAGTAAGTCAGTCTGCTTTTTTTCCTGCTACAGTATCCTATATAGTCTGCCTCATAATCCAGCAACATAGTGCTGTTTGGTTTTACAACTCTGTTTCTTTTTTTTTACTACTTTTTTTTTTTTTTTTTTTTTTTTTTTTTTGCTGTATGAGTTGGTCAGAATTCTAAGAGGCTTCAGTGATTAAAAAATTGACTTCTGGGGGAGGGGGGCAGCAGGGGAAGTTGGTGATCAGCACACATGAAAAGTCCCTAATTCTCTAATTGACTCTGTATATTCTAAAGAGTTGTCAAGATACTAAAATGTGTATCTTTATTAAAGGGTATGAGTAATACAATGAACTGAATGGAATTACTCATGGGTTTTAAGTTTTATATGAATCAACTATCATCCTGCATAGTAGCCTACATAAGAAAATATTTGTTGAGATTTGCAGGAGATACTTCAGCTCTGTCAGTAAAAAAAAAGATTCTTTGAAAGCTGGTAGTTTGTATCAAATGAATAAGAAATAGAAAAAAAGCACCTTCAGAATAATACACAGCATCAAGTTGTGGTTTTTCATAGCTAGAGTTATGTTCTCAAAATTTTAAAACCTATGGCACTTAGTTAATTGGAAAAATAATTTTTTTCTTGACCTTCTGGATGACTAATTTTCCACAAATAACTTTATTCTGTGTGAGCTCCCAACTGGTGTTGGTTCTGCCAAGTAAAAGCTAATACCAAACGAATCAGGTGGGCACCCTCATTTCCCACTGTGCGTCTCTTCAACTCCAACTGCGTTACTTACTGTGCAGACAAATACTGACAAGCATTATGTGAATCCGAAAATTTTCTGTTTAAATACACAAGAATGTGCAATTTTAGCTCTCTAAAGAGGGAAAATTGTTTGCAAAGCAATCTGGTTAATGATTTCAGAGAAAAAAAAAGACTAAGATTTTTATTGAACAAACAGAGAAATATATTTAATGACTTATTCCTAGTAGATTATTCACTTGGTTTTACATTTATAGAACTTTACTTGTCTTTACATTTATAGAACTTCATTACAGAAATTGTGAAAACGTTTTGGATTTTGTGAGTGTAGCCACACATGTAAATCATGTGGTAGCTATAATTTGAGACAGGAATTAAAAGCTTGCTATTGTATAGAAAAATATTTTCTCATTCTCATATCCAGTGTCCTTAGACTCCAAATAAGGTGGATAATTATTTTTTATTTTCTTGTGTGTGCTTCTTCTCTCTGTCTTATCCCTTTCAGGAGAAGCAAAGAGGTTGGGCCAATGAGTCAGTGATTTCCTTCCCCTCCTTTTGAAATACAGGGTGGATGGCAGTGTGATTAAAATCTCTTGCAGGCCTAGTAACTATATACCTGAAAGCAGCTGGGATCTGAGCGTTTGAATTTGGAAGAGAGGCAGAGCTTATGATTGAAACAATTATGAAGGTCATGTCATGTACAACAGTATACCTGATATCTGCATAACAGTGGCAGTGGAAGGAATTGCCTTCATGTGACTGTCTGAAATATGACTGCAGTGGTCCAGTATAATACAAATTTTTTATCTTGTGTGAAAATGATAAAACAATTAAGAACAGAAAAAAAGAATGTTTCAGAAGGATACAATGCATCTAACTGCAAAAAGATAGTAGATGAAGAGTAAGCAAGAAGGTATTTTTAAAGAATTCATTTTCAGAATACAGTTGTAAAACTTCAAGCAGTTTTACAGGCAAAACTCAATGAGTACCTGCCTGAGGCCAGCTGTATCAACATTGAAACACTGAAAGCTGAGGGGAGAGAGCCTGGGTACTAGCTGTGGGAGCATTTCAGAATAATATAAAAGGGCATGACACCCATGAGATCCATTTTTCAGATCCTTACATAATAGGTCACTTTTTGAGACTGACTCCCCTATCAGACAGAAATAGTGAATGTACACGAGCTGTTATCTATCATGTCTGCCCATAATGTTCAAAGCAAGGCAAAATTTCATTTTACTTTTTTCTTTTTATTTCCCTTCTAACCCTTCACTTCTTTTTTTTTTTTCTCTTTTTTTTCCTTTTTTTTAAATGAAAAATATGCCCTGATGAACTGTTAAGTGCCAGAGTGTATTAGACCCTTAGTGTTCCCTTTGTAAATTTTGCATGTAATTTTTAATCAAAAAATGCTAATGAAGCAATGAAAATATATGCAAGTCCTTATTTAACATTTAATGATTTTTCAGTATTTTTAAAGACTTGTCTGTTCAAGATTTTTATGAAGGCTTAAAGTCCTTAAGTGTCTGAAGGACCACTTTATCAGAATCTAAGTAAATACATTAATATATTCTGCACTGTGAAGTAGGTTCAAAATAATATGTACACAGTAGATAATGGAAACATGTTGACATTCTTAAGGTTATAAACACATTGGAAGTTACCCTAATTGTAAAATTGAAGATTGTGAAGTGCAATGTCCCTGAAAATCCTAGAATGGCATCTTTCTCATTTTTTAATTGCTCCAACACTTGAGATCTCAGTATGATGTTTTTTCCTCTGCACAAATGAGCAAATGGAGGCCACAGAACCTCTTTAAAAAGGCAATTGCATTGATCTATAAAAATATTAATGGGAGGCCTGGAGTACAGCTATTATGGCTTATTGAGATCAGGTTTTGGTGGGTTGAACTAGGTGTGCAACTTTTTTTTTTTTCATTGAAACACACAAAAACTTTTTTGCCAATATCTGCATTTCTTCTTGGCACAATGTATCCCAGTGCTGGTATCCATATATCTATGCCCTATGCTTGATGGTGTGAAGTGGCTTTGGTAGTTAAGGCTGTGTGTTCATCTTGTGCCTTTCTGTGTTTTATGTAAGGATGAGCCTCAGTTTTCTTCAGAAATCCTGAGCAAAATGTTTTAAACTTTTCTGATAAAGAATCTTTCCCTTCCCTATTCTTACTCAAAATGCTCCATTTTCTTTGCTTTTTTTATTTTTTTCAAATAAAAGGAAAAAGAAACAACCTGCAACTTCTGCAAGAAAGAAAGAAGTTGTTATGAATCACTGCCTGATAATTATAGAATATCAGGTGTTAATTTTATCTTGTTCAGCAACAAATAGGAAGAGGCATAACATAAAATTTGCTGTTGCAATTAGGAGCACTGTATGCTCCTTTTTGTTAGAAATCAGAAGTGTGGAGTTCTTCAGATCAAACTGTAGCTACTGAAGGCTCTGAACACATACATCTGGCCCTTATAGCAGTGATTGTAATATAAATGAATTTAGATAAAATAATCAGAATATTAAAATAATCAGAAAAAAGTCCAGGTGGCAAAGCATCTGAAATGATCATCCCTGAACACTGTGAAGCCCTCTGCCTATTGATATCCATTACTTCAGGCAGAATAATCTCTTTTTCATCCCCAGTAGTGGTTTCTCTGCTGCATATTTTGAAACCACCTATGGAAAAACTGGCAAAAACTTTTTATATTCATATCAATTATTACAAAGTAATAATATATTTGAGTCTGAAGATTAAATAAAAGTCAATCTAAATCATTGCCTTAAATAAAAATTCTCTGAATTGAGCAGAATGATTTTTTATAATTGATTCCCATGGAGATAGGCAAAAACCTAAGACTCCGTGTCATCTGAAGAGATATTTGGTCAGTACAAAAACTTGGATTGTTACTGGTTCCATGTAAATTCTCAGTGATCTTTTCTAGCACTGATTTCTTTCTCCTGTCAGTGACCACAAAGTGTCCTGGAATCCCATTTAAACTTCAACCATACCTTGTAGCATGGCTTTCTTAGTATCACCTATTTAGAGAAAATATAGGAAAAACCTTTTCTAATGACTAAAGGGAAGATAATATTTTTAATGCAAACCCCCCCCCAAAAAAAAAAACAACCAAAAAAAAAAAGTGTTAAAAATCTATCTAGAGATGGAGATGATTCAGCCTATTGTGATTGAAATAGATAAATGGCTGGAAATCTTTTTTCACAACTGCCAGAGGACTACCCGAAAAAGTTATGATGTATAATAATAAAGATTGGAGACACCTCTTTTTGAACAAAGATTTCTTAAAATTACACTTCAGTCTTTATATTCAACATTATGTTAGTCTCATTGAGGTAGCTCTTTATTCCAGTAGTAGACAGGAAAAAAAAATAAGTTCAGATATCACTAGCAGGATTGCAATGTTTATAATAAATGAGTAACATGGAGGGAATACACTGAAGGAGTTAAGCATTTTGAATATTTTTTAAAGAAGATTGATCTAATTGATTAACACAGTATTACATGCCTGAGGAAATAACTCTTTTTAAACTTCTGTGAAATTTTACAGTATTTCCAAAGTTTTTCTCTTTGAAAGAAGTTGTTTTTCTAGCTAAGTAATCTGTAGAATATGGAGAAAAGGTAGAAATTGCAGCAGAGAAGATCTTTGAGAAGGAACCTGACTGGAAAATTTTCAGTTGTGGCTTCTGTAAACAATCATTGTACCACTGTACTAAAAATCTACTAGAATCTTCAAAGCCTAGTATAATTGAGAACTGAATTTTTTTGCTGAGGACTTTGTGGATGTGTACTCTAAAACTTAAAATGCGTCTCCACTTTTTCTGTTTAACTGCATTTTTACCTTGCAATGTGCTTGTTTCTGTTTATCCACTCTTTACCGTATTTAGACTGCAAGTGCTTAAGATATGTTGACAAGCTGTTGCAATGTCTTAATAAAATGCTAGACATAGTGGACCTGTCATACAACAAAAAAAAAAAGAATTGCCTGCAATATCCATGACATTCAAAGTGCATACAAGTGGAGTCCCAAATGCATGTTGGCTGACTTTGCAAACAATCTGAGTAAAGGAAGATAGGAGTATAATGACAGAAAGATTTTTCATAGTGTCTTAGAAGTAGATTAGTATAAGAAGTAGATTAGTGTAAGACAGTTGGCCACATACCTTAGAAAGTAACTGATGGAACACAGCAGGGAGACCTGGCGAGGAAAGTGATAAGTTTAGCAGGATAGATATTTTCTACTGGTGAGGGGAAAAGAGAGACAATGAAGGAAATATTCACAGGTAGGGTGTGTGCAAGCTAGAGACATAACCTGGAAGCTGGATGGTGTTCTTGCTTTGATCCATTCTCACCCCACTTGTAGTTTGGAAGAAATTAATGAGTGGAGCTGAGTGGAAATATTAACGTGTCTCTGTTCTTCGTGTTCTTATGTGTAAGAGCTAAGGCCTGCATTGAACACTCCAGGCTGAACATCAGAGCCATACAGAGATCCTGTGCTCTCTTCTAGGATGTATCTGCTCCTCATCATATTTTTAACATTCAGAGTCACTTGAAGTGCATAGAGACATTGCTGTAGTCATCCTTGTCACACTTTCAGCACACAGCCAGATTATTGCCTGGCATTAGCAGATTGACAGACTCCAGGATCCTGGGAATGTTGCCCTTTGTGAATACAAATCAAAATCTTCATTATTTTTCCAGCAAAATACAAGGCACTGTGAACAGAATGTAATCCAAATTCTGAATGTCATCTCTGTGACAGTAGCATGCACATCTCAGCATCTGGCCTGTGAGAGATGTGCCAGATTGCAGGGCTCAGTCTGGGATGTGAATGTCTACTCCCATCTAACCACAGTGTCCTGTTGTTCTCTATGGGTAACTCCTGGTAGCTGGCTGCTCACTTAACAAGAATGTTCAGCAAAAGTATCTTTTGTCAAAGAAACCTTTTCCATACCCGTTCCTTGGCATTAGGGACAAGTGCTGCTTGGACTGCTCTCTCCTATTTCTTTGTACTTAAATTAGTTTAAGGCAAAAAAGTCCTGTTCTTGATATGCTGTCTTTCATCTATCTTCCTTTTCTTCACAGGAATCTTGTCTCTTCCCCCATGCTTTCTCTTTTATCTCTGGTAAGAATCTTATGGTTAAAACCCATGCTCTTCTTGCTTCATAACAGAGCAGATGTGTGGTGTCTCAAAACAGGTGTTGTTTTTTAACCATTTCTGCTTGATGCTGCTATTATGAGGGTGTGATGAGATGAGGAGAGCAGGTGTAACTGATGAAGAAATGCCTTAAGGAAGGGTCTGAAAATGAGGTGCACCTCTGGATGCCAATTTGGGTCCATGTCTGTTGGACAAGTTGGCAGTGGACAGCTTGTTGTCCAGAATAAAAAAAACAAAACCACAAAACTCCCTCCAACAGATGGGATCCTGTGAGACAGAATATGGGTAGAGGGATCTGACCAGCAGGAAATTGGTCCTGCCGAGGATAACTGTTGCAAGCAAAACACTCTGTAGGATGTTTATAAGAAGAATATTTTGAGGGCAGAATTAAGTCTATCTCCTTCCAATCACTCAGGGCTTATGACTATCTCCAGTGTCCAGGAACAGTGCAGCACGGGAAGCAAAGTAATCTCAGGAGTAAAGATTGGCAGTTTAGTTATGACTCGAGCAGTAGCATTGAGAACATGGATCACACTATATTTCATAAGAAAAATGTAGTGAATGCCAAAGTGTGATCCGTGCTCATTGGTTTCTGAAACTGTAATAAAAGTTGGAGAAGGATGTTGAGATGAACTACTTCACTTGGGATGTGGGCTTAGATATTTAGGGTGAGTTTTATTGATTATCTGGGGTAGATAGTCATGTCTCTTGTTAAATCCTGATTATTTGTGGATGCCTAGGAAACATTTACCAGAAATTTAATTAGGGTGACTCTTCTGTCTTCTTTCCACACTTTTTTTCCTATAGGTTCTGACTGCATAGTAATAACTTGAATGCAC
The DNA here is from genome assembly GCA_013397375.1 of Toxostoma redivivum. Taxonomy (NCBI): domain Eukaryota; kingdom Metazoa; phylum Chordata; class Aves; order Passeriformes; family Mimidae; genus Toxostoma; species Toxostoma redivivum. The sequence continues at coordinate 798,291 of VXBI01011031.1, forward strand.
TGGTGACTGGTGTGGAAGGGCTTCAGTCACTCTATTCAATGCTCTTATCCTTCAAAACAGGGTGACTGCATGAAAACTTCTACCTGGGAATATGTTCCTATGTATGTTCTTTAAATACAGAAGTACACAATTTTTTATAAGTAATGAAACATTAAAATGTTTTGCTTGATACATTAGGCAAAATATTATAGCATTTAAACTAAAACATAATAAGAAGTTGCATAACTTCCAGAAAGGCACACAGCAAGTTATTGGCATAGCTAATTATTGGTATATTTTTCTATCTATACTTTCTGCTATTTCTATTATCTTTTACCTGTACAAACTTATCACAAAGTGCATTCAAGCTTGTAGGCATAATATGTTCATTTGCTAATATATTTGCCTGCTGTAACCAGTCTGTTAAATCTGATTTTGCTTCCCTTCCATCAAATACTCATTGCATTTCTTGTTACAGTCTGACACTGGGGATATCCGGCAATCAGCTTACACATTCATTGGTTTGCATAAGGGGAGGAGACAGACTGCACAGTGGCAGCAACTATGCAAACAACTCATTTCTTGCTAGCTCCCCCAGGTAAGAGATTCTTTCAAAGGAGATCATTGAATTTGTGTGTTTCATATTTCCGTCACCATTGTCTGATACCCAATTGCACATAAAGCATCTGGTGTAAGCAAAACTAATTTGGATCTTCTTTTGTAAAATGTTAGCTGGATTAAGGGATCAGGTAGCCTCTTTCCTTATAAGAATCACTAGAGGGAACCATACTGTGAAAAAGAAAAAATAATTAGGACAGCAGAAAACAGGCACCATGGATCTCAACTGCAAATGTTCCTGTGTAAACTCAGCCTATAAAATTATATTAGTTTGCTTATCAAGGAAGCTAACTTCTTTTGAAATTTAACAGCTATCTGTATTACATTCACTGTATTGACACCTGTGACTATTACATTCTAGAAGTTTTCCAGCTCTTATGGGCTTGAGTTATCACATAGGAAAAAAATTAATATTTCAGAGCCAGTTCAGTGTTTGAAGTAATTCTGGGGGGAAAATGCAACATAAAATAGTACTAGACTTTGTCAAATACAGGACGTAACGTTCGTATTTATAGTAGAATAAACACTACAGAAGTTACTAAAAGTAAAACTGCTGGCCAAAGTCTGAAACATATTGCAAGGATTCCTAGGAACTACTATAATCCAGATAATTAATAGTAAGCCACAAGAACACACCAAAGTGTTAGATATTTTTAAATGCATTGATATAGAAGATTCTTATGTGTGATCACAAAATTCTACAGAAATCTGCTGTGAATTCTTAAATAAGAGATTAATTCTTTAGCAGCTATTATTTGAAATTGTTATTATTTGAAATGATACATCACACACAGTTGTTTGTGTTAGTACATATAATCTTCAGTAGATTTGAGGTTTTTGCCCTGCACAGTCCCACTGTACCCAACATGTTTTCAATCTCATGTCTGTACTAGCGCTGAGAAAATCAAACATATAAAGAAAAGAAATTGTTGTCCTGGAATGACTAGTCCCTATTACTGTGTACTAAAGGTCTATTCTAAGAAAACCATAAAGTATTTCCATCACAATCAAGCAACTCAGCACACTATTACTAAATTAATTGGAAATTTTTGAAAAATTTTGGCCTGGTATATTTTTGTACCCTATAGTGCTTTACACATTTGTAAAATATGGTCTAACTTCCCATATTTCTTAGTCCATTACACAACTTCCCAAATCTGGGAAAAGCATAAGCTAATATTAAGGAGTCTCTTATCCATCACTCAATAGCTTGAAATTTGCTCCACGTGGCAAGAAAAGAATGTAATGCTTTAAAATATATTTCCTATTCTTTATGAACATGAAACAAAATTACTACTTTCAGAGACAAATGCTAACACAGTTTTACAATGGACCATTAATCTTCCTGTTCAGTCTTCAGAATTCCCTGTAGGCTCAATTCCCACCACCATTCTGAACTTGGGAACAGCAAAACCCCAACTGACTGTTCTGTTTCCTTTCCCTTTCAGGGAAGAGTAATACCCTAAATTTAAATGTTCCTCTGAACACTTGATTTCTGAATAAAAAAGTTGCAGACTTATATGCCAACTTAGAATATTTCTGATTTAGAAATATTCTATAGAGCTTGGAATAAATACATAAGTAAAAACAGTGAAAAAGACACCTGCATTTTTACTTTGATTCTCAAAGAGAGAAAGACAAAAATCTACTGAGGGGAGCCCGTGGGATTACCCTCGTCATAAAAAAAATAAAGGTATATTTCACAACTGATATTATTCTGGTCTCCATATATTAAATGTTCAGACTCCATCTGAGGAGGAACCATGTTTTTTGCACGGGTAAGCTTACCAGACCTTTCAAGTGATTTACCAGTGTTACATTTGTGTATATCACTGGATGCAGGGGATAGAGTGAAGATGGAAGCTGTGGAAACTTATGAAATTATTTTTATATTAGAGATTTTTCTTCAACTAGCTGAAGTATCAGGGACCTGTACTGAGGCCAAACAGATCAAAACGTGGATGGTCTGAAGAATTTAAAGAAAATACACTCTTGAATATTGTAGTAACTTTTGTTTACCATAAGGTGTCATAAAATTGTAGCTGTCTTCAGTACCAGTGAGTGGTCCACATTCCTAGTCTGGATGTCATTCTCATTGTGCTTGGTTGTGGTCTCCCTAGTATCAGTGTGGCTGGTTTTAACAGTGTGGCTGGAAAAACAGGGAGCTACTGGAGGTCCTTACTAGCAGGTGGCAGAGAACCAACTGCTCTCTGTAAGATGTAGGTTTCCAGAACAGTCTTTGAGCAGTGTAGCTTTTCCCAGCTTGGCCTTGTGAGAAGATCCCCCATTGCAGACCACTCAAGAAAGAAAAAAATATAGGTAGAGATTTGGGTCTCATATAAGAAATGACCATTCCTGAATAATGTCAATATAAGGGACCTAAAATGTGAGTCTTAATAATTATGTTAAACTTACTCCAATAGAAGATTCAGAATGCCCTTTATGTAGCTAAGGTGCTTGCAAGAGAAACCTTAAAGTAAAGTTGGCATAAAGGTAACACATACTCTCTAAATCACCAAGAAAATTTCCTCCTCTGAATTGGCGTATCTCGAATTAGGACTTTTATTTTTCATGTCAGAATCTGGTCCCACATCCCCTGCAGCTGCAGAACAATTCAAACAGGTTGTTCGGGTTTTTTCAGGTTTGGTGTTTTTTTAAATTTTATTTTTTTATTTATGCCTTCTGTCATCTACAACAGCTGTAGATAGTTGATTAACACCTGCTTTGGACAGGAAAAACTAAGTGTGCTTTTGATTTTTTTGTCATGTGAGACACTTTGTAAGTTTTGATGTGAGAAATGCAGTTGCAATGAAGTTACAAGAGTAAAATCAGAGATCAAAAGTGTGAAAATTTTGTTTACAGCACAGTATTTGGCTGAAATGAGATTGTATGTGGACTTCATTATTTCTACAACTGGGCTATTTTTGTTTAGGGAAAGCTCATCCTAAATAAAAATCCCAGATGATGCTTTTTTCATCATCTACTTGGTCATAGTTGTCATGGGTTGGTTGACTTTTAAAAATAATAATTTTCTACTATGGCATACATGAGTACTAGCTGTAGGGTGGGAGTTGTTGTTTTGAAGAATGCTAGGGTAAAATCCAGCTTCTGGAATTACCCTTGAAGAGAGAGATTGCTTACATTAAAATAAATAGTAAGCAGCTCATGTATTGAAAATTCCTACCAAATTTATACATAGAAAACAAAACGATTTTTTTAAAAAACAAAATACCAAGAAACACTGGCAAAGTAAATTCTTATGCTTGTATACACAAATAAAAATAATATTTACAGTAATTTAATCTTATAAAAAATTTCATTAAACTCCTAATACGGATCTTAATATAGGCTTTGTTAGCATTCTCATTCATATTTTAGCTTTTGCAAAAATATAAAATTGGTTTAAAAATCTGTCTTTCTGAAGAAAAAAAAAATAATGACTACACAAATGGCACAGTTCAAAGGGGACAGTGCCAGAACCACCTTTCACTGTTTTTTTTAAGTCCTTTTCTTTTAAAGTTCTATTTTCCTTTTGAGTGTCTATGTATTGTTTTTACATTTCTCTTTAAATTGTAAAGTCAGCCACATTTGCGTGTACTGTAGTGTATAAAATGACTCGCTAAAAAATAGAGGGTCTTTTGCAAAGACGGAAATCTATGATCTCAGCAAAATGTGTGACTAACAGAAAATATGTCAGGAACTTTAGGAAATGTGAAACTATGGCAAGCTGTAGTTAAATAAAATCTTTTATCAAACTTCATATATATTACCAAAGATATAAAGCAGAAGCTATCATTGAATTATCCTAGTTCTTAAAAACCCAGGATTAAGAGGGGGAAGAGAAAAATATTGTTTGACAACAAAAGCACTGTCCCATGGCTGCAGATGTATCTGGCTCACAACTGAGCTATCGATGCTCTTTATTGTCATTTCTCTTTCCTCAGTCATGTAGCAAGCCAGGACAGGTAACAGGTAGTTCCTGTCTAAATTAATCTACAGCCATAAGCACTTTGTCTTTTTTTTGTAGTCTTTCCTACCAGGTGTTGTATCTGATTTTTTCTTTAAAATAAGGAAATCAATTTTTTTGTTTCATTTAAGCATCTTTCAAATTAGTTGTTTAGTTATGTTCTTTTCTTCCATGCATTCCTATTGATCTCTCTGATGGAACTCCTGATTGCCTTTCTTTCTTTTACCAAGAGGAGACAAACAGATTGAAGCATGGAATGTGAAGAAGGAGGCAGAAAAAATGCAATCATTTGGTTCTGATTCTTGTCAAGCCTCTTAGACTCAATGTAATAATGTAGATTATTACATTTTCCTAGTCTTCTTCAATGACTATGGCTATTTCCCTAATTTCTCTGTTACAGAGTCAGTAATTATGCTTCTTTTATAGCCCAAGGATACTGTGAAAATAAACACACTGAAAATTGTGAAATATCCTGATACTTTCTCCTGTAAGAGAAGCTGAATTAACTTCTGAGAAAGAGAAAAAATTGAATTGACTCATAAATTAGGTTACTTTTAGAGGTTGCTCTTTTGTAGTTTTATTTCAAGTGCAGATGGAATATACTTGTAAGACTTCAGCTGTGAAGATTTTTACAGCCTGTCTTAGCTCATTCACTCTGTTGGTTGCTGTAGACTTCATTCTTAGGTGCACACATCTATTCAGCTAAAGATTATGTAATATGGAATTTTTCAGTCTTTACTGGTAAGACCAGCCCCCAAGGATCTCTGACCCAGAACTCCAGGGTATATGAATGTTGGGGGAAAGACCTTCCCTTGGTCAAGGACGATTTGGTCAGAGAACACCAGAATGAACTTGACATTTTCTACTCCATGGGCCCTGATGGTATGCATCCACCAGGGTTGAGAGGATTGGTGGACATCTGTCCTGGTTACTCCTGGAGAAGGGCAGAGTCAGAGAGGTTTTTCTCCGTGAGAACTTCCTCTGTGAGATGATGGGACCAATTGGAGGCTGGTTTGATTATTGACAGCCTGAGGGACCAATTGGAGAAAGTTAGTTTGCTCTGTGAAAACACATTTTGAAGGTGGTAACCTGGAAAAAAGCTCTCTTTCTCTTCCAGCAGCAGTGCAGATAACAGGGCCCCAGCCTGGTCACACTGCAGGCCTGCAGGCCTGGCAGGGGCAGGACCGGGCCCCTGTCTGGGGAGCTGGCATGGCCCGGCAGGAAGGAGAGGTGGCCATGGGCAGGGCAGGGCCCTTGTCTGGGGAGCTGGCATGGCCCAGCAGGGAGGAGGAGTGGCCATCAACATTGGATGCTGTAGCTGAGACCCAGGGAGGATGAGTGAGGTCCCAGCTGTTCCCCCTTCTCCCCCTTTCCAGGATGGCCTGAGTCTCCTGAGATCCTGGCACAGTTCCAGCATTACAGCCTCGCATACCATTCCCCGTGTGAAATCTTAACTCTTTCAATGCTCAGATAAGACTTGCAGACCTTTCAATTCTCCCCTGAGTTAGAGGAAAAAAGAATAGAAGATCTAAGTTTCTTTAGAGGGAAGGAGAATGAGAAGATGCTATGAAGGTTGGCTGAAAATCCTTTTGTCCGTTGTAGGGATGAACTGATATTGCACTGAATATTCCTATAAACCATGGAGAAAGACATGGGGAGGTTGGAGTGTTCCATTTGATAGATTGTTGACCAAAAGCACTCGTGTTAAGGATCCTTCGCCCTGAGGAGAAAAGGGGATCTTTGTTTCTGTAGATGAAGCATGAACAGAAAGAAAGAGAGATGAACAGAATTTTTTGATTTGGAGCAGTTCATTCTTAAAAGTAAATACCCATGAGTTTAACATGGCCCATAAGCACAGCTTTGGGAAAGCTGTGAAGATGGGAGGAGGTTCATGACTTGCAAGTTTTTTCCCGGGCGGATGCGAATCGTGAAAGTGAAGCCACAAGGGAACTGGTTTCTTCCCTTCTTGTGGAGAAGTCCCTATGGCCTGACAAGAGGAAACTTCTCTCTCTGAAGTGAATTGAAAAAGACTATTTAAGTTGGGAACTGACTGAAGTGGTTTTTTTGTATGTTTGTTTTTTTGTTATGAAGGTTGGGAGAGGGGAGGAGGAAGGGGTCTGAAGATCTTACTCTGAATTTGGTTTTTTCCTTTCTTTGTGTAGTTAATAAATTTCTTTTTACACCCTTTTAAGTTTTAGGCCTGCCTTGCTTTTACTCCTGGTTCTGTCTCGCAACAGAAAATGAGTATACTTAATTTGGCAGATCAAAACTTCAACATTATTTGGTGCATTGGCCAGGAAATTCAAATTAAACCAAGACAACATCATAGTCAGGTCACTCATAGTCATCTTTGAAAGGTCTTGACCATCAGGAGAGGTGCCTGAAAGCTGAAAGAAAGAAAATATCATCCTTGTCTTCAAAAAGGGCAAGTAGGAGGATCCAGGGAACTACTGGCTGGTCAGTCTCACATCAATCCCTAGGAAAGTAATGGAGCATCTCATTCTGGAGGCCATCTCCATCCACGTGGATGACAAGAAGCTGATCAGGAGTAGTCAGTGTGGATTCACTGAAGGTAAATAAATCATGCTTGACCAACCTGACTGCCTTCTATAGTAAAACAAATACCTGGGTGGATGAGGGAAGAGCAGTGGGTATTGTCTACCTCGACTTCAGCAAGGCTTTCGACACTGTCTCTCACAATATCTTCATAGGCAAACTCAGGAAGTGTGGACTGGATGACTGGACAGTGGGGTGGATTGAGAATTGGCTGAACCAGAGAATTGTAATCAGTGGCACAGAGTTGAGCAGGAGGCCTGCCACTGCTGGTATTCACCAGAGTTTTGTACTAGACCCAGAATTGTTTAACTTGTTCATCGATGGCTTGGACAAAGGAGCAGATGCCTCCTCAGCAAGGTCACTGATGGTACAAAAGTGGGAGGAGTGGCTGATATCTCAGAGAGTTGTGTGGCCCTTATGAAGCACCTCAACATGTTGAAGAAATGGGCAGAGAAGGGCCTTCTGAAATTCAAAAAACAGCAAAAGAAAACGTTATTCTTCTGGGGAAGAATAATCTCAGATACCAGGCTGGGGAACAACCTGCTGAAAAGGACCTGGGAATGCTAGCTGTCCATGAGCTAGCAATGTGCCCTGGAGGCCAAGAAGGCCAAGGGAATCCTGGGGTGCATTAGGAAGAGCATTATCAGCAAGTCAAGGGAGATGACCCTGCCTCTCTACTCAGCTATATGTGTCCTCCTAGTGAGGCCATATCTGGAGTGCCATGTCCACTTCTGGGCTACTCAGTATAAGAGAGACATGGAGTTCCTGGGGAAAGGGGCTCTAGGGGACTGGAGCACCACTCTTGGGAAAGTCTGAGCTGGGCCTGTTTAGCCTGGAGAAGACTGAGAGTGGATTTTGTCAATGCATATAAGCATCTGAAAGGTGGGTGTCAGGTGGACAGAGCCAGACTCTTCTTGGTGATGCCAGCCACTAGGACAAGAGGCAATGGGCAGAAGCTGATTCACAGGAAGTTCCACCTGAACATGAGGAAGAACTTTACTGTGCCAGTGACTGGGCACTGGAACAAATTGCCCAGAGAGATTGTGGAGTCTCCCTCAAGGCAGATTTTCAGGAACCTTGTGGACATGATCCTGTGCCATGTGCTGTCAAATGACTCCTCTTGACTATGAAGGTTGGACCAGCTGATCCAATGTGGAGCCTTCCACCCTTACCCATTCTATGAATTTACTTTATTTTTAAAATGCATTTTACTTTATTTTTACGATTTACTTCAATTTACATAATTTTTAGAATGTTTTATACTTTTTAACGTTTTTTTTCTTTACTTTTTAATTCTTTTTTACTCTATTGTGTTTTGCTTTACTATTTTTGTTTTATTTTGGTTTAATTAGGTTTGGATTTTTTTATTTCTCCGATTTTTTTTTTGTTTTTTTTAGTTTTATCACTGTGTTTTATCACTAGGGCTTCTTGTTTGGAGTTCTTTGTTTACTTTGTTCTTTGGTTCTCTTACATTTTCTTCTTGGGGTTTTGGATTGGGATTTTCCATTCTATTTGTCTTTTGTTGTTTACTTTGGAATACTTTGTTGGTTTATTGAAATTTTTTTATATTGTATATAGTTTTATATTTTATTTTGCTTTGTGCTGTGTTTTATGCTGGGGTGTATGCTGAGATCTTACATTGGGGATTTTGTGTTTTTAAGTTGAACTTATAATTTTTGTTTGGCATTTTGTTGTTCATTTTGGTTTACGTTGTTGGATTTTCTTTATTCTACATATGTTTACTTCTGGGATTTTTATTGTTTTATGCTTTAGATTGGGTTTTACATTTCATTTCAGTTTATTTTTGTTTATTTTGGTAGGTTTTTCTTCTTTGTTCTACTTTGTATGATGTTTTATGATGGGGTTTTACTTTTTCTGCATTTTGTTAATTTATCTTGAGTTTGCTTTGGTTATATTTCATGGGATGTTTTTGTTCATTAACTTTATATTTTTAACATTTTAGTTTTACATGGATTTTTTCTTTTAGGGGTTCACTTTGGGGCTTTATATTGAGGTTTTAGGTTAGTTATTTTCTTCTACTTTGGTTTGTTTTGGGGGTTTTTAATGTTATTTTATTTCTATTAGATTAATTTTTTGCTTTATATTAGGGGGCGCTTTTTTTGTTTATTTTCTTTGCCATCTTTGGTGTTTTATTTATGTTAGGCTTTTTGAGTTTTTTTTTTGTTTACCTTTCATTTTCTGATGAGGTTTAGTAGAGCTTTCTGCTGGGATTTTACTTTTTGTTTGTTTTGGTTTTTTTACTTGTTTGGGTTTTTATTTTTATTTAACTTTCAGTTTGGGTTTCTAATTTTATTGTTCTTGTTGTTGTATGTTAGGGCTTTGCAAGCCTTTCCATTTTTTTGTTTACTTTTATTCACCTTTTTAATCCTCGGTTTTATTTTGATATTTTTATTATTTGTTTTATTTTTTTAAATTTTGCTTAACATTGGGGATAAATTTTGGGGTTTTGTGTTGAGAGTCTACTTTGGTGTCTTATGTTAGAGTTCTGCTTTTTTGCTTGTTCTGTTTAATTTACTGTTGTTTACCTTGATTTACTTTAATTTAGTTTGCTCTTTTTACTTTTGGGAGATTTGTGTTGTTTTAATTGTGGGGTTTTTTGGTTTTGATTTTTTTTTGTTGTTTTGTTTGGGTTTTTTTGTTTGTTCTCCATAAGTGGTTTACCTTTTGGTTTATTTACTTTTTACTTCAGGTTATTATTTCTTTCAGTTTGCTCTGGCGTTTTTATTATTTTTTTAATAAAAAAATTAATTTTTTTTTAAAGATTTTACATTATGGTCTTATGTTGGGATTTTATTGGAGAGAGGGTTGCTGATTTGTTTAATTTGGTTTACTGCTTGGGTGTTTTTATTTTTTATTTTCCTTTTAGCTTGGTTTTATCTTTATTTGTTTTACATTGAGTTTCACATTCAATTTCGCTTTTTTGTTTAATTTGAGTTAATTTGGATTATTTTGGTTGACTTTAGGGTTCATTTTTTTGTTTTACTTTGGTTTTCTTTTTTATTTTTCTTTTCTGTTGAAGCTTAGCTTATTAGGGTTTCTATGTTTTGCATTGGGTTTTATGTTGGGGGTTTACTTTTGGGTTTTTAATTTTTGTTTTCTTTGGTTTACCCTGGGTTTGTGTTTTTTTTTATTATTATACATTATTTTACATTGGGGGTCATACATTGTATTTGTTGAGGGTTTAAAATTTATTTTGGGTTTTTCGTTTTTTGTTGTGCCTTGGTTTTTTTATTATTTCACTTTACGTTGCATTCTAGTATTAAGATTTCAGGTATGGGGTTTTGGTTTTTTTATTGTTGTGTTTGTTTACTTTGGTTTTCCTTGGTTTATTCTGATTTTACTTTGGTTTCCTATGTATGTTTTAGGGTAGCTTTTTTGGGGTTTTTTGTTGCACATTATTTTTAATTTTTTATTTACTTTCATCAACTTTGCTTTACTTTTTAATTTACCTAAAAATAATCTTTTTTTAAAATTTTACATCTCGTTCTAATTTAAATTTTAATTTATTTTGCTAGTCTTTTAGTTTAAAATCTTTACTTTTATTTGGTTTAACTTTACTTTGCTTTTGTTAGATTTTTTTTGCTGACTCACTCGGGGGGGAAAACCTTCCACACCCCTGGCTACAGGGAACAAGAGGTTGTCTTTGTAGAACATGGGCAGCAGGCAGGAATTTAGCCAAAATGGACCAGAGGAGGCCTGACAAATGGTCACACTTGGTGCAGTAGAGAAGCGAAAAAACATATTAATAGCAATAATAATTCAAATACTAAAATAACTGTGCGGCAGTAGTTGGATCTCTTAGTAACTGGGAACTGCATAGTACAGTACTTTATTTTTGCATATTATTTTCCAGTGTTCATAATTTTTAGAAATCAAACATGCTCCTTTACAGGATAAACTCCATCTTTAAATTGCAGTTTTATTATCTTACCCATATTGATACGTGACCAATTCAAACCTGGGTACTGAGATTCTATCTGCAGTGGAAAAGATGAAGAGTTTAGAGTCCTCTGTACAGGTGAACTTTTTCTTCCAAAATTTCTAAATCCACATCTGCATAGATATTACACAAGAGCTTTTGACCTAAAGGTGAGTATTTCACTAGGCATTGGTTTGTCTCATACAGAGGCTGGACTTGATAATCTTCAAGTTTATTTCTAAATGAAACAATTCTATGGTTCTATGATTCTATGACCTGAATATTATGAAAATCATCATCATAAGAAGAGCTGTAGTGCTCACGGCCATTGCTGATTGTCATGGTTTTAAATTAACTTCCAGCCAGTCTTCTTTACCTTCCAATAGCAATTACATGGCAAAAGACAGACTTGCATATCTGCAGCCATAACTCTTTTAAGATTGTCTTCTCTTCATATATGAGAAGATCTCTCTGTCTGAAGGATTGTCAGAAACATTTTTGGAAAATATGGAGAGGTCACGAAAATAAGACTGTCAGTAAAAACTTGTATTGCAGAAGTAACAAGGCTGTTTTGTGATGTTCTTTTCTACTTTGTGCTTGTATTTTCTGCAAGTTTTACTCATCATGAGTCCATGGCTGAATTTTAAACTTTGCTTTTGGTTCTAAATTAAAATTTGGATTTCTTTTTTATTTTGTAATTTCCTGAAACTGCAATGCATTTTCAGTACAGACTCTTACATATTTTAATATTCTTCAGAATAGCACTCCAGAGTCTTCTTAAGAATCACAGACACACAACAAGAGTACCACAAATGAGGCATCATTGACCAGGTTTTATGCTTTTCCTTGCCATTTTGCAAAAATGCTAAATTACTCAACATTGTCTTGGCCTTCTCCATAAATGCTGACAGCCCACAATTTCCTCTTCCACTTTTTAAGTATCACATTTTTTTACAGTAGTCTATAAACTATGTCGTTAATCAGATAGTGTAAAATCCAATTAGAGACATTAGAATCCAGAAATACAAGTGTTAAGGAATTTATTTCTTGATTGACAAGAAAGCCAAATAGACTCATCTATTTAGAATCTTAGCAACAATTAGCTGCCTTAGTTTCATTTATTGTGACATAAAAAATCTGGTTTATTGAGAGCTCTATTGAATAAGATTTCTATGATATGCACCATGAGAAAATATCTTCAAACTAAAATGATTGTTTTGCTGTAATAAATTGAACCATATGTACACTATGTTATTCAATCCTTTTTCTTCAAGGCATAAATTGATATTAAAGAACATTTAAGTCATAACACATGGTTATCCAGGCATGAACGAGGCAATAACCCATATAAGTTGTCAAGGTGAAGCCAAAGCATTTATTAGAGGTTTGTGTTGTTTTTGAAAAGTGCACGGTTGGATAAACATGGATTAGTGCTATTATGCTGCTACGATGACTCAAGTGTGTTTTTACAGTGTCAGTAATTTTTATGTTTAAAAATCACTGGTGCAGTATATTAGCTATAATTTATGTTTATCATCTTGTGTACTCTAATAGGTTTCAACAAACCATTTAACACTTCAGCTTGTGCATATACATTACTTAATAGGTATTTATCTTAAAAAAGAGATACTTAAACGGGACTTTCAGAGCTTGCAACTACACGCTAAGAGCAAATACTGCAGTCAGGCACATTAACTTTTTTCCTCTGGTCTGCATTTAACTTTGAACAGTGTGACCACACAATTTCTTTATACATTTTGTTCCTAACCAGAGCAAGAAAGATATATCATCTCTAAACCCCATCAGCCTGAATGACATCGAAGTCCCTGACATGAAGTGTCCGTCACACTTACTAAGTAGAGTAGATGTGATAAAGCCTACGCAGCTGAAAATGCCAATAAGTTCCTGTCATCGGAGGTTGTCCTTTCAGGATAGCATAGGACTTTATGCTTTCCTAGTTAAAGGATATTGCTAATAGCAGACTCTATTAATTATATTTCTTTTTCTATTCTTTTTTGGTACCTCGTCTTGCTTATTTTTGAAAACCAGTTACTCTTCCTCATAACTCTGAACACTTGGTTTGGGGAGCAACCTCATCTCAATATAAAAGAATTGGGGTTGACAAAAGAGAGAACTGAAGTAAAAGCTTCACTTGGGGAGGGCTTTTGGGTGTCAGTCGATGAGTTGCACATAATTTATGATACCATTGAATGCTTCCAACAACATGTTGCTTATTACATGGGTTGTGCTGATGGTGACTTTCTGTTCTAGACAGTCTAGGTTTGAATGACTGGTGTTTAGTGCTTCCATAAAAGAGATTGATGGCAATTTAAAAATCATTGCACTGGTCTTTTCTTGGGGCAAGAGTTCTCCTGCAGTTTTCTGAAGTTAGATATTAGTCAGTAATTTGCAGAAAAAACAGCCAAACAAGTATTGCTGTAAATTCTGTTTACCAATCTTATAAAATGCCTGATTCCTTCACTAGTGAGGTCATTTCAGAGGAGGAAAAGGAGTTGATGCAGAACCTTGAGATTATGGAGACATGCTGATCTGGTGCATAATAGATTTTTTACAAAGAGATTATCAATTCTCCTGACTCAGTCAAGCATATCTGTTGGCTGAGTTGGCAAATAGGGAGGATTTATCACTCACATGGGAATAATTGACCAGGATGGACTACTTGTTATTGCAGACTACTTTTTTGGAGTAACCTCTTTCTTAAACATAATTAAAGATATATTGATATGATTTAGAGGATATTCCTAAGTGCCTACGAACAGATAACTTATTCAAATTTAATTTATGTGGAACTACATTCAAAATTGATTTAATAGATTAAAATAGTTAAAATACATTTAGATATAAATTGATATCTGTAATAATTATATATGCATAGAAATTATTTTTTCTTTAATATTCACCTATTTAATAATGGACTACTAAAAATGCATGCCTTACTTTTTATTAGACCTAAACCACACGTACCATTTTCACTGCTTGAGTACACATTTACAATACTCTTCTTGTGTTGCAAAGTGTACTGCTTGCTACCATGTTAGGCATCATGCAAGTTTATTCTGTTGACATTTTTAGCAGTTTTAATGTTCTGTGCAGTAGATGATGCAGTGTAGTCCGTGTTTGATGTTTCCTGGAAACATTACTTATTTATTTTGTTACAGACTCCCTGCGGACCACATGGAAATGCGGTCCCATTTTGCAAGGTACTATACAAAAGCATCATGCAAGAGTGTTTCTGCCTCAGGGAACTTACCAAGTTTTACCATTACATGTTTAGAAAGAATTGAAAGCATGATATTTTCCCCAGTAAACAAGGACAAGGAACTATATTTTTGTGGAGGTCTGTACTGTGTCTTTAATTTTTCATTTTTTGTCTAGTTTAAGAAAGTGATTTCATGTATCACAACAGAAGTAAGGAAGTGACTTTGGAGCAAAACTGATATTACTGTCCTCATGCTAACATGTCACTTTCCACAGCAAAATTCTTACTACCTTCCTCTGGGGAAGAGAGTGTAGATCCTTGCTAGTACTGCTGTCTCTGTGGAAAGCTTTTCAGAGTTGCTTTTAATCCTGTGCAAAAAGTCAGAGGTTTTCCTGTGAGTGAGGATGCTGCAAAGGCCAGCAGTTGTCCAATGCATGGAAAGCCCTTAGCCAAGGTCTGAGCTGCCACAAGGACATGAGGGCAGGTTCATCACTGGCTACAGTGGGTCAGAGCTTGGTATGATGGCCAAAGAGGTCACTCATCAACCCAGTTATTGGCAAGCTGATAATCAAATGTGTTTATCAAGTTCACTGATGTTACCAATCTTAAAATTATGTAAGATATTAGCAAATCTCTTCTTTTTTCTTCTCTGATGATGATGATGATGGCTATTACAAGTGGCTGTGTTGTCAGTGTGGTTTTCTACTCACTCTCTGGTGGAAGCTCTTCTATTTTTCTGGCCATGTTGGTAGCCACTGGAATGATGGAGGAAGACCCCATCATACCTTCTGCTGTTCTCCACCAAAAGCCTCTGATGATACTAACGCTTTGCATTACTATCTCTGGAAACATTGTCCTCTTTTTGCCCCAGTGACTGTTTAAAGTAGCTCCTTATCTATAGAACAGATAAACAAAACAGGTAACGTTGAAAGTCATGGAGAAATGATGGGATAAGGCAGCAAGGTTGCCTTAATTTTTATTACCCACTGAAAGTGCCTTTCACATGTCCAAGGTATCCCTAATGGTTTTATGTTTCAAATAAACAGTTAAAATGCCTACATCTGAAGATTCTGTCGAGTCATAACTCCATAGTTCAGGAAGGATTTTGAGAAATTGCAGAGGAGTCAGAAGAAGCTTCTTAATATGGCTTGGGTTCTCATGTACATGACCTATTGGGAAAGGCTGAGGGTTTTACATATTCTGGTGGAGTAGTTGGGAAACAGAGATCCGGGCGCAGCCTACAGCTACTTTAATACCATGATAAACATGGAGCTGTTCTTGGTACTGACAAATAATATGGCAAAGAGAAAGAGTCATATCTTGCATTTTGGAGTCTCAGTGAGTGCTGTGGATATGTAATGTTTCCCAAAAACCATGGGATCTTTGTCCTTGGAGATTTTCAAGGCAGGGAGGTAAAGACACGGCTATCCTGACCAAGTGTTGGCAACAATCCCACTCTGAAGGGGATATTGTACTAGGGGACATCCAGGTGCTTTCAGATGGCATTTGGGTGATCAGTGAAATATCCTCCAGTTTTTATCTGGATTTTTGTTGTGTTTTTTTTTCCCTAGAGATTAATTTTTTTCTCATTTTAAAATTATTTGCTGTGACAAAGTGAGGATACTCTTTCTAGGTTTCCTCTTGTCCAAGACTGAATTAAATCTGCATGAGTGTTCCTTACCTTTAAGACCTACCACACAAGTTAAACTCTTATTTGTCTTACAAACATTCTTTCTCATTTTCCCCTTTCCTCATGAGGAAAGATTGTTTCCAAATGCTGATGAAAGCCTACTTTGAATAGGAAAGAGGTAGAAGCAAATTCTTCTCTCTAGAGGGTTCTTAGGGTAGAAAACTCACTAGAAGAATATCGGAGGATAGTTTTTGCTGACATATAGTGCTGTGCCTGTAAAACTGGAGACATGGTGTATATCCACAGTAAAAACTGTAGATCCAGCTAGGCCTAAATTTATAGCAGAAGTCATTTGAAAGGACTGGTAGAACTGTTTGTGTAAAACCAGCTTGAAAGGCCTAGCAAGCATGGTTCTTATGAGTATCTGGAACTTATTTTTCTCTATGCCATTTCTTTTTTTTTAAAGATCCTTACTAATTGAGAGAATTTCAGTTTGATTTAGTATGTATATTTAAAATTATGATAATCTGCTAGAGCACAGAAAGCTTAATGTTATTAATGTTAGATGGGATGTAAGTGGAAGCAGGATAGCTAGGACCTTGATGTCAGTCCTATCCTTAGTCAATCAAGATTAGCTTTAATGGCTTTTCACATGACTGCTGATATTGTTGTAAGTAGATGAGCTAAAAAAAGAGGAGAAAGAAGGTAAATATTACAAGCAAATTTTGAAATTATATAGTTTAAATGAAAAATCAAAGCACAAAAGAGCTTGATCATAATTTGGTGTATTTACTTATATATATTTAGATTTTTTTCCTATGAGATAGGTCATTTGCATTTACACTACAGTTATATGAGAAGTTTGCAAAATTTAATAAAAACGTTTTGATTGTTTATTCAATACTCTCAGTGATGAAAATGTACTGATATTCTCACAAACAAAATAACGGATGCATATTTCTTCAGTAAGACCTTATTTCTCACTATTATGCAAGAACTAGAGACATGCAGAATTTCTCTTTTGATACTGCCCATTTTAATGTAATGCTCATTCTTGCATTACAGAAGAAGAGACAGAACAGGTCTTTAGGAGCAAACAGTTAAAAAAAAGAAATATACCTCCATCTCCTCAAATATAAACATATACGAGTAATAAACACACATGAATATATATACATATATAAATAATGTGTATAGAAAGTAAGTGAAAATCTTCCAGTCTCATTCATTTCTTACAGTTTTTTGTCAGATAGCTACTTAAAAATAAATCTTTATTTATGCACAGAGTGTGAATGCAACTCTGATATTGATGGTCTTGTACCAAATGAAGTGAAGATGATATTAATATTGAAGGGAACAGAACACTCTATACCTTACCCATCACATCTCCCCTTATAAAACTGTATCCACTACTGGGATATTGTTTAATTTTTGTTTGTGGCTTAGGACCCCTTGCTTAATAGGTCAAAACTGTCCCAGAGGATTTTGACTTCTAATTTGAGATAAAGAGAAATTTCAAAGGTTATGAATAAGGAAGAAGGAAAAACATTAAGGACAATAAAAGTCATAGCAAATGTATGAATAATTTCTTTGTTTCTAAAGGATCTTAAAGGGTTTATAAAACCCGTTATTTCTACACACATTTGACATTATCTTAAATTACTGCAGCTGTGCTCAAGTACAGCTTTAGACTAATACAAAATTGTTTAGCTCTGAGAAATATAATTTTCCTAAGATATTTCCTCTTTGGATAAAATCATTTGCACTTAACATATCTGATTATCTTGATATTCAATAAAATAGAACTGTCATAGACTGGTTAAGCCTAAATCTGAGTTGTTTTTCTATGGCACTAATCTAAAAACTGCATTACGTGAACTGGCACAAGACTCAACCCTTTGCCTTGTGATACTTGTGTAAGTGTACTCTAACAAGTAATACAACAAATAAAAACAAACTGTGAAAAAACACCCCACCAAACAACCAGTCTAAAGGGCTTTTTCTTTGCTAGTAATTTCTCACAAAACAAGAATTTTGCTTCTCTTTCCATTTTGCAAAGCAGTTACTTGCACAGCTTGCACAAATCTCAGAACATTGGAAGCATAGTTTGGCCTTTATGCAGAAGATGTGTAACAAGATACCAAGCAAGGCATTTCATCTGAATTCCAAGGCAGTAAATTTTTTATACTTCTTCACTTATGAAGATTTTGGCTTGTATGTAATCATTTTATGCTTAGAGTATAGATTATTTTCTAAACAAATACTTATAGAAAACTATACAAAAATAAGGAACTATCAGTCTTAACAGAAGCAATTCTGACAAACAATTATTTTCATTTTAGCACTAACAATTATGTAAATGTGTCTGGAACAGCAATGGGCACCTTAATTATGACACCTAATTATACCAATTTATTTATACACCTCCTTGAACAACAACATTTTATTTATAACTCTCCCACTCATTCAAAGACAAGAAAAAATAAAGTGGAATTTCATAGATGGTTGCTTTATCATTGAAACATAAACACAACTTGAACTATTTGAACTTGAACCTTCATATGTACAGTATGTCCACAATGTGTTATGTTCTTTTTTGTTTTCCACCTTTCAAAGTAAGATAACTTTTTATATCTCAGTATATAAGAGAAACACTCTTTCATTCCTGGTAGAAGTCCTTCAAATATGCAACATATTTGGAAAATGCAACCCAAAATACCTACATTCTTTTATTTTTAAAATTTTTTCACAATCTTCTTGCTAAAAGTTACAGAGTCATCAAGACTTAGGAAAAGACCTGTATGATCACCATGTCTAACCATAAATCTAACACCGCTGAGTCCATCACTAAACCATGTCCCTACGTGCTAATTTACATACCTTTTAAATACCTCTAGGGATGGTAACACCACCAATTCTCTGGAAAACCTGTTCCCATGCTGGACAGCCCTTTCAGTGAAGAAATTTTTCCTAATATCACATCTAAACTTCCCCTGGTGCAACTTGAGGCCTTTCCTTCTTCTTACTTGGAAAAAGAGACCAGGCTCCACTATACCCTCCTTTCAGGCAATTGTAGAGAGTGATAAGGTCTCCCCTGAACCTCCTTTTCTTCTGTCTGATCAAGCCCAGCTTCCTCAGCTGCTCCTCACAGGGCTTGTGCTCCAGACCCTATATATGTCCATTCCCTGGACATGCTCCAACATCTCAATGTCTCTCCTGTCTTTCCATACTATTTTCGATACAGTCCAGGATGTCATTGGCCTTCTTGGCCACCTGGGCACACACTGGATCATGTTCAACCACTGCTGACCAGCACCCCCAGGTCCTTTTCTGCTGGGCAATTTTCCAGGCACTCTGTCCACTCAGTGGCACTGCCTGGGGTTGTTTTGGCTAAAGTGTAGGACCTGGCACTTGGACTTGTTGAACTTCTTACAAATGGCCTCAGCCCATCAATCCAGGCTGTCCAGATCCCTCTGTAGAGCCTTCTTACCCTCCAGCAAATCAACACTCCTGCCCAACATGGTGTCAGCTGCAAACTTACTGAGGGGGCACTCCATTCCCTCATCCAGATCATTGATAAAGATGTGAAAGGGGACAGGCCTCAACACTGAGCTCTGAAGGACATGCCTTGTGACCAGCTGTCAGCTGGATGTAACTCCATTCACCACCCCTCTCAGGGCCTGGCCATTCAGGCAGTTCTTTACACATCTGTCCAAGCCAGGATCTGCCAGTTTCTCCAGGAGAATGCTGAGGGTAACAATGGCAAAGGCTTTATTAAAGTCGAGGTAGAAAATGCCCACAGCCTTTCTCTCATCCTGTAAATGGATCACCATATCATAGAAGGAGAGTACTGCAGTATACATGAAACCAAGAGTTATAAAAATATTTTATGGAGTGTAAGATCTCAATTCTCTACTTGAAAAAAATCTTGCAATCTTCCTTCTGGATTATTATAATTTATCCTTTTCAAGAAAATAAGGTTTTTCTGTGGACAAACAGGACAATTCTATGTAAATTATCATGACCAGAGTAATTGCTTAGGATTTGCTTAAGACTGGGTTAATGCAGTTAATAAATAATAGAAATAATGAATCAGTGAGAGCATCTCAGCTTTCCAGCTAGGCTGTACCGTCTATCAAATAAAGTATTACAGAAAGTGTCTGTATGTCCCTGAGTCTTTCCATCACTGAGTTATCTGTATGGCCTTGGGGTCGAGCACAGAGAGCTACTTGAACAGAGATGTTGCTGGGGAGGAACACTTATAAGTGGATATGCTTTATTGTGCTGTGTTTTTAATTTTTTTTTTCCCTGCTGTAGTCTGAGAAACAAGATTTTACAACTGTTTTTTTAGAACTCATAGAATCATAGAATATCCAGAGATAGAAAGCACTCACAAGTACCGAGTTCAACTCCCTGTTTCAAATATGAAAGACTGCTCTGTTGGATACAGCTGATGTCAGTTTCTCTCCCAGAGGACAGAGCCTCAGGCACTGGCTAGCACTTGGCTGACAAGGCAGCACTATTATGTAATTCCCACAACATATTCTAAAGAGATTGTCGATCTTCCCTCTTATTATTCCCATTTAAATTCTCTGAAACATTTCTTGTCCAAGCTCAGTGACTGCCATTGAGTCCTTAGGTTAATTTCCTCACTGTTTTCTATCCAAGGAAACAGTGATAATTATGTGGATTGTTTAGGATTGGAGTTTTAGGGGGAGGGATTTGTTTGTACTTTAAAACTGATTCAACATGTGGTGCAATTTTTGATAATACAATTTTTAAATTCATTTATTTGTTAAAGCAAACCTAATTTCTGGGTCCCCAGAAGAATCCTGATATATAGATCTTCCATTTGCAGGCATTTGTTGCGCCCTAATCTCACGCATTTTTGTTTCCTGACAATGAACTCAGTGTATCTTTATAACCCTCTTTCAAGTTATTCTGTAAGATGTCCCAGCCATGTTGTTATTTAAAAATTATAGTTCAGGATGCTGCCATTATCCCTAAGATACCTAGTGTAGAATGAATCACACAGCCAAAGATTTATATTTTCAGTAAACATGACTGGCACCACTCTTTCTAAAATTTCAACTGTACATTTAATATGACTAATAGCTTCTGGTTCCCAAACTTGATATATTTCTTCCTTTACTTGCAATTAAAGTTATATTTTCAGGCACAAGAGTTCAAAATTACTTCACCAGCAAGTGAGATCACTAAATCTGGATAAAATAGAGATGACAAAATTCTACTAGGAGTCGGAGGGAATTAAACAGATTAAGGAAGTGGAACAAGACTGAGAACAAATTTGACAAAGTCTGATAAGGACAGAAGCCTTCTACTTTTTTTCACCTTTCTACTCATCATCTCTCATTTCTCTCACCTTTTTGTGCTAGAGCTTTGTTTTTCAGCAAAACAAACCATACACTTTTCGCAGTGTAGGTATGTACACTTTTCACAAGGAATCGCTTGAGAAGCTCAGGAGAGAAATTCACTTCAGACTAGTGACTTTAACATTTATAAGAGAGTAGGATCCAGAAAAAAATCACTGTGTCCTAACTTAAGCTCTGAGTTCAGATGAGAGCCTGAAGATTAGAAGCCAGCACAGTTTGAATGGGAACATCACAGTCAAGAGACCTTGAAGTCAGGAAAGTTCTTGATCTAAACCTTTAATATGAGGAATGCAGGAATGGACAGTAAATGAGTACTTTACTTAAAAACTACAGGAAGCAGTACTATACTAAGAAGACTAGTAGCTGGATCATGGTTCATTTTCATAAGAAATATGTACAGTATATTCATGAGAGTTCTCAGTGGGGCTTATTCTAAAATGGAAGCACATGGTTGATACCTTCCCTTTTGGCAGATTTGTTTTCAAATTGGTATCAGTAATTTGAATCCATGGAAAGAATAATGTCTAGGTAAATAATGGAGCTGAGACTGAGATTACTGAGTTTGGAGCCCTAGAACAACAGAATATTTCTGATGACTCTCAGCTGGATGGTGGTATTTTCCCACATAAGTGCTGTAAAGATACGTAAAAGAATTGCAGAGCCTTTCAAAGCTCTAAACAACTTGCTTTCTGCATGTCATTAAGGGTGCTGGGGATATCTACCATGCATCTGTTCACAGGTATGCACAGGCTTCCCTGAGATAGCTTTATATCCTGTAGCCCGTGACTCTATAGTCTTGAATTCATAGCAGTGTGAACTTCAGCTTCCAAGAACCTGTCAGTCTTCTGCTGGGCCTGTGCTGCCTGCTATAACACCTGAACTGTTTTGGTTCATGAGCTAGTTGAAGGATGCCCACATAAGATGCAATTCTATGCACCTGGATGGCAGTGAACATCCCTCACTTTGTAGATGCAGTGCAGATCGAAGTATAAAATGCCCCATATGGGTACAGGGTAACATTCATAAGTAGAACTGTACCATCTGCCTACAAGTTTGCACTGTTTCTTTCCAGTGAACAGAAGCACTATTACATCTGCCTTGTGAAACCGCTTGTAGTTGCTCAATGGCTGCTCAGTTAATAAATCCATAAAACTGCTTATCCCAGTCCTTGCACAGCAGAGATGTAGAAAGAGGGAGGAATGCTGGGGACATGGTAGTCTAGATGTCTTGGCTCTTACTTGCTCAGAACCACTGTGATATCATACACTCTACAAGAACAGCAGGTTTTGAGGTTTGTAACAGAGCAGGTATATTTTGTTTGTTTATTTTTACACCATCAAGAAGTTGTTATGTTAAACATGGTTTATAATTTAAATATGGCCTGCTTGGAGGGAGATATATAAAACAGTCAAGCAACTTCCTATGATTAGTGGAACTAGAGGAAAATATTTTAAATGTCCAGTTCACTCAGAATCTCCCACTGATGTCTAACAACAGAATGCATTAAAAACATGACAACTGCATCCTGTAATTTTTGGTACAGCACTCAGATTATCAGAATTATCATCAGGTGGGGTTTAGAGTGGACACAGTTTCAAGAGAAAATGGGTGTTCAAGTCCCTTTAAGTAGCTTTGGAAATTTCAGTCATGCAGTCAAGCCTTATATCTTTTGAGTTTATTCACTTCATTGATCTGAAGAGGAAAAGACAAATAAAAACAAAACCAGCACCTCCAGTTAAGGAATTTCTTCAACAAGGAATTTTTAAATGTGCACTCATTTGGCAGCAGCCTGATTGTAAGATGATTATACAGTGTATGAATGTTTATTGCCTGACTTTAAGATGCACAATGTAAGATTAACAATTATAGTGGTTTTTTTTCCTGCAAATTCTGTATTTCTGCTATTGTGTTTGCAGAATACAGCTAGATAATAATTGATTCTGTGACAGGGATTGGCTAATTTGCCAACAGTATAGTATAAAACACATTTATACAGTCAATTACACCCAAGTGCATGGCCTATTTGCTTTATAATTTCATAAACTTGCCAGCAATTTAAATA
Source organism: Toxostoma redivivum (assembly GCA_013397375.1). Lineage (NCBI taxonomy): Eukaryota > Metazoa > Chordata > Aves > Passeriformes > Mimidae > Toxostoma > Toxostoma redivivum. Next base: position 821,656 of record VXBI01011031.1, read on the forward strand.
AAAAAGTTCCATTAAATTATCATATCATGTGATAGAATGATATTGCCAAGTATATTAAACCATGTGTGTTCAGCCAGAATTAATTAAATAGTATTACTTTTTTCTTATTAACACTTTGAACCTATCCTTCCTACTCAGTACTAGAAATAGAAGCCTATTAGTGAACAAAGTAAACTTAAGGGCAAAGTTCAAACATTTTCCTGAGGGTGCTTCATTAAAATTCCTCGTTCTTTTGTTTAAACATTTGCTTATGCTAAATGTACTTGTATTGTGAAAATATTTTATGTTCTTAGATATGAATACTGAAGAACTTTAAAGGTAATATTTAATAAAAAATATTCAGACATTTGGGGCAGATCTGATCTTACTTTTATCGTCCAACTTTGTTCTAAACTTCATTCCCTACTTATCCTTTGTCATGTTTTGATAGTCTTATGAGATAAAAAGTCATTTTAATGGTTCAGCATGAACATTATCCAAAATCTCCTCATCTCCCCCTGTCAAACAGTAAAATAAATAGGAAATACCTGTTTTATATGAAATATATTAACATGATGGCTTAGGGGACTTTCTTATTTGAAGAAGGTGACAATGGACAGTGAGAATTAACATTTCCACATAATTTTAATACAAATTGACCTGCTGAGTTATAAAACAAAATTTTCTCAATAATCTGCTCTGTGTACATGCAAACATGCCTTCTCTCCCTTTCTCCATGTCTCTCTCTGTCTCTTTCTCTCTCTTTCTCTCATATTAGGTATTGGAATATCAGGCACTGTCTGAGATCTCTTAGTTTTAAAACACAGGGGATCCTTTTAGGGAAAGCTTTATCATCTTATTTTTAAAAGACTTTTAGAAAACCCCAAATTTAAAAAGTACAGCTTTGTAATTACTGCCATGTATTTAGTTTAATAAGATAGTATGTTTGAAAGTGGATAAGCATATCTTTAACAGCAGTCTACCAGGAATCAGCAGAAATAATTACACTCAAGATTTAATTATGTCAGACAAGAGTATCTATCCTGAATTACAGTGTCGGCAGTAGAAGCTGGCATTGCTGTATGTTCAAGCCAGCTCTCTGTATATTTCTGTTAAACAAAGTCTTAGCTATTTTGCTGTGACTGACTTCAAATTAATGTAATTGAACATATCAAAACAATAAAATAATTATGGATGATAAAAAAGTGGAATATGAACAAAAACTTTTGAAATAATTGGGGTTGGCCTTTCTCTTACATGCAAGACATCAGAAACATGTTAATGTGGGAGCAATATTATATGACTGTATAAAAGAGAGATGTTTATGTGTAAGAGTCTCTACCTTCTCTTAAGAGGAGCTTCAGAAATTATGTAGAATTATTTTGACTGCAATGTTGTTGATTTTCTAATTTTTAAGGCAGGCTTTCATTAGTCTCCACACTATGCAGGGTACTATAGTTTGTGTTGCAGCCTAACCAAAATACGAAGTTTTTGATTAATTAAGCAAGTGGTGTTATTGAGCAAAGCAACGCTATAATCTGAGTAAATATTACACAGTATTATTAAACAAGCTTAAAAAAGAAGGAAAAAAGAATTGTACTAGACTTAATTAAGGCTTCAAGTAAAGCTAGCTTTTATTGGCAATTTTTTTGTTGCAACAAGAAAACTAAAAATTAAGAGGATGGTTGGCAGCAATATTGATATGCTAATGGATAAACATGCTAATTTAGAAAAAAACTAATCAGCAAAGACATTACTAATGGAAATGTACTGGAAAATGACTAATGCTGTATGCAGACCTGGTATCTCCCAAATTAAGAAGAACTCATTTTGCGTTTATAATTGTAAGTTGGAAGCTAAGCCTTGATCTTCTGTCTGCTTTGCTTTGGTTAATATTCAAAGATATTTCAGATGACCTGTCCTGGTACCATGACACCTGTTCAGCTTCTCTATAATTATGCTGCTGAAATTACATGTTCTGTTTATTGAAAGGAGAGCTAAAAGTCTTACATTTTTTTCTATCTAATTTACCAGAAACTTTCTCTAGACAGAGACCCTTCAAATTAAAGAGTATGTGTGAGTCTGGTCTTCTAACTGAGGTGTGGCAGAAGATCTCTGATTATCAGTATTAGATGTCCACTGTCTTGAGAATTGAAAGATTAATGATACACTTAGGCACTAGAGTAGGACTTTTAGAACACTTAGTGTTGGCTCTGCTTTTTTTACACCATGATCAATGGCTTTGCTTGCATCTGAGTTAAACCAGTTCTGAGTCTTTTCTCTCATTCCGCTATCACTTGTATGCCTTTTCATCTTTTTTTTTCCTCTGAGATGGCTGTTGCAAATACTTTTTTGAAGGATACACACCCTCTTTCTAATTTTAGTCTGTATTTTGAGTGTACACCTGTAAAACAGATTATTTTATCAACAGCTCATATTATGAAAGATTTCTGAGGTGTTTTTAATAATTTAATAATCTTTTCTGACTGGAAACTGTCATTCAAAGATATCAATTAAGGAATTAAATAACAAACATTGTTTTGAAACAGTTTTCAGAATTTTCTAGTGTGCTGGGGAGGTATGGAGGACAAAACTTCAGTGCTTAGAGTTGTATAGTCTGTGAGGTTGAAACTGATTGAAGGTTGGAAACAGTTCAGTTTAATGGGGAGGTGGAGCTCGAAGATCTGCGTTACCATGAGCTCAAGATCCAAGGGAACATTTGCATATGTACTTCTCAAACCACTTTGAACTGTTTTCATGTAGTGCTCATGTATTTTTCTTATATCCTATACATTTGAAAGAAACAGAAGCAGTGGGATAAACTGGGATTAAGAGATAAAATATATTATGTTTTCAACGGTACAGATGTACATAAATTTATTCAGATTAATACCTTATTTTAAAGCATATTCATTTTTTCAGAGTGCTGTTACATGAAGATCATAGACAACAGGCTCTTAAATTGAAAACCACTTATCTTCGGGTGATATGGACGTATTGCATAGAGATAAATAATTTCAAATCAATTTAAATCAGTCAGTCTGCCTCATAACAAAATGCAAGATCAGAAGACCTATTGACACTGGAAAATTGCTCAAGTCTAATGTTTATAGAATATATTTAAGAAGATCTAAATCCCCAAGAATTTTTTTAAGTTAAAAGAATTCTAAAAGAATTTCATGTCCTAATAATTTCCAGGATTCCATGTTTTGTGTCCTGTCAAATAAAAAATCAAGTAGTATCACTTCCTTGGCTCTGATTGAATGTGTAGTAAATTGTCATGATTCTTTTTTTTAGGATAAGTGAAAATATCTATGAAATTGATCTTTTAGTCAGATCGGCACAGGACTAAATAAAACTGAGTTCTACAAGACTATTGCAGATGAGGGAGATTTACTCAATCCTTTATGATTAACCTATTAACAGCAATACTTTAGCCCTAAGAACAAATGGTTCATTCACTTTGGATTGGCATGGCATTTGAACAGAGAAAGACAATTTCAGGACAATTTTAATTAGAGAGTACTTGAGGCTAAATATTAAAGTTTACATAGTTCAGAATATTAACTGAAAATAAGAAATTTTTATTGAGTGCAGAAAAATTCTTGCCCCCCACGGATCAAAGCACACAACATAACAAAACTGTTCACTGGTGCCTCAACATTTAGAATTTTTTTTCACTTATTTACCAGTTAAAATAAATTGGAGAAGAAATAAACATCAAGAAATTTATTTTCAATAAATAAATTACATCAAAAAAGCAAGTAAAGTAGGAAGAATTATTGTTATTGTCAGTAAAATTTTAAATTAAAAAATACTACTGTTATAGTGATTTTAGAATGCCCTTGTATGATGCAATGAATATACTTCATCATCCTCAGTTGAATGATAGTACCCAGAATGGACCATCTTTCTGAGGTTACATGTTTCTAACTGACACAACTGAAACTTTATCAATAAATGTGCTCACACACATGCAGTATGTTAAATATGTGGGATAAATCACTCATTTCATATGCTTATTTCTTTCATCACCAAATTGATTTGTTTCATTCAGGATATTCCATCAAAGAGTTTTTTAGCAGAAGATAAATCAAACTTTTATCTGGCACATAATTATCAGCAAATGGGGCCTGGAGACGCACCATTACGTACATTTGGAGATTTTAATCTGAAGTAACTCTATTCTTGTCCTAGGAACTAAACACACTTTAGCAGCTGGAGAAAATTAGGTGAACTCCTGAAGCTCAACTTCTGGTTTCATCCAGAAATAATCTGTATCATCCGATCTCAGGCTATTTCATGGCTCAGAAAAATACAGACTGGAAAAAGACAAATATACTGCCTTATTTTTGGCTGGGACAATACTGTGTCTTAGATTTACTGTAAGAATAATGTTGATAATGCATTGTTGTTTAGTTGTTGCTAACTAGGGCTTAGTCTAAGTCAAGGACCTTCAATTTTTCCATGTTTTCCCAGTGTAGAGGTGTACAAGAAGCCAGGACAGCTAACCTAAACTGGCCAAAGGGATATTCAGTGCCATAGAATGTCATGTCCAGTATATAAACTGGGAGATGTTGGCCAAAAGGTGTAGATCACTGCTTAGACACAGGCTGGACATCTGTCAGCAGGGGGTGAGTAACTCTAGTGGACATCAGTTGTTTGTCTCAGGTTTTCTTCTTCTTCTCTCTCCTTTTCATTATTACTCTTATTACTGATATTATTAGTATCATTATTATTGATATATTATATTTTGTTTCAATTATCAAACTGTATTTATCTTAACCCACAAGATTTACTTTTTCCAGATTTTCCTCCCCATCAGGGAGGGGATGGGAATTGGACAGGGGAAATGGGTCAGGGGGAGAAGGGGAGAGCTCTATCAGCAAGTGTGTGGCCAATAGGTCAAAAAAATTATCCTTCTCTGTTCAGCACTTCTGACATTACTTCTGAAATATTATGTCTGTTTCCTTCAGCATAAGAAAGGTGTTGATTTGCTGAAGTGAGTGAGATTGAGATGGTACATGATGAATGAGAAAAGTATGAAAAACCCTAGGTTTATTCTGGATTGAGAAGAGAAGGCTGAGGAGAAATCTTACTGCTTTCTGACTCTGCTGTTTGGTTGTAGAGAATACAGAATCAGTCTCTTTCACAGAATTTTGGGATAAAAGATAACACACAGGACTTGAAAAGGCAGAAATTCCAACTCAAAATTTAAAACTTTTTTCTGACTGAAAGTGGACAGTCATTGGGTCAGGTTTCTCAGAAAGATTTGGGATCTTTATTTTTTGATATTTTAAAAACTTGACTGGAAAAAAACTCATTACTAATCTGATCTAAATGGCCCTGCTCCAAGTAAGGTGTTAGACCTCCAAAAAGCTCTTTAAAATCTTAATTATTTTAAAGTTCCTTGAGTTTTGGTAAGTAGGGAACAGTCAGATCACATGTTTCAAAAGTCTGTTCCTGTTTTGAAGTGAAATTTTACTGTAAATGCCTCCAGACTCGTGTAACATTTTTCTAGTGAGTTACCCTTGATTTATTCTAACATTATGGTGTTATGATACTATAGTGTATTCCCTAAATTCTGGTTAGTTATTGTTAGGTTGGTGTTACTGCAGGTCAGTTGATTCAGTACTAGGTGTTCCTTAATGAACATTAGATTTGGCAATACTGGATGTATATAAATACTAAAGTTTCTTGGTGTAATTTGACTTAGTTCTACAAAGCTCGTTTAACAAGATAGCATCTACATGACACCCACTTCTGATAGGCAATGGTCACTTTTCACTTTAAATGTTCAAAGATGTTTACAGAAATGGAGTGCTCATTCAAAATACAAATCTCATCAGCAATATAATTGCAGAATTATTGTTAAAGTCCACTTCCTTCCTGCAAGTTTTGTTGGTAGTATAAAAGAAAGGATTGAGCATGAATGGAACCAAATGATTGCCAAAGGCTTGTTCAACCCAGTTGGAGATAATGAGCCTTAGTGTATTTAAAAGTGCTTATAAAGAATTAAATATGAGTCCCAAAAATTCATACTCATCTCTCTGTTGTATTCTGAAGACAGAGAACAATTTTACTCCCACTGTACGCATAGGGGTGTATTTTCGTTGTTGGTATCAATGCATTCCACCTTTGGCTTTAAATAAGCTGAAGACATCAACACCAAGATGCGTGATGCCATTGATTCACTGGAGGGAAGAGAAACCATCCAGAGGGACCTTCACAGTCTTGAGAGGAAGGCCAGTGTGAACCTCGTGAAGTTCAACAATGCCAAGTGCCAGGTCCTGCATGTGGGTCAGGGCTATCTCAGGCACAGAGACAAAAAGGGTCCACAGAGACCTTAAAGCAGTACCTAAAGGAGACCTGCAAAAGAACTAGAGGTGGACTTCTTGCAACAGCATGAAGTGATAGGAGAATGGAAACACAAAGAGAGCAGAGTTAGGTTAGATATTAGAAATAAATAGTTTACTATGAGGATGTTGCGGCAATGGATAGTTTGTCCAGAGAAGCTGTGAATGCTACATCACAGGAAGGCCAGGCTGGATGTGGCTTTTAGCAACCTGATTGAGTGGAAGATGCCCCTGTGTCCATGGCAGGAAGGTTGGAACCAGGTGATCTTTAAGGTTCCTTCCAATCCAAACCATTCTATGAAATTATCAAAATGTTCATTAGTTTGCACTTGTTCTTCCTGTAGAAATATAAGGATCACTCTCTTTGCAACAGGTTGATGGACTCCATGATCTATTGTGGATCCTTTTGGACTTATTTTTTATTATTTCTAGTGAAATATCTCCTTGTCTTTATCTTATTCTTTCTTAAAAATAGAATAATATAGCACTGAATAATGGGTTAGTACTGCCATTTAAAATGATATTAAGTATAGTTATCGCTCCTCAAAACTGTAATTCTGTAGGTACTTAAACAAAAGAAATACTCTAGACCTTTTTGAGAGATAATTTTTCAGGAAGGTGACACATACATTATTGAAGCATGAGAAATACAAATAGCTTTAAGATATTTATGCTTTTTACAGGCATTCTAACCTTTTTAGAAAATGGCTATAATTTGAAGATATAATGTGAAGGGAGTGTTCTTAATGCTACATTAATTACAAGGGCTTGCTTTCATTCCCTCTCTGCAGACATTTTTGTATTTTTGTATGAAAAGATGCATATAATATTGTGGCAATAATGAGCTTAATGTAACTGCAAGCTATCAGATAAGATTGTATCAAAATTTCAAATACAAATAGCACCAGGTATTGTATGCCTGAATGTCTCTCTTCATATCTCACATATTGAAAACTTTTTCCTTGCCACTAAGTGGCACTGTATTCTTGTTAGTTGATTGTTCAGATAATAATAAAAAACTTTGGGCCAAATTAATTATTGATACAGTCTTACTAAGTCAATGGAATACATGTGAAGTGAATTTGGCCCAGAGTTTTAATGACACCCAATTCTAAATAATTGCTGTACATTTCCATTGTGGAGGCCCAGAAATAAAATAAAAATTGGGTTGTGCTTAATCTTGCAAAGAGCTGGCCCTTTCATTTGGCATTTAACTGTTTCATTATAATTTTTTCCTACTGAATTAGCCCTAGTTAAAAAGATCATCTCATCTATTTCAGTAGAACTGTCAGTTAATTTTGATTTTAAAACGGATGAGATCTGTGATCTTTGAATTAACCCTTATTTTTCATCAATACCACATTTATTAAAAAGTATGTGAGTCCGCTATTGAAAACCTTGTTATACCCTAACAAGATATGTCAAGAACAAAAACTAAAGAAGATTAGGTTTATCGAATGTCACAAGTTACTAGTTTTTTTCCTTACAGTGATAGAAAAGTAAATAGGCTCATGAGAATTTTCAAAACACGGCTTAACACTCTTTATTTCTTTGTCTTATCACTGTGCAGAAAACACAGAAATGTGTTAAAGCGTTGAGACACCATAAACTTTCAAGCAAAACTGCTCATACCTTTCATATAAGACAATCCTTTCCCTCTTAACATTCATTTAAATTGTTGCTTGCTTAGATAGTAAAAGAAAATTACAGTTCTTTTCTTGAATTGTTAGTGAAGAGGTAATTTATTAAACCCTTTATATATGAACTAAGAGACTTGTGTGAGAACAAAAGGTTGTGTTCACATCCAAGAATATCTGTTTCATTGGCTTCATGCAGACCACGAAACGTGTGCATGAGAATGGAAAATGGCACAGGATCTCTGGTGGTGGAAAGTATATCTGCAACCTTTGGAGGACAGACTCCATGAGTTGTCTGGGTCTGGCAAATACTTCCCTTCCAGCTTTCTATTAGACACCCACATTGTTTATTCTTTCCACAATAGAAGTACAAGTATTTCTTTAGGTTCTAGTGCTGCCTTATCAATATGTGGCAGGATATTTAGAGTCAGGGTTTTTTTCTGATAAGACCTATCATTTGTAAAATGGGAGAGATATTACTTCACGGTGTTGGTTCTGTTAAAAAAAACCAGGGGTATTTTTTTTCCTTTATTTCATATAATCCTTGTTTAAGGTTTACCAAATTTCTGAGAAGCCAAAAATCACGGAAACTGTATGAAGGTGGCAAGGCTAATTGGGTGAGACTTTAACCTTTGACCTTTTAGGCCATTTGATATAGTCAAAGGAGAGAAGGTTTGGGGTACACCAATATCATCCTAATTGTACACAATCTTTTGGACTATTAGAAGCAGAAGCAATGGTGATTAAAACTGTTCTTGCAATGTGCATGGAAGACTTTGAAATCTGTCTTACATCGAGTGACCAAACCAGGAACTAGTGGGAATCTTTCAAATGTTGTTCCTTTATTTTATTTTTAATCTGATTTTGAAAACACAAATACATGAAATAAACTCAAATACTAAAATAATTCTTCCCCTGATATGAGAATTTGGAGTACTGTCAAATATTACTTTTGTGTGTTTCTGTTTGGGATGTTGATAATTTGGTTTATTATTAATAAATGTATGAACAACATACACTTGACAAGATGACAGTAGAATATCTTCTAACTACTTCCCTTCTAGCAGTACAGTCTGTTCATATCTGTTCTGGTTTAGCTACCAGTATTAACCAGAATAAACTAATATTCAGACATCTTGGGAAAAAGCAATGTCTTGGAGAACTAGTCTGCTTTCCTCCTGACTTCTAATAAAAACTTGGAAATTGTAAATACAAATTAATATGAACTGTTGTAAATATTAAGAAAATTTTCTGAAAGGGATGTTTTTCTTAAAGGCATGTTTTTAACAACAGATAAAGTTTGGAGCAGCTGACTTGTCTCTTACAGTTCTTATCTTCAGCAGAAAATTTGCAAAATTTTGCAAAATATTTTGCAAAATTTGCAGAATATTTGTTAGATATTACTGTGTGCGATGCCAAATTCTAGCTGAATCCACATGAACAAAGTAACTTTGGAACTTTTATAATTGTGCACAGACTGTGAGAGTCAACACTGGAAGTGGTGTAGTCTTAGCACCATGGTCAACATATTGCGGAGACATGGTCTGATTTATCCCATAAAGTTTGACCATCTCTGTACTGATGCCCATTTTAATATAATTCTTGACAGTGCTCTCTTCATGGATAGCCTCTTGTTTTGTGATGCAGTAACCTGGAGAGACATCCTTAGTTATCCAGGTTGAACCTAGAAGTGCAATAAATCCCATCATGATTCCTAAGTTTACTTACTGGAATGCTTCATGCATGAAGTATCATTGTGCTTTTTCTCTTGCTCAGTACTTTTTCTCATTAGTCTGAGCAACTGCAATCTTATTTCTGCAGAGCACTTATGTACTAGGTATTGCTACCTTGGAGCGCTGACAATGAAATCACTGCATTTTAAGGCCATTAATAAGGTCAGTCTAGCAACTTTTAAGAACTGAACTTAGTTAGTTATTTGCTGACATCTGTGTTCATGAACCAATTGCCATTTAAAGATCCCATCTGACATTTTCAGTTGATAACCATTATGCCATTATGATGAGTCCTGTGAGAAAGTTCTGTAACCACCCTATTTATTAAATTTTTTTCCTTCCCACTTGTTAAAAACTAAAGGCCTTCAGCTTCATTATTTTATAGTTGTAAGGGTTGAGGACAAAAGAAATATTATTCTTTACAGACCATAAATGTACTCTCTTCTTAGTGCTTCTCTTTCCCCTCAGAAAAAACGTCCCCTCATCTGTAGCTTGTTGCAAGATACTATATTTGTTTTGAATCTGTTGACTGGTATACAGAGTATTTCTAATAAGGAATAGAATATAAGGACTTTTGGATTTGGTATAGTCAACACTTTCATACAGGTTACATAGAAATGTTTTAAATGAGGCAAAATTGAATCCAGTGTATTAAATATATTATTTTTAAAATCACACATAAAAATAAAATTATTTTTCATGTATACCTGCATGAAATAAATCATGTTCTAAATTAGTACTTAGTAAAAAGCTATTTCTTCTCATTTGCAGTAGAACTATTAACTCTTTTTCTCTATCATCTTCCAGGAATAAGAACTAAAAAGTGAATAATGTCTACAGTATTTGGCTCATAGCATGTAACAGTAGTAACAATATATATTAAAGAAGCAAAATGTACATTCTCCAATTTATCCAAGAGTTAATCGTTCAGCTCTTTGCCCTCTAATAGGCTTCTGTAATTTCATCTGAACTATTTGGGAACTTAAGAGCACAATTCTGCGGGCAGATGGAAGTCTGGAATGTGAGTATACCACAACTGGGCAAAAAGAAATCTACTGCAAGGTCAGCTGGTGAAAGGGTATAAACATACAAACTCTGATTAATGCAAGATAGAGCATGCCTGTGAGAAGATGATGCCTATGTTTAACCTGTAGTTAGAGATGTTTCTAAAAAAGGAGTCTTAACCAAGCAGTAGCTTCACGTCTCAGATAGAAAGGATAATACAGAATGTGACTTGAGTTTGTTTAGTGACAAAGGGGAAGATGGCACACCACCTTATCTGGAATGCCACAGTTAACGTGTCTCTGCCCTACCACTCATCCCACATTGCGTTCTATGTATGATGTCACTGTTGAGTGCACGCTATGGGCACTATCTCACATCTGCGGTAGAACATGCATTTCTCCTACCTTCATTTGTGGTAACAAGAGTTTTGTAGAGGATTCAGTACTTACTTTCTGAGATTATACATCTCAGAGTGCTGAATCCTGGTTCACACCAAGTTTGTGAAGAGGCTTGGAGCCTTACCCATGATTTACGAAGACTGCAGCCTACGCACACCTACAACTTACCCACATTTAGAGAGATCATAGAAATCTGAGTAGATGGCACAGTAACCTATATATGTAGCACCTGGGGTTTTGCACGTTTTCTCAGGCACTTTTAACTCTGCTTCTGTAGACATTTTTTGCTCTTCTACAGATTGGCTGACCAACATGTGCATACAACTGTGAGATGTGCTTATCGTTTGCATCAAGACCAGTATCTCCCACACACACACACCTACATAACTAGAAATGACCTACATAAATCCTCACATAAGTTGCTTTAAATTGCATGTGTCAAGCTGCAGGTGTTTCTGCACTAGTTAATATAGGCCTTTTTTTCAACAGATCTTTTGGTTTTCCTGATTCTTTCAGTTCAGAAAGCTTGATGTAGTGTCTCTATGATTTTTGGAGAAATTAATGTTTTGTAGTCCACTATTTTTTATGAAAGTTGAGAATGCACCAATTGCTGATGGTGTAGTAGCATGCCTTAATTGTTTTTAAACAAAACTGGGGGCTGATAATCCATGCCAGAAAAGATTTTTTTAGTACTACCTCTCTTAACAGTTTAAAGTACAGAGACAAGAAGTTCAGTGCTGGAATTTCTGTGAAAATGTCTCTAGATCACAGCTCAAAGTGTTTTTTTAATCTCATTTTCTAAAAGGATCTCTTTTATATAGCTAGTTGTTAAAATGATAAGCATTTTATTAGTTCTTTTAATCTTTCATAAACCCCTCTGTTTTCTAAGTGCTCTTTAGTGCCTGTGTAAATGTTGACTGCCTAGGTCTGCCTTTGACTTGCATAGCCTGAGTGGCCACACTAGGTGATAGGTTATGAAAAGGCCTAAAGAATGCAAAAAACACCCTTTTAAGAGCAAAAATCGTTTTTTCAACGCCTGTCTCACTCCCAGGCAATCTTTGTATTCTGTCATTTGAGTTTATCTCAGAGTCCAAAAGGCAAAGAATGAAAAATAACTGTTCAACAGAGTTTTCATTTAAAATTGTGCAGAGACTTATACATAGGAAATAAAGGTAGGAATGACCAAAGTATACTCCACCTTGGACTTGAAAATATTTCAGATAATATCCTTTCAGGTGTGCTGATTAAAAGTAAAAATCCAGCATATTTCAGTTTTGTTCCCTGAGTCTGATCTTGAATACCAATGAATTCTCGTGGTGTATTCAGGTTCACATTATAATACTGATTTTTATCATGGGCTTTAGTGGAGTTGGGAGCAAGACTACAATTGTCTTGAATCAGATAATAACCAAAGAGCTTAAAAGTTAATGCATGTGTTATTTCAAAAGAACATTTCCAGTCATGAATTTTCAGTTTCCTGCTAAACAAACAAAAGAATAACAGCTTGGGCCTAGTGCCCCCCTTTTAAAAATCAATTGGAGCTTGGGCCCTAGAGTCTATTTTAGCAGTTTATATTATTTGAAATATGACAGACAGTAAAATTATCCTTCCTGATGAAACACTCACAAAAAAATTCTTTCAAAGAAAGGGAGAGATGAGAAGGGAACAGGAATTTCTGTGCTTGTTGTGCACTGAAGTGTTTTTTTATTTAAAACACTTTCTTGTTTAGAGGTCAAAAATGTCACTCTATCATTGCCTTGTATATCAAGCAGGAGACCCTTAGACATCTGTCTTCTGATGGACCCTGAGCACAGCTGGAGACATATAGAGCTGTAAATTTGAATGTTCTCCATGAAAAATTTCACTTGTCCTAGTACTTCATCTCCTCTTTCTACCAAAATATTGCATTTTCTCTTCCAATAAAGATGTTTTATAATGGCAATAAGGGGCTGTAACTCTAGAAGGTAGTATTGCTCATATTTTCTTTGTGTCATGCAGCTCCCTCTGCATTATGATAGCATATGTTACCTCTCTGTCATGAGTTATTGGCTAAGTGCAGCACATTTTTATCTATATTTAGAAAACAACTTTCTTCTCTCACAAAAAAACCTATGAGCAATGCTAGGCTGACCATATTGCATAATGGTTTCTGTGCTATGCAAAATAATTGTATGTGGCACTTCCTACTTGGGTTTTGCTTCCTAAATCCTTAGTTGGCAAATATAATGCTCAAGTTCTATAGGCATTTGAGGCATTTTGCCATGCTGTGTTGAAATAACTGTTCAGGCTGTCTTTGTAGATATGAGATCTATAATAAGAAAATTTATTTTCAGTCCATGAGAAAAACTGCTGAGGTCAAATAATACCAGTTCCAGAAAAAATAGAAACATTAATTTCCAGTCACCAACTCCTCCACTCTTCCACAAATACTGAAAAAAGAACTTTCAAAATGGCTCATCCTTGATATTTTTAGAGCAATTTTTGAAATCCCACTCTAAAGAAGTTAAAGAAAGTAGGTAAGGGCATAGTATTGTTTTGCAGCAGTAAAAGTCCTACAAATTCTGAATTTGTGTTCTGTGTTGGATACAATACCAAAACTGGTAAATTTTATGTAGAGTATTATGTATTTTCTAAATATAAGGATTCTGCTCAGACAGTGTATGTGTGTTTGTGTATCATCAGACTATTACTTGAGAAGACTGTAGTCACTTCGAGATTTATTTTTTCTTTCTTCTTAATTTCTAATTAATCTGGAGTATAATATTTAAAATTTGCTGATAGATGAACTTTAAAAACACCCACTGCAATCTCAAAAAGGATGTGAAAGCTGAACTACTGCCTAAAGGTAATACATTTGGAAAGACACTTTAATCTATCCTAATACCAAGATTCTTCCTTGACTGTGTTTCAGAGGTAGTCATTGCACTCTGACTGTGGTTTTAGAAAGTCCTTCCATAAGGATTTTAGGTTTTTTGCCTTCTACAGAGTTATGAGTAAATCAAGGCATCAAGCTCATAGCTTCCTTACAATAGCAAACTTCTTATTGTATCATGAATACACACGTTTTTCTGAACTACTGTTGACTGAGGTGACTGAATCTGAACACGAAACTAAACGCACTGGCTGTGAGTCAAATTGTGTTTATGCAAGCGTGCACTCAGGCACAAGCTTTACATAAGTTTCAGAGTGAAGACACACAGGGAGAAATCTTCCCATTCCATCCTGAATGAAAATTCTAGCTCAAATATCTACCTGGAACATAAATTTACCAGCTTCACTATGTTTAGTGAGTCCATGGCCATACTTTTTGTCCTCTCTGCACATATATTTGTCCTTACAGCTTGTGTCAGAATTGCAACTTTGTGAGGTCCTCTAAGTAGAGAACTTTTTAAAAGTAATTTTGAAGTTGAAAAATGTCATAAATCATATAAATTTAAAGCAAGAAATACAATGCACTTCAGGCAATAATAATTAATTTCAGAGATCTAGAAAACAGAGCAAGGGTTTTTACAACTGGCAAGCAAGGAAAAGATGTTTCTATCTCAACAGTGGGAATTAATAGTAAATTTTCTGGATACAAAGGAAAGTCAAAAGTCTATTCAGAGAGATGATTTAAATATGTAGCTGAAAAGAAGGGTTTTCTTATTTCAAAGTAGATTTCTGGATACAGAGAGAACTAGAAATGGAAAACCTACTGGCTGTTTAATTACAAAACTGAGAAATTAATGGAGATCACAGATATTGCACAGTAAAACAAGGTAGGTTTCTGATTAAGCACACTTGGATTTGAATTAATGGCTGGAAACAAGACAGAAGCAAAAAAACATGAAGCTGTTTCTCACAACCTAAGACTGTATGAAATATAATGCATGTGTGATGCACCTGTAATTTCTAGAAGTAGTGACAGAAATGTAATAGGAAAGCATACTCTCATTCTTTCAGACGACAAGTAAACCAGAGTAATCTTACTTTGTGAGTAGAAACATCATGAAGAACAAAACAGTAACTTTTTTAACAATCTGTTAAGCTTGACTGGTCAAACACAAGACAAAAGTGAAAGCAGGGCTGGACATGATGCAGTGGTATTTAATGAGTTCATGGAGAGATCAGCTTTTAATTCAAGTCCTGACAATATGTCACTGTTAAAACATAAATAATAATAAAAAATTATGTGACCTGGCTTAAATTTAGTAGTAGACTTGATTATTAAGTAGTATTGACTTGTTATTGGTGTATAACATTTACCAACATTTTACTTTGTGTTTTACTGAAACCAAATATGTTTAGTAATGTTCTTAATAGTATTATATATGGCTACTGATTTATAGGTTCCCACTTTTTGTATACATATCATTGACATCAGTAGTTTTCTTGGGGAAAGAATTATCAGGTATTTGGAATTTGATAACCACAAATAATTCTGTATCTACTGAAGAGGCCTTGAAAATGTGACTATTTATAGATTGAACAGACATAGTCCCATTCAAATTCTCAGAGGTTATTTGTAAACATATGGTCTAGTAAAAAAGACATAATTAAGAAAAAAAATCTGACTTCTAAACTTCAGATTTTTTCCATGACCATTAATTGTAATAGATGGGGTTTTTTAGCTATTTAAAATAACTGAAAAACACTTAAATTGTTATAGTCCTTTTTTATGTTTATCCCCTTCCTTTTAATTAGTAGAAATTGTATGATACAAGAATTCTATTTCCATCCTAGCAGAAATGGCTTACAAGCAGGATTATATTCCTGTATTTCTAGGTAGGTTTCCAAGACATATGATAACTTTCAAACCTGATACAGAGACAAATATATTCTTTTTGTTTTGAAGTGATAAAACTCATAAATTTATGTAAAGTGTAATAAAAAGGAAAAATTGTTGCCATTATCATTAAAAGTAGATTTACCAGATTGTGCTGAACCAATTGCTTTTGACAGCCCAGAGGATATTTATATTTTCAGTGAATTTTTTATATCAATTTTTTATCACTAAACTATTTACTCTTGCTGGTTTAGCTAGATTTTGACTCCCTTGATTGTTCATATGGGAAGTAGATGATGACGTTATATTTGATTTTCATTACTCCAGTGAGTGTATACAGTTTGAGATGCTGAGTGTGATGCATTCTATTCATATCATATTACTTTAATTCCCTCTTATCCCTAAGTTTGTATTTTTATATTTTTATTAAAAGGAAAAACCTTCCAAATAGGAAAAAAAAGCATTAAAAAAATTGACATAAATATGAAGAAAGGGAGTCTTAGCTATTAGAAGATGCTTTTTTTGTTCTAATGAATGATATTGTCTTGATCCAACACAAAATCAGTACTCCAAGTTTGTAATAACTGAAATTAAGTTCCTTTGCTAACCAAGCAGACATTCAGAGTAAGAAACTTAAAAGTGGATGCATATGCTAAACAGAATCTGCGCATACTGTAATACATTTTAAGCAGAGATTTTATAGACCTTTTTAACAAATTCTATTTGGCTATATTCCATTTACTGTTTCATTTATTTTCCCCAAAGCTGTTTCTCACACAGAAGAGTCAAGGAAAGATATCTCTATATATAGACACACATACCAAAAATACTTACATAGTCATTCAATCAAAAGCTATAATAGTATCTGTGATTTTAAATGACCAATGCAGCTGATTGGAAGATAAACTTCAAAGGCAATACAACCAGAAGAGCTGTATGACAGCATACAAAACTATTCTCCCAGTTCTGCTGTGGAGAATATGAGAATTTTTTTAAATATCAATTTCACAGGTGATTATATTATCAGTATGTCATCATCATACTAATCATCAGTTCTAACTTCAAAAGTGACCATTGTTGACCAGTGACTTATGATTAAAAAAAATGAGATGAAAGAAAAGCCAGAGCCCCTGAGAGAAAGACATTTTCTTCTGAGCTCAGATAAAACTTTCAACATTCAAAGAAAATTTGGATTTATTGGTTCAGACCCAGGAAAACAACACAGCAATCTGAAAAACAAGTAGTCTTTTCTGAAGGAATTTGGTGGAATTTGCCTGAGGAATACTGTTGGAGAAGGTCTTAGCTGGCGTTTAGAGATGTTTTCATACTATCCTAGCTAGAATAAGGTTGAGTCCTTGTTAATAGCCCCATAATATTGTGAGAGATGGATAGTACGTGTTCTCTAGAAGAAACAGAATATAATTCTCAAGAGCAAACTCCTGCAGCTATTCTATTGTTTGTTAACTTGAATACCCAGAACAATCTATCCAAGCCACACATGCTATGAGCAGTTGCCAATTTCTTTGGAACTCATAATCTGCTTATGTTAAAGGACAAGATATTCTATACATATTTAATGTAGAAGGTCATCAGTGAAGACAGCTCAGAAACCCATACAGAAAGAATAACCTTTTATATACATCTGCGATGATTGAGCGAAACACCAAGACAACTTTAGGAAATATACACATGTGGATAATTCCTTTTGCTGAGACACTTGTGAAACTCATCTTCTGAGGGAGAATGAGGGAGATGAAAATCTGTTTTTAAGGCACTGGAAAAAAGTCCGTGGAAGATAGATGAAGGACTGAGCATAACACCTGAATGAAACAGCAGTGCTTGTTGCAAAAACACTGTCAACATGCAGGAGAAAATCCATGTAAAACAGTATTTATACCCTGTAGGAGCAAATGAGAGTAAAAATTTTGGTGAGATAAATGATTCATGATTCAAGGAATGATATCCCGTGTGTGGGATAGGAGAAGGATTATTTAGCCAGGGACAGTTGTAAGGTTCATTACAGGAAGTCAAGAAAAATAACTCCCAATCTTTTATTCTTTATGTCATGCTCATGATGTTCTCATTCCTGATTTTCAAACATATGCAGGGTACATTACAGTCCTTAAAAACATCACTGTTATTTCTTGAGGGGACTGAAACCTTCCTTCTGCTGTGTCAATAAGAAAGAATTTATGAGAAAATGATACTGTCTGCTAACAAAATTAATCCAGTCCCTTCAGGACTGAGTAGAACTGAAGCAATCCTTTACAATTATCCAAGGTCTTTGCAATACTACTGGACAGTATGAAGTCCAATAAAATGAGAAGATAATCTAAGATCTACAGACTGGACAGGTGGAGTGCAGGATTAATCCACATGGATTTTAAGAACATACCTATTTCTGTACTGGTGTCAATCATCCAGCAATAATAAAATGTGAATATTCAGAAAGGAAGTCTGATGGGCTGAGTGTCCTCTACTGCTTTACAAAAGGGAAAAATGGTGACAGAAGAGAGCAAAATCCTCTTTACTTAATGTGGACCTCTGTCTCTGGTGTGCAAGTCCTTCGTGTCCAAAGATAATTAGCACTTTATAATGCTAATTATTATAATTATGTCTGAGAAAAAAATCATTAAGGGGTAGGGCTGTTCAATGATTTTCAATTGCCCCCTCTATTAAAAAATAAGGTCATTGTTTGATTAGCTAGTTTTAGAAGCTAGAAGATGGAAACTGTTACAGAAATTCCTTTGATTGTTTATTTTCTCATCTAAGATATTTGTTAAATACTTTAATAAGAAAAAAATAAAACAATATGACAGTCATAAAACATGACTGTCATAAAATTACCTCAAAATTTCTGGCTACATGCTACCAATATATATAATAAAAAAGGTATTTATTTTTATAATTTTTTGGCATAAGAAAGTGAATCCAGTACTGAAAGTAGCTAAGAGGAGTCACCTTATAACTTATTCTGTCATGTATTTATTAGAAATACCAAGGGTAATAGCTGAAAATTGAAAAACATACGTTGTAGAACATTAGTAGGAAATTTACATTTGGACCAAAAGTAAAAACTTTAAACTGGAACATTTTGCTGGGAGTGAAAACAACCTACTGAATGGAAGTTTTTGGTTTTTCTCCCCCTTAGTCAGCTTAAAATTTGTATAAGTATAGTTTTGTTGTTGAAAACCTTAAGTTTCAAATTTCATTTTTAGCTGCACTTTCAAAGCACTTGGGAATTAAAATTATGACCGGTACTTAAACTGTGAGTGATGTCATGTATTACATTTGTTCCTGAATATAGTGAATTCTGTTCACTGCAAACCTAGAAAGATAGTTTGCCATGAATTCATTTGGTTTAGTTTTATTGCTGAGCAGGGTGCCAAGCTGGGGGCTATTTTCCCAGCAATATACAGAGATATGAGAGGAGGAAGATAGGCTGAGTAGGCTGCACTACAAATGGAACAAAAGGTGTGTTGATTTTAAAATACAGAATAGATGACTTCTAGAAGACAAAAATCTTAGTTGTAAATTCAGAAAGTGAAATTAGTTTTAAGATACCTTTACAACACAGTCTAATCAGGTAGACATAGGGGCTAAAAGGAGTATATTTCACTATTTTTACAAAATCAGATTTTAGAATGAAACTAAAATTAGAATATTACACTTAAATCTAGCTTCTGTTCCTGATGAAGCATAATCTTTTCTCTGAATTGGGCTGATATATCATGTCTTAAGTATTTGGGGATAGAGAAGATACGACTTCTGACATATGCCTTAACTAATATTTTGTGACAAAAGTAGTTTAGCCATTTATTATTCCATATACCATAAAAAAAAAAGGCTGATAATTTTCCCACATAAAATTTTGTTGTGAAAACTCAGAAACACCCTGAAGGAATTCTCCAATATTTAGAGAACAAGAACAAACCACTTTTGCAGATTTGCTTTAAAGTGGAACCTAAGCTGAATTGAAATGGTTTTGCACTCTGGATCAGACACATCCTGACAGCTCTAGAGACAGACCAGATATAAAAAAAAAAAAAAAAAATTTCAGGAGGAAAATATTTCCCTCCCAAGGTTGTGAAAAAGAAAGATCCTCACAGATGTCTCCAGATGGAAATTAGCCCTTCACATATAATTTGACATATTAAAAGGAAAAGCTTCCCAGGAGAAAGCAAGATATTTGTTGCATAGAGTGAACTCTTTAAAAAAGGAAAGGCTTGAATGAATTTTGAGATGGCCACTTCACATTTTCAGAAGATTGGGACTGACAAAAGAAGAAATGTAATGAAAAAACCCCACTTATATAAAAAACAATAATCTGTTAAGGATCTTCTAAATACATATGCAGATTTTTTTTCTGATGTAATGACAAAATATGATCCACTGCAGATGTGTGATAATTCTAAAAAATAACAAAAAAACCCCCAAAACCCCAAAAAATCCAAAAAACCAAAACAACACTAGAGAACATTGGCTTAATTATTTCAGAAAACAGTTTAAACAAAGTAAATATTAAATTAATGTATGACAAAAGTGATAAACCTTATATTTTTCTCCCCCCTCTCAGAATTTCTGTTATTATAACTTCAGGCAACCAGCAGAAATTCTACGTTGAAATCCATTTTAGTAAAGCACTCAAGCCTGTTCTTAATTTTGAAAGCCAATGAAAGTAATGGAATTACTTGCCTTCTTAAAGTTAAGCATAGTCACAGGTACTTGTTCCATTCAGAGCAGCATCCCTTCATCCCTAATGAAATTGAAAGAGTCTCTTATGCCTAAAATGAAGATGCTATACCTTTTATTAGTATCTTGAGGTCAAAAGCTGATGTGAATGAATGAGGCAGTCAGGCAATCCAAATTGCCTAGACCTACCACTGATTCCAAGGTGCCTCAATTTTAAACACCAGTAGAATGTAAAAGTAAGGATGTTTTTTAACCTAGCTCTTTTCTTGCTGTCCTTGGCACTTCAGATTTGTCTTTGC
This sequence comes from Toxostoma redivivum, assembly GCA_013397375.1. Lineage (NCBI taxonomy): Eukaryota > Metazoa > Chordata > Aves > Passeriformes > Mimidae > Toxostoma > Toxostoma redivivum. The sequence continues at coordinate 842,520 of VXBI01011031.1, forward strand.
CAGTGACCTTTTTTCACAATGCACTACTCTATGGAAAGATACAAAGACCTCAGCCCAAGCACTCTAGTCATATATATTATCACTTGCCATCACAAAGATATTTGGAAGGCACGAGCTTAAAGTTCACCTAGCTTATCAATGTTGAGTATCTAAATGATTACGAAAAGGCCGTGTTGAGTGGGTCTTGGAGCACTCTGGTGAAGTGGAAGATGTCCTGCCCATGCCAGTGGGATTGGAACTGGGTGATCTTTAAGGTCCTTTCCAACCCAAGCCATTCTATGATTCTGTGATTCTATGATTCTATGATTCTATGACTCTATGATTCTATGATAACTTTCATTCTTTGCATCAAAGAAGAAAGGTGGACAAGATTGATTCCTTTCAGTTAAATTATAGCCATGACAGGGACTAATCTCAGAGTTAAAAAGTGATTAATGAACCACTGGTACTGATGAGACCATGATGAGTAAGCCTGCACCAATATGCAGATTTAGTGCGAGCCTTTTATGTTAATGGTTCAATTAAAAAGTTTATGATAATGTTACCTGTTTTCTTGTGAAGAACTGAAAGGGATTTCTTGATCCAAAGAGCCTAAGGAATTTGTTCCACTATAGACAGATTTTAGCATTCGATCACGGAATCACAGAATGAATGAAATTGGCAGGCACCTCTGGAGGTCATTGTCCAATGTCCCACTCAAGGTGGGTCACATAGAGCCAGTTACCCAGGAGCATTCTAGATGAGTTTTTTAAAAATCTTCTAGGAAGGAGACTCCATAACATCTCTGTAAAACCTGTTGGAGAGTTCAGTCACCTTCACAGTAAAAAAGCATTTCTTTATGTTTATGGAGCCTCTTGTGCTGATATTGAAAAGTGTAGATTTGTCCTGTACATGTCCTCTTCAGGTATCTACATATATATATGTAAGATGCCCCATGAGCCTTCTCTTCACGAGGCTTAATGATTCCAGTTCTCTCAGCCTTGCTTATAAGTGAGGTGTTGCAGTCCCTTAGTCATCCTTGTGACCTTTCATTGAACTTCATAGGATTTTGAACAGTTTCTGTTGATAGAAGTATTGGCACTTCTACATGCCACAAAGGAGAACAAAAAGAGACTTTCAAAAGAAATGTCCCAGTGCTTTGCTGGAAAGTAGTGAACTCCGAGGCATGATTGGAAAGAGCCATTTCACACCTGAACTGAATTCTGGGAAACATATAATTCAGTTATAATTGGCCGTCTTTTATTGAAAATATGACATAGATGACATAACCATGCTATGTTTATAGCCTCTTCTATTTGAGTTGAGGTTTTGACCACTATTCTGATCACCATTACTCAATAAGTAAAGGACTAATAAAAGAGATAAGAACTTCTAATACAGGCAGATGGTAGCTAGAATGTAGAAAATATTGCTTATTAATTTTTATTTCCTTTGCTTCATACAGGGATTCTGCTGTTGCAGGCTGGGTGCCAATAATTCAGAGTGGTGAGACATGGGACTAATACAAAATATGTTCAATTTATAGTTGGGCTAAAATAGAACTAAAGTTGAAAACAAGCAAAGTTGAAGTCAGGCAGTTTCAACTTCATAAACTTCCTTGCACTAGTTTAGAAATATTACTTGTGATGAAGCAAATCTGTTGGTTCTGGTGGGTGTAGAGCCCCCAGTGCAAGCTGTGAGATCTCTAACCCAAAGAATCAATAAATCTTCTAATTGTGTCATGTCATGACTGTGATTTAGACTGCAATATATTCTGTGATTTGTTTAATAAACTTGCAAGCTTAAATACCATGCTTTTGTGGGATGCTCCCCTGGGATTCATCCTTAAGGTTGCCCAAATGTATCTCCTCTTCCAGTGACCCACGTAGGAAGTGACATGAGACATGTGGTAGTTTAATTAGCAAAATGTTGGCATCAGATTAATAAAGAAGAGAATATCCTTTTCTAGAGTTTCTGTTTCATATAAATATCTCTCCCAGAGCTCTGGTTCCATATGGCAATTAGAAGTACTTGTTAACACAGTTGTTTAGGTATGTGAATAATAAAGGTGAATTTTCTCCAAGACTGAAAGAAATAAGGATGGACAGACTTGTTCAGATGGAATCTAAACTCATCAATCCACACATTCATTGATTTTTTAAAAACTCAAACTTATATTGTAAGCTTATAATAGTCTCATTTCTGAGTAGATTTTTAAAATTATAATTACTATTTTTAATTAGTTTTTATTTGTTTTTTCACTGCTAAGGCCTACTTGGAAATAAAAGTCATTATTCCATGAAAAATATTACCATCTCAAAGAAACATTCATATAGGAATGGGAAATTTGATTATCTGCATAAGTTGAGTATAGTTTTTAAATATAGTGAAACACTGGGTACTGAATTGAAAAGATACAAACCCACAAACAATAACTATAGTTCATTCATACAGTTGATTTACCTTCTAACTTTGGAACACCCATCAGAAAAGAAAAAAAAAATTGAATTTACATATATTCAGAATCTTTCTAAGATTCTTTCAGTCTTCTTATTGTTTAAGAAGTGAATTGCAAAAGTCTGTATTTCATCCATACTATTCAATATTTTATTGATGACAACAGAAGTCATAGAAATAGCAGCATTTATGCAAACTAGAACTACAAGAGGAAAACTCTTTAGGGAAACCTCAGTGAAGAAAAACCTTGAATTAAGACTGTTTATGTGTAATTTTAAAATTTTCCTCCTGATTTGGAAAAAAAAATTCTTCAGCTTTCTTGAGTCTAGGGATGTACTGTCATGCTTTGTATAATTGACATTAAGATTGCTAAGACAAAGGAAAATAGAGGTAAAACTCTGATGAATTTTTTCATTTTTTTATTACCCCAAAAGTGGAGTTTGGGAGTATCACTCATTGCATTAGGTTTTAAATTATCTTTTGCTCTTCCTTTGCTCATTTCAACTTCTTCTTAAAAGACAGAAATAGTTCTGTTATTTGTATGTCTTCCAAAGAGCAACTTTTGGCAACAGAAAAAGAAGACCTTAAACAAATCAGAGACAGATCTTGACAAATAGACTAAATATCCAGCCAGATGACTGAAGATCATGACGGAAAAAAAAAATCCTTTACTCTTCCCTGTCTCTATGAAAAGAGCGCTTCATTTCTTTGGACTTCTGTCATCTTCTGTGATGAGGAAAGCCAAAGGTCCACTTGGAATTGAGCCTGGCAAGGGATATCGAGAACAAGAAGGGTATCTACAAGTACATCAGGAGCAAAAGGAAGATTAGGGAAAATGTGGGGCCACTGCTGAATCAGATAGGTGTCCTGATAATGGAAGACACAGAGAAAGTGGAATTACTGAATGCCTTTATTGCCTCAGTCTTTACTGCTGAGGTTGATCCTTGGAGTCCCAGACCTCAGAGGTAACAGAAGGCTGAAGAAAGGAAGACTTCCCTGTGTTTGGGTTGGGTTAGAGGTCAGGTAAACAGACTTAATACCATAAACCCATGGGCCCTGAGGGGATGCACTCATCAGTGCTGAGGTAGCTGGCAAATAATGTTGCTAAGCCACTCTCCATCATCTTTGAAAAATGATGGAGAGTGGGAAAAGTGGCCAGGGAGTGGAGGAAGGACAATGCTACTCCCATCTTCAAAAAGGGCAAGAAGGAAAACCAGGGAAACTTCTGGCCAGTCAGCTTCACCTCCCTTCCAAAAAGAGATGGAGCAGATCATCCTGGAGGTCATCACCAAGCACGTAGAAGAAAAGAAGGTCATCAGCATAGTCAGCATGGATTCATCAAGGGGAAATCAAGCTTGACCAACCTGATAGACTTCCATGATGGTATGGCAGAATGGATTGATAAGGGGAGGGCAGTGGAGCTAGTCTACTCTTACTTCACCAAGGCTTTTGACACTATCTTTTATTAACATCCTTCATAGGTAAGTTTGGGAAATGTGGATTTGATGAAAGGACAGTGAGGTGGTACAAACACTGGCTGAGCACAGAGGATCATGGTCAGTGGAGTAGAACCCAGTTGGAGGCCTATAGTCAGTGCCATTCCCTAGGAGTTAATATTGGTTCCAGTCTTATTTAACTTGTTTACCAATGACCTGGACAAAGGGGTAGAATGCATCCTCAGCAAGTTTGCTGATGATACAAAACTGGGAGGAGTAGCTGATACACCTGCAGGCTGTGTCACCATTCACCAGGATCCTGATAGGCTGGTAGGGTTGGGTGGAGAGGAATTTAATGAAGTTTAAGAAGGGCAGGTGCAGGGCCTGTCCCTGGGGAGGAATAACCCCAAGTACCAGCACATGTTGGTACTTGACCTACTAGAGAGCAGCTCTGTGGAGAAAGACCTGAGAGTCTAGGTGAAGGACCAGCTGACCATGTGCTGGCAGTTCTCTTGCAACCAGAAGAACCAGTATGTTATCCTGGGCTTCATTGGGAAGTGTGGCCAGCAGGTCGAGGGAGGTGGTCTTCCCCCTCTACTCAGCCCCAGTGAGGACACATCTGGCTCTGTGTACAGTTCTGAGCTCCTCAGTACAAGAAAGCCAAGGAAAGGATTGAGTGGAGTACCACAAAAATTATTAGGGATCTGGAACATCTCTCTTATGAGAGACTGTGGGAGCTGGGCCTCTTAACCAAGAGGAGAGAAGACTGAGAGGGGATGTTATTAATGTGTATAAATATCTCAAAGGCAGGTGTCAAGAGGTTGGTGCCAGACTCTTTCCAATGGTGCCCGGAGACAGGACAGGGAGCAACAACGCCATGAAATGAACCACAAGAAATTTCACCTCAACAGAAGGAACTTCTTTACATTGAGGGAAGCAAAGCCCTGGAACAGGCTGCCCAGGAAGATCATGGGCCCTTCCTCTCTGGAGACATTCAAAACCCACCTGGATGCATTCCTGTGTCACCTGCTCTAGGTGACCCTGCCTTGGCAGAGGGATTTGAGTAGATGATCTCCAGGGGTCTCTTCTAAACCTAACAATTCTGTGAGTCTGTGAATCATGAAATCATGGGCTAAAATATTTTGGTATCCTTCTGACTGAATTAATTCACAGTTTGTTTTTATTCTCACATGACTGTAAATAAATTCTACTTAGCAGTGTTTTATGTTTTTTATGTTCAACCACACATTCAGAATCACGTTATTTGCTCATATTTGCCTTACAATTATAGAATAGAATAGAACAGAATAGAACATTTGGAAGGAGCCTACAATGGCTACCTAGTCCAGTGGCCTGACCAATTAATGGCTGACCAAGTTAATGCATGTATTTAAGGCCACAGTCCAAATACCTCTGAAGCACTGCAGCTGTCAACTACCTCTCTAGTAAGCCTGTTCCAGAGTTTGACCATTCCCTCTGTAAATAAATATTTCCTAATGTTTAGTCTGAATCTCTCATGTTGCACCTTTGAGCCATTCCCATGCATCCTATCACTGGACATGAGAGAAAAGAGATCAGCACCTCTCTCCACTTCCCCTCCTCAGGAAGGTACCAAAAGCCTTTATATCTCCAAACTTAACAAACACAGTGTTCTCAGCCACTCCTTACAGGACATTCCTCAGAGCTTATCACCAGCTTTGTTGTCCTCCTTTGGACACATTCAAGGACCTCCACATCCTACTTAAATGGTGGGTCCCAGAGCTGCATGCAGTGTCTGTGGTGAGGTCACACCAACGCTGAGCACAGTGGGGTGGTCACCTCTGACTGGCTGGTGATGCTGTGGCTGATGCACCCCAGGATGGGGTTTGCCTGCTGGGCTGACAGGGCTCACTGCTGACCAGGACTCTCAGATGCCTTTCTGTTGGAATGCTCTTCAGCCACATCTCCCAGGTTGTGCAGGAAAATTTATACTTGAGCCTGGCATCAGAGTTAATTCTGGTTGAAAGCCCTTCAGTTTTATTTATTTGTTTTCTTGTTTATTGTCAGAGTAGTTGAGTGTCTGTTGTAGAATTTCAAATTGATTGAGCAATGTGTCAAATTCTCTTTGCACATGATGAAATTGTTTTATTCTGCAAAGACTGTGCCCACCAAAAGGAGGAAGCCCACTTTTTTTGTTCTTAAATGTGTGTAGGGTAGTAAAAACATTCTTCAAAGAATTTGAGTGAGACTTATGGAACATATGCAACTAAATTATGATACTTGCAGAATTCTTCAAAGACTGTGGAACAGGATATGGTTTATATTGTTATCTAGGTAAAACCATAAACTCAAAGAGCAACAGATATGCAATAATGATTTTCACAGAAAACATGTTGCTTATGCAAGCTAGACATTTGAAGCTAAAACATTAATTTAAAATACTTGGGGTTAGATTTAATGAAAAGAATAATAAAGAGTCCTCATGATGGTTAGTACAGACAGGCATAACATAGACTTCTACAATTTATGTCATCTATTTTCTACAATTTATTTCATCTATTCACCTTGTCCTGCTGTTACACCACTGCTATTTCAATTTTGAGCTTTGTGGACAGAGGCATATCCGTGTTCTGAGCTCTACTGGTTAATATAACAGTGATTCTGTTACAAAGGTAAAAGGTGAATAAAATAATCAGATTTTTCTTTTCTTCCTCCTCGTAACCTTCATGTTTGAAGCTAAATTCCAGAAACAGAAAGGTTAGTAGCTTCTTTTTACAAGGAGGTCTTCATGGAATGACTCCTTTGAAATCAATGGGAGTTTGTGAGAATCATAAATGGCATTGGCAGGGAGTAATTGCAGGGTCAAGGAACAGTATGTCAGAGCACTTACCTCTGAGATATTTCTCTCTGCCTATCTGTTAGCAGCAACAAAGAGAATTTCTTTCATTTTCTTACAGCAACTGAGCCCTTTTAAATAGGGAAGAAAAAGGAAACATGAATTCATTCTTACTCAGATTTGAATTGAATGAATAGAACTAATGTATAATCTTCTTTCTGCGAAGTGATAAATATTTACAGTGTGTAATGAGATTTCATGTCAAAAATTGATGGTATTTATTGTGTTTTAATAAAAGCAGATTTGAAAATGTTAGTTTTATTAAAGAAAAGAAGTGTTGAAAATATTGCCATTTTCACATTTGCTTTTTCTATGGAGACCTTATATGCATAGACAGATTTTGAGCTAACTATATTACTATGGAAATCAGTTGCAACAGAGTAGAAATGGTATGAAATAATGAAAACATTAATACTTCTTTACACCTTGTTTCATTTATTTATCAGTTACACTCTCCCTTTTTTTTTCTTTGCCATTAAGGCTCACACATTCCAATATTTAAAAGCTTTTCTTTCTCTTTTCATAATTTCTTTTCTTGATTCAAATTTCCAGAATTTATGACAAGAAACAGATATTTCATACATGACAGAAATATGGAAGTTAAGGGCACTGCCATGTGGGGTGTTCAAGTTAAGCTCTACACAGAGATTTGTGTCTCAGTGAAGAAATTATTTTCAGCAATGTGCTGTTGTTAGAAAGAAGCTGTATCCTCTCTCTGCTCAATGATGAGCCCAGTCATCAGTTACTTCCACTGACTTATGGCAGTACCTTAACAAATGTTGCCATTAAGTAATCTGCTAAGTCTATAGAGCTCAGCTTTCTTGGGGATTTAAGACACATTAGTCAAAATATCAGTACACAAGTGCTGAGTGCTTCAAAATATCTATGTGTTTCCTTCCAGTTGTATAAAACTTTTAATCATTTAATGTTTCACAAATAGATGAAGCAGGTGATCAGACTTGCTTTTAAAAGGTTAAAAACTCTAAGCAAACTCTAAAGTAGTTCAATAATATTTAGTTTCCAGGTCATGTAGCTGCAAAATCCTTGTTGGCTGGTATTTATGTTAAATTAGTAAACAATTTTCTAAAGGATAAATGCACAAGAAAAGGAGTTTTTGATGTAAGTTAAAAATATAATGGAGGAAAGGTGAGGGCAAAATATAGTAAGATGTGAAATTTAGACTATTTTGTTTAGTTCACAATAATGATTTTTTAGATTGCATGTATGTAACATGCATGAGTGTTTTAGCATGTGTAACTCTTAAGATCAGTATTTGTTCTTCACGCAAACAGAAATAAACACTTACATCGTCCCTTTAACTGGCATGAAGCCAGCCTTGCTCATTTTCTGCAGCTGGCATGAAAATAAACTCATTTTCCAGAAGTGACCCCCATTATTTCATTTTTCCTAGCTCCCAACAAGTTGATGAGCTATAATACAAAGCAAAGCAATTAATTGTTATATGGCATCTTTGTTAGAATAGCAGTGGTGATCAGCAGTTGGAGAGGAGGAAATAGTCTTGAGCATGTAGTAAAATACAGATTTTCAGCAGAATAAATAAGTAAAATGGCTTCAGATAGAAGTTTCACACTCTTTAGTTATGGGTGGAGAGGGAAAGGAAGGTCTTATGTAAAGCAGACTAGAGATTTCCCAAATAATTGAAAGAGCTTTGGGGAGTGTTTTGGTTTTTCTTTTATTTCTTTTTACTTTTAAAATTCTAAATCTCCTTTCTGCACCTCAAATGCAAGCTTCAGCTTTGGCAAGGATGGACTTCTCTTCTAAGAAGAGGTGTTGCTCTACAGTGCTGCTCTGACATGGAGAATTACAAACCAGAGCAAAAAGTCACCCAGTCAAGAAATATTAAATCTCCTATGGACTGACACCAGACACAGCTTGGGCTTCTATCTATGGGGCAGCTGCACCCAACCAGCAGATATTTGTTGTGTTTCTTGTTGAACCTTGTTCCACTCTATATCAGTAACTAAATACTGATTGAAGTTGCGCTTGAAGTTCAACCTCTTATCCTATTTCATCATTGCAAATGTGGGTCACTGGCTCTTCTGTTGGTAATTGAAATCTCTCCCTTCTTTGTCATTCTTTCTTTCTCTCAGCACTTCCCATACTAAAAATGCACCAGAGCTTCCAGGAAATTTTAACCTCTTACAGACTAGAGTCTTCCTTAATTCGAGTTCTGAGCTGTGGTATTTCATGGGAGGCCAAACCAGGGAAACCCATGATAAAAAATAAGGTAATATAGAGCAAGTAAGTGAGGCCATTACTGTCATAGGAAGCAGAGATTACAGCTCTACTCTTGTAGAGTACTGCCAAAAATGGAAAAGATGAAGGGAAGGATTTTACAACAATGAATGACTAAGAAGACAGACAGTGCTTCCTAGACAGAAGGTAAGAGTACAAGATCATTAGAGTAAAAATGAAGTATTGCAAATAACCTATTTTGGCACCTGATATTTGTCAGAGAGATAAAGAGAAGAGCAGCAAGATGTAGTGCTGTGAAGAAAGGATGAAGGAGGCAATTGTGATCTGGATCATCATCTGGATTCCATGGAAATCACGATGAATTAAGTCTACTACCTATGTTACTTTAGAGGACACAGTAGAGAGGGGAAGAGCCTGGGGAAACAGGAATGCAACTTGAAAATTCTCTTTAGCAGCAGTATGACTAACACAGTCAGGTTTACACTAATTGGTTTTAACAGGTTATTTTCAATCCTTGTCAGTTCATCACATTCCCATGCTACTGAGTGTACAGCTGAAGAGTATAAAGGATGTGGGAACATTGAGCCAGAAGGATGAGAGGAAAGATTCGGCTGTTTAAGATGGTGCTCTTATCAAGACCACTCCTTACCAGACTATAACTTTTTGGAGTGCTGTGATGCAGTCCATATTTCTTTCCATGATCAAACAGCTAAAACCATTTCCTCCTCTGCATCTACACAGACAGATGAAGGATAAATCTGGAGTGGATAAGTAACTTGATGAGAACTTAGGGTCCAAAATACCTCTCCAGTTAAGAGCATTTATTGTTTACTGATTTACTGCAGACCTTTGGAAGGTTATCACAAGCTCCTAATACAAATTATATAGTAATGTTCCAGTTGTTACTTGCAGATGACTTATCTTAACCAATTGTGATTTTACTTTTCCTGAAGCCCTTTGTTAAACTACAGAATGACCAAGTCTTCTGCAAAGCTGTATCTGAAGTCTGGGCTAGACAACCTTACTACAGGCATAAAGGAAGCAGTCAGGTGTCCACCTGAATGTGAGGTTCTAGTTCTCATGTTCTGAGACAGCTGAACTGCAACAGATGTCATGGGTATGTACTGTGTTTGGAACATCTGCCTTCTTCAAGGCTATCTGAGAAAGAGGTTTTTTTCTCTTTTCATGCTGCATCTTTTGATATACCTGGCAAATTCAACAACTCTGAACCACTTGAATGGTATGTGTACTTGTTTCCCATAAAAGACAATGTATTTTGTCTTGCTGACAACTGTTTGAACTAACCTACCTCACTGCAGAGACATGCAAGTTTGTGAGAAATGTGTAAAGCGTTGGTTTTGCTGTACAAATGCAGCAACGACAGTCACTATGTGAAAGTGAATCAGTGAAGAAGTACAGCAGCAACAAACAAATAATCTCTGTTCAGTCCTTAATTTTGTGGTAGAAACTACCTTCCCAAGGAACTACAATAAATATCTTAAGAGACAGGAATAAATGGAAAGACCAATCTTTTGAACAGTCTCTGGTGGAGAACAGTTGTTTCCACCAATGACAGAGGACAGCAGGAGAGAAAGGAGGGGGAGACAATGCTATCTATAAACAAAATGTTGATGGAAGACAGCGACATGTAACTTCCTTGCAACATGGCATACAAGGAGGAAAGATGTACAGTGCCTCTCTATTAGGAAATCCACTTAGTAGAGAAGCATAAAAACCAGCAATTATTCAGATGAAAACCCACAAGAACTCAGTTAAAGGTTACCCAATGGGATGGCATCAGTAATATTGACTGTGACCTTCTGCTTTAAGGGAGAAAAGGAGAAAGCCTGCTATAATTGGAACAGTAATGTCTATTAAAATATTATTAAATGCTATTAGCACTGCAATTCTATTTGGGAGCACAGCATGTCAGATGGCAGGACTTCTAAAACACTACTAACATTACCTATTGTAAGGCTATAGTCTTGCAAACAATTACTGAGAAGAATGTATGTGACTAGTCCCCATACAGTCTTGTGAAGACAGTCTTAAGAATAAATCATATGGAATTTGTAGATCAGAAAAACATAGGAGGATGTGACAATGCAGTGAAAAAGAAGCACACATATGTATTTGTGAGAATATTGAATAGAGTCTGAGGGCTATATTCTGTGTTAGAGAAAAAAATTAGGAAGTCTTCAATTGTTTTTATAATTTAAAAAGATCTACCAATACTGCAATAGACTTCCATGTTATTGAAGAACATTTCTAGGCAAGTGAAGACTCCAAAACTGTTAAATTTTGTTTGTATGACAGAATTTTTATAAAAATGTTTGTAAACAGCAAACGATCTGAAAGAATTTTGTTAAACCATCCATAGTAATTATTGTTTTATGTTTTCTGCAAAATACAGTTCATGTAGACCATACACTGGGTAGCAGTGGGAAAGTTATTTTTGTTTCAAGATATTGCAACATGACTTTGATGTTATTAGTGATACATCCATCCCAACTTCAAGTGACAAAATTACAAAGATGGAAAGATCGTGGAAACTTTAGTTCACCAGTGAGATAACTGGCCTACATAAATCATATTCTACTGAATATCCTTTCCTTTGTTATCAACCTGAGATTCACCACTGGATCCATCAAATCTATAATCTTTTGCCTGTTGGAACAGCTAATACACTATAAACATTTAAAAATAACTAGATCAAAGGCCATTAATTTAGTTAGCAGTGCTTCCTGTAGTGATTCTCTTTAACCTTCCTTCTGATCATCTTATCACACATAGGTTATGTATTTTGTTCTGGTTCCTGATATAAATCAAACTTAAGTCCATTTCAGCAAAGAACGATACAAAAGAGATCAGTGCTATGTGCTGAGACAGACAGGCTGACTGTCTCAGCTGGCATAAACTGGTGTAGTTGCAGGAGGGCTACGTTATTTTGCCCTAGATGAGAATCACTTTATTGTGTCTCTCAGAATAATCCTTTATTGAACCAAGCCCAAGGGGAGAAAGGGAAAGAAGAATGATGGAAAGAAGGAGACCAAAAGGTACGCAGGGCAGAAGTACACAAAACCCTCTTCCCCTATCACTGATTACAAATTATTATACAAGCTGAGTCCCATATTGTATACTTCATTTACAGTAATTGTACAACAGCTGTATAATAGGTGTAGTTTAAGGTATGAGTGTTGCTCAGAGTGTAGCTTAAATGTCCACAGTGAGATGTGAATATGAATATGAATGGTCCTGACTGCATAGTAATTGGTGGTATTACGGGAGTGAATGGAAAAGCTACATATGGATGAATGGGTGGGGCTAGGGAAGGGTGCAGCACGAGAGACTAATGGTAGATTTTATTTTCTCACATAGATGGCTTTTCCTTTAAATAATTAGCCAGTGGCAATAGAAGCAAATGAAAAGAAAGAGAAGGAGACTAGTTTGGCACACTGAAGCTCTATACTCATTACATTAAATCATTCCAATTTCCCTCTCTTCACCCCACCTACCTAGACATTGATCCATCCATATTAAACTTCTAACAAGTTCCAGCCTGCATGGGGAAAAAGAAAAGGTTTTGAGAATGTGATAGCATTCAAGTAAAAGCATGGTTGTACAATATACCTTAGAACTCTAAAAAAGCCAGCCAAAAGACCCCCCAAAATAACCAGCCTGAAATGGAATCATTCTTTTTCACACATACTACTGGTTTATGTGTATTCCTGTTAGGGTGTTAAAAATGAGAGGTGTATGCTGCTGTGCAGGAATGATGAGTTTGGAGTCAGAGCTAAGAACAAAATTATATTTGTTCAGTTTTCATCTTTTGTTACAATAAAATTTGAAAAGCATTTTTCTGGTTTTGCTTTGGGTTTTTTTCCCATACTTTTCTCTTTATTATTTTTGTGAATTCAAGTGCATGGCACTCTGTCCCTTTGATCCAACTGGATATATAGTTCTCAGCCAAATTATGAAATTTTTACTACTTGGGTGATTTGAACAATTTATTGCTATATCCAGAACTCTGTAAGCACAAAGCAAGAACTATACTTCATGACAGGAAAGAGACTTAAAAAATCTTGTGGATCATTTTGCAGCATCACAGATAGCCACTTATATTGAAAGTTCATATAAACTCAGAGGCTGATCCTGCAGACTTCAAAAAACTTGAATTCAGTGTGATTTGCTCACCCAGTACATGTACTCATATCCATGAAGGTTTGGGGGCTCTCCCTCCAGCCAAAGCATATGAATCTGATTTTGCATTTCAGGTTGTAGTGCAAAGCTGTATAGTAATCGGTGAATTATAGAACAATTGAAACTGATTATTTATCACATTAAGACAGAAAATATGTTTCGTGCTAAAAACTTGTCAAGTTGGTGCTATGCATTTTACTGATCCTCCAGGTTCTTATCTTTTTGATGACTGTTTTGACTGTTTTTCGTTTTGCCAAGCATGATTTCCTGGAGAAGACATTAAAACCAGAAAGCCTAGCATTGCATCATGCCACCTATTTATAAATTCTAAGGAATAAACACAGCAAAAATTAATTACAATTATTCATATTCTTGAAAATGACAGTACATGACAAGTAAGAAGGGTCACTATTGCTCACTTCTTTTTAAAAACAATCTTTGTTTACCTAGTTCCCAAGTGTTAAGAGCCAGTATGGTACATTTGCATAGGATAACTAACATATACCACACCATTTTCACGTCTGCAAGTACACGTGAGTAACCGTAATTACACGTGACACCAATTACTCTATTACTTTGTATTAAATTATAATGGAAAATTCCACTAGAGAATTGAAGCCTAATTGCATCTTAATTTGCATATTTTTGCATATTAATTACATCTCAGATGAATAATAAATTTCAGCAGATTTTTAATTTATGCATAGACACAAAAACAAGTGGAGAAATAATTTACAAAAAAATACCAGCAACTATTACTTAGGGCATTCAACTAATTTTGCTTAGTTTAGCAAAACAAAACTTGGTTTGTTTAATATAGCATCTTTAGGCTGATTGCTGTTTATTGCACAATATGTCAGTTTTGAAGCACAGAGAGAAGCTGAGCCTTTTTAATAGAAAAAATAAATGTTAATTCAGAGCATTTTAAGTTGAGGGATTTTACATTTTTGAACAAAATGTTTGGAGGACATTTCTATTTAATTAATTAGAGAATGGGCTTAATTGTGATAGTTTTTTTACTTATAAGACATCTTATTCCATTGCATTTTTTAATGAAGGAATAAGAAGTAGAATATTTTTAAAAATCTTGATGAGGAGGTTTCTCTGTTAATCAAATGTGGAATGTTTTCTTGTTTAAAGACAGCGGTTAAGCCACTACAATTTTGATGACTATTAGTGTCAAACAAAGGGCAAAATTAAGGCCAGGAAATGTATAACACTTTAAATCAACATATATTTAAATAATTCTGGAGTATTCTGTTTATTTTAGAGTCATTTTATACACCAGAAAAATAGCTACATAATCAAAATGCACAAAAAATCTTACTTAAACCGGCAAAGCTTTTCTTAACTTTAGAGACACAATATTCCAAGCTACCCCTATTAAATTCAGCTGGACTACTCACTTATACAAAGTTAGGAAGGCAGGAAAAGGCAGAGTCAATAATAGTATTTCCCTTTTTTTGGCTTAGCAGTTCTCAAATCTTTATTAGAAAATAAATATATCTATTTTACATGTCTCTGTAAAATCTATTTAGCAAAAAAAAATTAACAGTATGAATTTCACAAAAAGGCTTTATTTCCACAAATTTCAGCCACGTTATCAACCCACTTACTGCTTTTCAACCTAGTCTATAAAACTGAAGTCCCTTTACGCTGTCAATTCATCCCAAAACCTAATCTGGTATGATGCCTTTTGTACCTGCTGCCGCAGTCAATCTGAGACTGCCTGCACAAAGAATAATTCTATTGATCATTTGCCAAATTGTACAAAGAGAATGGATGTCAATGCTCTAATAAATCAGGAGAGTGTCAAGATGAATGAACATATTTGTCTTCTCCTTTGCTCTAAAAAATTAAGAAAACCAACACAAAACCACTAAACCCTAAAGAAGCATATATTTTCTAATTTGTTTTGTAGTTCTGCCACTGTGGGGGCTAAGCAGAATAGGACGAGATGGTGTAATATCCAAGAGTCCACTCTACGTATCTTCTGGTGCAGTAGTCTGGATTTAAACAATTGAAATGGCCTGGGAGATTGTAAAAACGAGTTTTTCATGGCATATATTTACATTGTACCAGTTATGGATCATTATTTTTACTTGTCAAGCAGGGATCCCATGAATACCAAGCTATTATTTTTGTTTTACAACTACACTTTTTGAAATTAATATATCCCTAGGAAAAGTTTTCTTTTTTCTCTAGAAAGCACTGAATGTAGCAAATGTGTTCTTGTTGTGATGTCTACTGCTATCATGTCTCCGTTTTCTGGTATCAGGCGCCTGTCACTTGGTTCCATCTGCATAGCACACCAAATCCCATTAGCAGCACCATCTTTAGTACCCTTCTTGTTAAAAGTTAAAACAGTTTAGCTTTCAAAAATAGCATTCTAATGAGGATCGGGATTGTCCTTTTACGTTCTGAACATCCCATTTGGCAGGGTTCAGATAAGCAGAGGGAAATTGCGCTGAATGAACTGAAGTGGGGATATGAATCTTCAACTGTTAAACAATAGTTCCCTCTCATGGACGTTGGAAGCTAACACAGTTTGCAAAATGTGGCTGGAGAGTGGTAGCACTTAAAAATAAAATTGTATTTTGCTTCTTCCATGTGCCAAACACAAGATATTTGCTTTTGGAAGGGAGAGGAAATGGCCAACCCTCACCATTACCCTAGTCTATGGCAAATGCAGGTGGGAATGCAAGGTCTTTTTTACAACAGTTTGCAAAGGGATGTACTTTTTCTTTTCTTTTTTTTTTTTTTTTTTCTGTAAGATATTTTAACTGGGAAAATACTTACCAGGAAGTTTATAATAATAGTATGTATTGTTTATTCTGTTCTCACCATAACAGAAAAATAACATTTCATCTCAATAAAGGACGAGTTAGTGTAAATGACTTGGTCAAATGAAATTATAATGAATCATGTATTTTTTCGTTATACATAAGATCAGTCTTTGATATCTTGAGATTGGGTTTGATCCTGCAAGATAGTAAAGCTTGGGTCTACTTTTGGAATTTGGAAATGCAAAGTAATCTCTGTGATCTGCATGGCTGTGTGAATTCTATTCCCACAGCACCTTCTTTCTCCCTTGAATGCCCACTGCAATAGTTCAGGAAAAAGTTCTCTATTTTTCCTTAAATTTGTGTTATTTAATTTTTGTGCTGCCTTGCTACTGAAACATTAGGTTGCTTTTCCCTTTCCAGTTAAGTACCACACGGGACATCACACACAAAGCAGAAGAGAATTTATCCGCTTATTTTTTTGTAATTACATGTCCTAACGAGATGCCTTTTAATCCTCTGCAGATCAGTTTGGGCTTTGAATGTTAACATTCTCCTGCTTCATTTTGGAAATCAAGACCAGCTTGGAACAGCACTCTTGCAGAGATGTGTTTCAAAATCATTGTGTTATCTCTCTTTCAGAAAGCATAGTTCAATCAACCAGTTTAGCAAATGCATATACAAAAGGCTGAGGACAGATGACAAGTGACATTTTTCCTGGATACAGTTTCAGTATTTGACCTACATCAAGACAACCAGGATATGCTACTCTCTACATTCCAAAATTATCTTGGTACAAGATGTTCTGGCAGCTGTTAACAAAAATTACTCTTAATTTCAGAATTGCAAAAGACATAACGAAATTTTTAGAATTAGGATGGAAACAGAAATTATTTATGTACTGATTTATTCTAGCATCTTAAATTTTTTTTGTAAAGACTTTTTAAAAATCCAACACAGATGTCAAAAGGAGCTATTTGTGAAGGGGAATTCTATTGTAGCATACGTGAAAATATTTTTCTTAATTTTCTAAAGTGTAAGAAATTTGCAGGGGAAAAAAAAGTTTATTTAGTGTGAATTTCAAAATTGAAGTAATGGGCATGATTTTAAAATCAGTCACTCAAATGCTTTTGACACTTGTAATATATCTTGCACGTACAAAATAATGAAAAAGACATGATTCTGAAAGTCACATCACAGGGCTGTGTGCAGGCAGAAGATATTGATGCAAAGGCTTGAGGAATAATTTCTACTATTTGTCTATAAAACATGTAAGAAGGTGTGTCAATGCTTTTCCAAACTGCTTTTCCCTGTTCTGATTAACTGAAAATTAGAAGTCAATTCTTGACTTCTTTTCAGAAGGTGAGCTCTAAGTATCAGTTCCCACATTTATATGATGTGGATGCCTGGCTTCAGGGAGATGAGTTAGAATAACAGCTCATTTCACACAGAAGTATCATACATATAACTGAAACCTATTTTCCCTCCTTTTTAACTCTAATTGCCCTATTTCACTGTGCTATGCACCTGTAATACTAGAGATAAATAGGTTTCTTTGAGACTGTAATGGCAATTTTTGTCATCCCTGTCCACTTCAAGGAGCAACGGAAGATGTCTGTTTCCACTAGCAACAGAAGATGAATTGCAAATCTGGTGCAGCCATGCCTTGTGTAGGCATGATCTTGTCCAAGTAACCAAACTGGAGTGATCCCAGTGAGTTCTAAAATTCAGCACTTGTCTGATATATTTAAAATTTAGGGTATTGCTGTGTTTTCCTCAACTTTGGTATGTTAGATGTTAGGAATCTACGTGTTTTGTCAGGTGAGATTTCTCATGTGCAATGCAATGTTGTTGAAGGATAAGCTGAATTTGTAACACAAAACATAAATCCATTTGACTCCATCCGGGAGTCAAAAGGCAAGAGCAGCCAAGTGTGACCTGTACAATTAGGGACTGGCTACCAAGCCTCGAAGCAAAATAGACCCAGGTCACAGATCCCCAACAGGAGCAGTAGTACCCTAGAAAATTGAACTGCTCTTGTGTTTCTACGGTGGATTAGATTAGGACCTGTGGCTGCAGGGTGGACTTTTGCATAATGATCTCCTCTACACCATAGAAACAGTGAATCTCCAGCTTTGACTGCACAGGACTCTCCCTGTTTGGACCATCTCAGCCTTCATCTGTGCCCTTATTTTTCCATAGCTGAGCATTCTGATTTTGAGTTAATATTGATCTGTCATCTTTGGGATTGCAAAAATTGGTTTTAACTCTCTGCTGAGATACCTGGTGGTGGGTCTGGTGTGAATAATACAATTACAGTTACATACTTACCTAGGTGCAGGGAAACATGGGAAACTTTTAGTTAAACATCTGAATATAAGGCAGAAAATGCTATTGAGATTCCAGGTAATCTTTTGCTTTCATTTATTGCTTTGGGGTATTTATTTATATGTTTTTTTTTCATATGTACTTAAAGCAGTTTTGTACTTTGTCACATAATTCAGGAAAGTTTGGAAGTAGAAACAAGAGAAGGAGATGCTGAAATAAAACTGATACATTTCTATCCTTTACAAGCAGATATAAAGAATCAAATCCATGTGATGAACTGATTGCTGTAGTTGTCATGTGATTTTCTTTGACACTTTTTCACTTCTTTATTTTCAAAGGAGAATGTAGCAGTAAAACAGTACCTCTGTCCTATTTAGTTAGGGGTTTGGAAGGAACGTTCAATATGCAAGGTATGAAGATATGAGTACCTCTCAAATGAGTGGATGTTCAGTCTTCAGAGACCTTGGATCTACTCTTTTCCTTAAATTAGACTCTCATTCCTTATTCATAAGATTGCCATTTTCCATCCCCGCTTATGCTTTCAAATCTCAACTTTGAAAAGGCAAGATTTGCTGAGTCAGTTGCTTTAACTGGGTGGCTCAGTATTTTACTTTTCCCTCTAGTTTTTTCTTTATAGCACCCATGAATGTTAATCAGGATGGGAAGGTATTGGGGAAATCCTAGCCTTTCTTTAAATCAGCAAAGTATTAGCTGCAGAATAAAAAGCACGGTGTGATTTATAGCTGCCAAAACATTTTTGGGTTACTAAGCTGCTTACAATGTTCTTTGTCTCCTATCTGCTATATAAAAAGACTGTTTAAAAACTGTGTGAAAATTTTCAAAAACACCTTTAAAAGATTCCATTACTTAAAGTGATTTGGATAATTGTGTTCACTGGTAGCCATTATTTAAAAATATAATTAGTTACTGAACTCAGAGAAGGAGGGAAATTTCTGCAGGTGTTTCTCATTATTTGCTATGCATACAAAATATCTGCATAAATTACCATTATTATTTCAATGTATACTAAGAGACAATAAAGCATTAGCAAGCAAAGGAAAATGTTGTTGACCCACAATCTGTGTTAGCAGCATAGAGTTTTGGCCTTCAGTGTTTTTGAGGCATGTGTGCAACAGCATTCAAGATTGAAATTGCAATTTTGCACCTGTAACAACATTAAATATGTAACAGGAATGTATCAGAAGGATACTGAAAATGCAAAGACATTAGGAGAAAAGCAGTAGCACATGCCGATGACTGTGCCACACAAAACAAGCATTGATGAGGAGAACTTTTCATTCTATATTAAGGCTTCAGGTAAAGAAGGCCATCCCACAAGGATCTGAACCTCCAAGCACATATTTTTATATTTATTGATGCTGCTACAGAATGATTTGTATGTGAAGTGCAGAGACCAGTTAGGAACTTCTGACTTTTAATTCTGGTTCTGAGAAATTTTGACACATTTTGCAACTTTGTGAAAGTTTCTATTTCTTATTCTGTGAAATAGAGAATAGCAATAATAAGAGATGAACAATGAGCAGAAAAAAAGTTATCAACTTATCTATTAGATCAGTCATTTTGTATATGTGCATTCTTTATGAATACGAGTGAGAAGAAATTTCAGACAATTTTGAATTTCACAGAAATTCATTCAGTTTTAGAAACTTGAGTTATTCACTGCTTTATATGTTAGTTTTACAACAAGCCCTTGTAAAAAGTAAGCTTTGACTAGTTTACTGGAATGTTGATGTGAAAAAACCCCAACATTTCCTCACTGCAGTAAAAGTTTTATCTTTCCTATTTGAATGTGTTTTGTTTTCGTCCTTTTGTTTCTAGAATGTTATCCAATAAAGGGGAAATGATAATAATCTGAAGTCAATGCATACCCATGAATAGTAAATAAATTAGTTCTCTCTTATTCATTATGTATGTTTTGCATCTTGTCACAGTAAGTGGTATTCATAGCACCCCACCAGGTAGAAAGAACTGCCTTGAAGGGAGGAAAAAGATTTTCTCTCAGTACACACTCAGGATGGAATGGTCTCCACATCAAGACTTTTTTTAACTCTTCAAAGTTCATAAATTGGTGATGAACTTATGCTCTGAAGTATTTATGTTGTGAGCAGACTTTGCATTTTACAATACCATCCTATGATGTTTCATTTCAATGAGGGAGATACAGCCTATCTGAGACTCAAGTCCACAAAAAGACTGGAAGGGCAAAGGATCATAACTAGAACTCCTAACAGAAAAGATTAATATACTCTTCAAATAACAATTTGGCAGTTTTTACAATAGAACAGAATTTTTCTTTTTATTAGTTTTATCACCCCCTTTTTAAAAGAAAAAATTCAGAGGATAATCTATTAGTAATTGACTTGCATTTCTTACTAAAAGAATGTGATATGTATAAATGCAAGGTAACGTAGTGTGAATAAAAGGCATCAGGAAGATTGAAATGATGCAGTGACTATCTGCATAGCAATAGAGTTCGGCATTCTCCATTTCTTACCCCTGGGATAATGTAAGAACTTGGACAAAGGTATGTAGGAAGTGACTCAGCTTTTTGGAGATTACTGTATTTGTGAGTGTCCAAAGTTCTTCCATGAATAAAAGGATAGAAATTGATATTTAAAGTCACTAAGAAGCATCTTAATGATAAGGTTCAGAATCAATAGCAGAAAATATAATGAGTTATGTCTTATGGGAGTCAAAACATTTAATTTTTGAAAATCAGCTGCATTGGTAAGTAGTCAAGTTAGAAATTTTTAAGTTATCTGCTGGTAATTTTAGATGAGTTTATTCCATATACTTACCCGTATCCAATGAGCATTGTCTTCCATTGAGCATTACTCTTCTATCCATACTATTCTAATTTCCCTTGCTTGATGTAAAATGTTTTCTCTTCTGAGTAGGATGTTCCTTAGTGTTTGTTTTGATCTGTAAATTCTTTTTAATTTGGAAGGCCTGGGATTTTTTACTGTTCTTGGTGGTTTGCTTGTTTTTAACAGGAAACAAGTAAGAAATTGTTTATAATTAGTTGAAATACGATTATCCAAAAAAAATAGTCGCGAAATTTAAGTGAAGGAAAAGTAAGAATCCCAGAACACATGGCAAGTGTAAGGATATACTGTCTTAAGGTGTCTGGCCAGAATGACTATGCTGTGTGACAAAGACTGTTCATTTAGAAAGCACCATATCTTTCATTTACCAAAAAACTAGCCCCATTTAAAGTATTGCATTCATAAATCTATTCCTCCTCCTCCTAAAAAATCTTGTAACTTAAAATTTCATGTAGTATACTAATACTTTTAATAGTTCAAGAGAATAGCTGGATACTAGCCTTGAAATTTATATGGGCTCTGATCTCCATAATTTTGGTGGTGTATCAAAGTAACACGAAGGAGCAGATTTATTCATTCTTTCTTCCGAGATTAAATGTAATTGGTTTAAAGAAATAATAATTCTTTTGTTTGAGTTTTATGCGTTTCTTATGAAGAGCTAACACATTTTTCTGCAGTCTAACAAAGTGTACAGTCTTTTATCCTCATTTCCCAGTGGATAAATACTTTGTTAATTAATAAAGTATTATACTAGCACTTAGTGTCTGCATTTAACAGTGAAAGGATTTTATTCAGATTATGTTAATAGATTGTCTGCTTTATTTTTGCATTAATTACCTTTTCCTTTGATGTTGTCATAAAAGAATTGTCCCTCTGAATACAGGGGGCTCATTTGGATTATTTTTGTTTGACTGTTCTGAAATAATGCTTGTTACATATTGTTATTTACACTATTAAGCTGGATGATTAATCATATACTTACAATTATAAAGACTGCAAATTCAACTTTTCTTCTGATTCTTACTTGTTTACAAGTATATCTTGACATACATACGTATCTGTATATAAGTACTTAAAGCATGTACAAATAGCAAACAAATTTGTGAATATCTTAGATTTTCTTGGTGCATTTTTTTCTGATTATATGCCTTTTTAAAATATCAGCCAAATCACATCCTAGAGTGGTACAGTTGCTAAAGAAAACGTATGAGATTTCTCATTAAGCAAGACTGAGGAATGAGAAAAAATAATAACGATAATGAAAATAGGATTTCACCATAAATACTTACCTTTGTAACTGTATTGTAATTCTGTGCATATTGCTGGATTGAGTTGGTCCAGAGAAATGTGTAAGTGCAGTGGCAGGTCTTTGCATCTAGTCTATAAGATAGTGTATGTATGTGGGAAATGGAGGAGCTTCATGGAATTGTAATATAGGACATTTCTAATTAGCCTTTATCTATGTCTGTGTCTATGGAATGAGAAGAGGAAACAATTTCATTATCAATGTCTTCTGGCCTCATTTCCTTGAAAGGGGAAATTATTTGTTGCTATAGGAAAGCACATTGTATTATTTGGTTTTGTATTTCACATCTAGTGATAGAAAGAGAATGTCCTTGTTGGACACTTAAAATTAGTGAAACCTCATTGCATTCTGTGGGAGTCTGATCATATTGGCCTGTAAATAAAGAACATGTGACATTTTTAGAATACTCTAAACAAATCTAGATGTAACCTGGGGAATTAATTCTACATGAGATGTGTTTTAAAAGATAATGCAATTGATAATTTTTTTTCCTTCTCCTTTCCCAGTGATTCTGCTGAACTGCTGATACATTGGTAATGAGGGAAGTGCCAAGTTTTCTATTTACCCTCTTATTTGGCTTGTTGTTCTTATTTTTAGATAAAAGGCTCTCTAATATCATAGATAATCTTAAAAAATCTATCTACAATCATAACAAAGATAATTACTACATTAAAGTGCTTCATTAAAAATGGCTGAGATACTAGAGACATGCTAGAGGAGTTTCCAAGTTAGAACTTCATCCAGGGTGCCCGTGATTCAGAAGACAAATAACTATCAGTGGTTTATCATTCTGCTACCCGTGGCTTTTTTTTGTTTGTTTGTTTTTTGGGTTTTTTTTCTAATAATTACAGGTATTTCCTGCAAGTCTAAATAAATGAATGAATAAATAAATAAATGAATAAATGTCTAATTTTCCTATGTCAAAATTGATAGTCCATGTATCAGTATCTGCTATGAGGACATGATTCCCAGCCCTTCTCATATACCCATGCTGTGATACCACAATAGCTAATAGCTTAGATGGCAGCCTCTGCACAGAGGTGTTCAGCCCCAGATGAACTGGAGCTCTGCAAACAGGCATCAAGGGACATTGGCAAAACTACCTGCAGAAGCATACTCACAGTGCTCACAGTATGCTAGGATCTCTCTAGGCCTCTCTGTTGCTGCTTTTTCTGTTATATTAATCAAATTCACCTAGGAAAATAGGTGAAAATAAAATGGCAAAAAATACAGATACATCTTCCAGTATTTTACATAATATGAACCACCTCTACCATTTAAATATTGCTATGTTTATTTTCTTTACTGACCACACTCAAAAAAAACCCCTCAACTGAGTGTTAGATAGAGACAAGTTCAGAATCTTCTGACATTGGTGAATCTGAAAGAAACAGTTTTTTTCAATTTTTGAGACATCAGTTAGCCTCTTAAGAGCTTATAGAATTTGGGAGGCTAAAGTATAAAGAAGCTTTCAAAGACATTTTTCTTGAGATCAGGAGCATGCTTTTGCAGTTAATCATCCAGTAAATCCCCACTACCATGATGTTTGCATTTTGAAATGGTTCAAACTTGGAGATGAAACTGAAGTGGGAGCAGCATTGCCAATGAGTATTGGAAGAATCACCAAGACTGTTCATGTCAGGTGTTCAACAGCTACAGTTTTTTTCCACAGATCTCTTCCTGATCTATGACACAATTTGCCAATACAGACTTGGCCAGCTGTATACCTCAGAGGATCTGCTAGCAACTGGATACACAGATTGTGGGAAAGAAGAATAACATGTGAACAAAAGCTTGCCACTCACTCCAAGTGGGAAATTTGTATTACAAAAAGGCTCTTAACCTTCTGCTGTTTTCCAAGGGGATCAGTGATCCTTGAGAAGACAACGTGGACAACATTGAACATCTACTATTTTCTAGGAGAACATACAACTCATGATGCTTCTGGAGCCTTTCCCCAGTCTGAAAGCTACCTGCTTCTGATGAAATGGTCCTACTAGCTGCTCCTCCTTTCATCTTGAAAACACTGCTAAAAAAAAAAAGTAAGAAAAAGCAGAAGACATGGGCAAGACTGACAAATACCAAGAGGAAGATGTTCAACTAACCAAAAGAAAGTCTCTGAAAAAAAACAAGTACATAAGGGCAGCTTTACTCTACTAATTCAGAGATGTTGACTGAAAGGTTTGCTTGAAAGAAAATCAAACAAGCCCAGAAATTAATGGTACAAAGGTCACCTTCTGAGAGCACAAAATCTAGTTTTTCTGTGGTACAGGACTGAGAAAACCAGAATCCATTTGTTCTTTGGAATGAAATATTTTTAATTACTGTGAAATGTTTAGAGAAACTAGCAGACCGGTATTAGCAACTTTTCCAGATAAACAGGAGTCTTTGTCATTAAGCATGCTAAAATTTGATGCAAACACATTGCTACCTTTAAAGTGGAACATTTTTCTTTATAAACCTCTAAATATTGTGATAGCTATCAGCTGCCATTCATTTAAGGACAGTGATGTAAAATGGCTGGAGTTTCAGAAGCAAATCTGCAGAACCTATTATATTTTTGTAACATATTTGGAGGCTTTCCAAACCACACTTTCAATATAAGACCAAGATGGGCAGTATTATTGGACTATTTTTTGATAATGCAGTTTAACAGTTTGTTTGGAAGGCCCTGGGCAATTTGATTAGTGCTGTTTGATGGAGCAGTGTCATCAGCATGAAGTGGAACAGTTCTGCTTGTAAGTGTCTGGCAGGAGATCCGAGTTTCTGAGCCTCATACCGGCATAAGCAATAAACAGCATGTTATTGTATGCTCCATTTTATATTTTTATAGCTGAAGAAAATTAATAATGCATGAGCATCCAATAGGTCTCCATAAGAGTCTGCCTTCAAAATAAAAATACAAACTACAGCTTGTGGTAGTATAAATGTCTCTACTTCATATCTGTGAGCACACTTTCCTGTCTCTTGAGGCAACAAGAACCGGGGCTGAATTCTGGTCTTGCTGAAGTCAGAGCTCCACTAGACTCAGATGTGCCAGCATCTCACTCTGGTTTGCAGTGGTGAATTGTGGCAATGTTGCTGCTCTAGAGACTACATCAGGTGCTGCTGCTGCTAGGCAGTGCAGATGCAGAACAATCCCTCTTTGTAATGCTCAGCTGCCCTTTTGTTCCCCCATGCTGAGGTTGCATAGCAGATACTGCATAGACTTTCCTCATCAAAGGATATATTTGAATTCAGATTTCCCTGTGCCTGCAAATTTGCCCTTTATCCTCTTTTTCAGCCAAGAAAAGTCTTCCAGATTATAAATCATGTGAAGTTGCATAAGGACAGAGGTGCAATGGGGCTGTTGAGAGGTGGAGAGTTGATAGGGTCCTGCCACTATTGTGCTTTTTGGTCCAGAACTATTGAAAACACATGAGAGCTGGACTGCTGGGTGTGATGGTTTCCATACCTGAGCCGATGTGTGAATGCTGCTTATCTGAAACTTTTGGGTGGGATTTATTGGTTGATGCAAAACCAGAAAATGAAACACCTTGGAATTGAGCATTATATCTCAATAACTGGATAAGATTATTACCAAAGTAATATCTGAAGTATTTTTAATTTGCATCTTGCAGACAAAGCTTTCTTTGTTTCATGAGATGGAGTTGAAATGGTATGAGCACTTGAAGTAATTTTCTGGTCTTTATGACACAGCTGCAGAAATCCTAGTTATTTATCTGAAACTTCTTGAATGCTCTGCCATTAAATTAAACCAAATATTGCTTTTCACTTTGCCTTACCCAGGATCTATACACGTTTTACAGCTGTAGTTGGGTGGTAACAGATTTGAGCCAGTCAAGTGCAAGATTATTTCACAACATACATATAACCAGAGTTAGGGCTAAATTGTCCAGAGTACATAAATCAATGTTAATATTCTAGTTTTAGACTTCATATTGTGGCTGTGGGTATTTCTACTCTACTTTCTAGTGCTCTGAAACCTGATTTACTCTATCACATAAGGTAAATTAGAATAAATAAGCTCAAAGGCAAAGCCATAATCTAGAAACTCAGCCCACTTCACTGCCTCTGACAATGAGCCAGTCTTGGCTGTTTAACTCACCATTACCAGAAGTCAGGCAGAATTCAAGTGTCCATGGTATTATACAAAAACCATAATTTGTCCTTCACAAGAGCTAGGCTCAAATTCCTTATTTATTTATTGTTTAAAGAGCAATTATAAGCTGAAACCTAAGAGGCAGAGATTCAATTTTCATTTTTAGTGCTTGATTACGCAGAGTGACACCTGATGGCTGCATAGAAGATTGTCTTTGTAATGCACATTGTGATAGATGAACAGGTTTTAAAGCCAGAAGGATTCTAGTAATGTGAGCCACCTGGAAATTAGCAAAGGTCTCATAATTTCCTCAGGTGATTCTAGTCTAGCATAACCCTAGTGAAACAGTGCCATTCATTACCTGGAAACACAGTGAATACTTCAACATGTTAATGTGCTTCTGTAAAAGGATATAAATTGAATTAATGTGGCCTTGTCCTATGGTACCTAATAATCTAGGTAATTATTCTAATCTCAGCTTTTCTGTATTGTTTGTTGTGGTTATGTTAGATTAAAGCTACTAAGTTGTAGAAAGTCTACGTCTTCCATGGATAAGTTCTGCCATTTTTTTTATAATTTTGTGATTAATTAATGAATGCATCTTGTTGGTTTATTTTCTCTTTCCACAGATTTGCTGGTTTTGGCTAATAATTCTGGAGCATAGATATGTCCACGTGAGTTTTTCAGATAATATTGCTTCTAAAGATCCTTGGTGAAGAGGTGGTGGGGTGCTGCAGAGAAGGAGAACTTGCCAGGTGTTTTCAGTGAAGACTAGAATTCCTTCTGCTTGCAATAGAAGACAGGATTTAATAATAAAATGTAGTTTTGGGGGTTTCCCTGTTTGCATTTGGTCTCTGTGGCTGTACATTTGAAGCAGATCTAGGTGTCTCTTTCATGTGATGCATGGTTATTCACTAGGAGCAAAGTAAAAATTCCTAGTAGGTCAACTCTGTATCTTTAGTCCAATATAATCAGTTGCATTTCAGATTAGGGATTTAGTATAAGTTAAAAAAAAAAAAAAA